>QGSO01000267.1:828639-1319381 GCA_011037825.1 Carya cathayensis | reverse complement strand
TGCCGGCGGGGTCGGGGCGGGGTATTTCCGAGACTGGGGATCACCCCATACCGCCCCCGCCCACGACCCCATATACGGGCAGGGGAAACCCCGCCCCCGTGTGGCCGGACGGGGTAATCCACCCCGTCACACGGGGGCGGGACTGCCCACCCCTATCTATCGTAATATGCCAAATAATTAAAATTAATTATGTAAACGTAAATTTTAATCAGCATAACATCATATGATAGGATAAGAGTACCACGTCATATAAAGTTAAACAAATATAAAATATCCCATTGAAATAAGAGTTAAGAATTTGAATTCATGAACAATAGTACATTACTATGATAACTTCATAATATTATCAGTATCTTGAAAACATAAAAAAGATGGAACAAGTACTGCTTAAATACTTGATTAGTTTTATAAGACAACATGAAAAATCTATACATGATGTTCCTTGTTTTGAAGTCCTTGTATTCATATTCTATGGTTAGAATTTGTTCATATTGACCAAGAAAATTCAAGAAACAAAATGGTGTATGAAACCGTTTCGGTAACTAAACGAGTCATGTTGAAAGTCACCCAATTAATAATTGATGAAGGACTTTGCTGCCATTGAATACTTGGAATTGAATATAAGAGAATATATTGATTAAAATCCATTTTTTTAATAATCTTTTTTATAAGAATTTTAAGCACTAGATGACAAATCCCTTTAAATCCATCATCAAATGGCATCCACAGTGTCTGAAAGAGTAAAAGAGCTGAGGTTTGGTATGAGCAAGAGGAGTTTAGAAGCTCCCAAAAAGAGAAGTAGGTCAAAAAGAGAAGAAAAGTGTACTGCACCAGAGTTTCGACCCCATCTGTGTGTAGGGTCAGGGGCAGCCCGGGCAGGACCACACCTCTCTCTCTCTAGAGTCTAGTCTCTACAGTCTACCCCACACACAGCCTGACTGCCTTTGACCTCTGCAGTAGAAAGCGAAAAAAAATCCTTGGCCGAGTCCCAATGACCTATTGGCTATTGGTATCACCCTCCCCCCACCCAAATGACATCATTACCCTCGCTTCCCAAAATCTCAGGAATCACACTTTCAGATACCAACAATTGGGTACCTGCCACGTTGATCATTATAGATTCCCCACATCTTGTAACTAGACAGTGAGGGCACCGATTTTATTTTTTATTTTTATATTTCTTTTGAAAATGAGTTCGATACAAAAAGAGAAAATAGCATAGTAAACAATTTCTGAATAATTAAAACAAAAATAGAAAGAGAAGGGAGAGGAGTAACTGAGTAAACAAAGTCAGAAGAAACAAGAACGCCAGCGCATCTTCTATCGTGCTTTCTCTCCTTTTCATGTCTTTACTACTCTTGCTGCCCATTGCCTTACTTTCACTGCAAAAGCAATACAATGACCCCATTTCCATCACCTACTAAGAGTTCCATTTTACTTATATATCTTATATAAACAGCAGACAGAAAAGCGTGACCAAGAGGGTTAGAATTCCCCCCCATGGGGCCTCGCTTGCAGGTTGTGCTATAACACCCATATTTCCCTTTCTTTTTGAAAATATCTTCCACAAAAATAATTCATGGGAAAATGGAATTCCATAATCCATCCTTTCTATAAGACTGTACACTTATTCCATGTCTCCTCCCATTTTTGAATCTTCTCTCTGGGCAACATTTTCCTGGCTTTCCCTATAGCCCTATTCTTTCCAATCTTCACATTCCTTGATGACCACAAAAATTTTAACCCAAAAAAATAAAAAGCAATTCAAAATCCAATCCCTCCCACACCGCATGTACAAGTGCTTTACCCCTTCAGAAGTAACAACACCACGGCTGTATCTTCAAAATTCAGCCACTACTGCCCCCAACCCGCCAACTAGAGGTTGTCGGGTCATTGCCACCGCATAGCTGCAGCCTGGCTTCTGACCCATGCATTTGCTCCAACCGATTAAGAGCCCCTTATGATTCCCAGCCTTTTTCTCTAGAAGGGTTCAGAATGAGATGGAGATTCTTCTCGATCCAACAGTACTGGTTCACCAACAACAATATTCTTGTCTGTGTGCTACCTGTCTTCTATAAAGATTCTCCCTATGAAATCCCGAAATCTCCTAGAGTAGAGTTTTGGATCAACAGCTGAAATCGAAGTTGGGTCGACTTGAAAGGATTTGTAGGCATGCTCAATCTTCTTGCTGATATCATAGTCCTGTAAAATGTCAATGATCCCAAAATAAAGGACGACTTCGCAGCTCTCACCACTGCGTGAAGGGGTCAACCGGCTGATACCACCAGGAGTATACTGATCGAAGTCACTCCTCCTGGCCATCCGCTCTGCTCTTGCAGGCATATTCGCTCCTAACCTGATCAAGGGCTTTCTGATACAGAAAATGTTTCATTTTCAATTCAGTAAACATGGTCCTTCCTTATAATAAGCATGAAAATTTCATTTCTTAACCAAACTAAATGCGTCAATAGACCAAAACAACCCATTTTATATTTCTTAGGAACCCTCTAATCTCCCACATCCTCCTAAATAAATACAGGTAATGCTAATCTTATCTAACGGAAAATACTTGGCTCAATCAGAAGTGATTTTTATCAAATTTATTTATTAGGTAATCGGGAATCAAGAAACAGAATGAGCAAGACTGATCGTCCATGGCAACAAAATTCATCAGCCATTCAATGACAATTCATTATCAAGCGCACAACTTATTTGAGAAAGTATGGACAATAATACCCCTCTATATGCCCCATGTACAACTGTTATCTACTGAACTTATCCCCACAGAATCGCTAACACAATCCAAGTCACTTTCAATAATTCCAAACAAGCATGTTCCATCCGTTAATGCAATAAAAATAAGACAGAGCTTAACAAAATTGCAAACTCCGATTGACAGTTTTTTTCAAATGATAACATTGAATAAGGCATACATTTATGATGATTTGAAAATGGTTTTTCAAAATTAACCTCGAGGATCTTCCAAAAGATTCCACAGCAACACTAGGTGATTAGAACAATCAACAAACTGAGGAAGCAACAGTTAAAAAACATACCGGCCAGCTAAAATTCGATCCATGTTGTGTAACTCTGCTTCAAGAAAGCGGCATCCTCTCATAAACTTTTCATTCTGATATGAATCCTTTTTGCCTGAAAAATGCACACATCAACTTCAACATCCATATGATCTCCATAAATCCATTGATCAGTGAAATATATGATATGGAATTAATTGATTACCAGTGCGCAATACGAACGGTGATAACCCCATTTTTTCACATGTATTGTCATCGCGGAAGTGAAGACCAACCAAAAGACTGTAGTCCATGATTCCCTCTGCCTCCAAGAACTCACAATCACGATCGATTTGTCTGAGCAAGGTTTCAAGCATGTTATGACAGATGAAAGGACCAAATAGAGAAACCTGAGCGAATCAAATTAAAGGAGATACCGGTACAGGGTTTGAACTTACTTGACGAGCTCTTGGTACCAACTTCGCTGGAGGCGAAAGACAAAATTAAGATCAAGGTCCTTGAGGGTCGTGGTTTCATCAATCTCACCCTCTGGCATATCTGTTGTGCGGCCATGAGAGGATCCCTTAAGGTCAAATCGTCTATGGATACGATACTCTGAGCAGAATAAATTGCCCATCACGATGAACCGAGTCTGCTTCCCAATCACATGACACGATCAGAGAAACGTATAAATCAATTAATGCAATATACCAGAAATTAACTTGCAATGCGCACCTTCTGGCCACCAATTGGTTTGACACAATGCACCCCAAAGAATTTTGTCACCAGGGAATTGTCATACCGATAAACATGTTGGTAGTAACTTGAAAGCATCCTAAGAAGCACCTACAAAATAGATTACCAAACTTTGAGACACAATCTATTTGTTCCCCCTCTCAGGAGTCGTGCTTGGCGAAGAAAGTATAGCAGACAAAAAAAAAAGTTAATTTAAACTGTGCCAGTAATCTATTGAATTGATTTTCATGTATTGGATAAGTTTGAACTTTAGCAAGACAAAAAGGTCAAAAGACGGGCAACAAACCTTGACTTCTGATTTCTTCACTGTTTTTATCATAAATCTATCATCCTGGGTAACGTAAAAGAAGCTTCCGCTCTTCCCCGGTGAAGAAAGCTCTCGGAGGGCATCATTCCCACAAATAGCCATCATGTAGTCAGCAGGATCTACTTGGAATAACTCTCTCAAATGTCTGATATACGGCCCCAAAAAGGAAATAGCTCATCACCATAGCAGAAAAAATAGCAGGAGAAGACATTCGAGCGAAATTGGGAAAGAGATTAGAAAGCAAAATCAAGAACTACAAAAGGCAAATTAAACAATACCTAAACACCATGGGGCAGTAATCTTTCCACCGGAACTCTGTCGACTGATGGGGAGGCGTAATCTTCGATCCTTCGGGTGGAAACCTAGTCCAATACTTCTCCTTGGGATCGAAATCGGTACACTTAAGCTCATGCAACAAAGACGCGTGCTTTCCAACAGAATACCTAAGACAAACAATAAATTCAATACTTAACTTCAAAACCTATGAATGAACATAATAATAGAAACTAAATCGAACCCATAACCACAGCTCAACAAATTACCTAATTCCCAATTGAAGATTAAGCATCAAATCGTAATTCTTATGCCCCTTTGATATTGTCTGCCCAGGCTTTTTGGCCTCGCCTGTGAAACAGCACGGCCTCCGCGGAAACTGCCGAATCCCGTCCCGATCTAACCCCGTCCCGTTCCGATAAAACATGGAGGCCTCCACATTGTCGACTATATCGCAGGTGATATCCCCAGCTTCTCCATCTGATTCCCATATACAAATCCTTGGAAAACTCCGCTCTGTCAAGCTTCCTCTTGCGCCGTCCACGGATGACCTCTTCCGCATCGTTATCATCAAATTATCGTCATCAAGAAAGGCGCCATTGCTAATGGCGCTTTTGAAGCATTGCTCTTTGCCATTTCCCGGATAGAACGTCCCATTCGGTAGCTGAATCTTAAGGTCTTTGTTCCAGCTACCGACATAGCAGCTGCCATCCCGCCAAGTGAAAACCCCGTTCCCCTTGGGAACGCCGTTGTCCCATTCGCCGTCGTAACGGTTCCCGTTGGCCCAAATCAGGATTCCCCGGCCAGAAATCACGCCGTTCTTCCATTCGCCCACGTATTCGTTCCCGTTTTTCCATACGTACCGGCCTTGCCCGTCTTGTACGTTATGCTTCCAGTAGCCCTCGTAGTAGTCGCCGTTGGCGTAGCGCTTCTGGCCATAACCGTGCTTCCGATCAGAGCTCCAGGACCCTCGGTAGGAGTCGCCGTCAGCCCCGATAAAGGTCCCGAACCCCTCCATCCTACCCGACTTGAAGTCGCCCTCGTAGGTGGCGCCAGAGGGCCACGAGAATCTTCCTTTCCCCGAGGCTTTCCCTCTCCGCCACTCCCCCTCGTACATGCACCCGTCGGTCCACAGGTACTTCCCCGATCCGTGCGGCGCACTCCCCGCAAAGCTACCCCTGTAGAGATCGCCGTTTGGTAAGGCCTTCTGGACGGTCGACGGGGACGCAACTCCGGCGCTCGAGGTAGGCGAGGTCGTCAAGGTGGTCGGCGTCACTCTCCGCGAAGCGGCTTGCGATCTGCAACGGCCTATTCCGACTAGCTGAAGCGGTTTTTGGGTATCCTTCCCTAGCTTCTCCTCCTCTGATTTCTTCTTCTTGCTGCTGGAAACGATGTCGTTAAGCTCGTCACAGAATAGTGCCGCTTCTCGCATTTTTGGGTCATTCATACAAGCCAAGCTCTCTCGTTTACCCTCTATTAAGACCTATATACGAACTTTTTACAGCATTACCGGATTTCACTCTGTTTCTCCATCCAAGAAGGGAAGACTCGCCGGAGCGTGGAGTATTTCCCGGTAGTTTCTCTCCCCAGAACTTTTCCCTTTTTTCCTGTGATCTTTCTCTCTCGCAAACTCCCTTTAGTTTGTGCGTATAGAGAAGAGGTGGAAATCCTCCAAACATCCACAACAGTCACAGAAGAGAGAGAGAGAGAGGTACGGTGACTATATGCGTGTGAACACTGAATATGTGAACAGACCCCTAAAAAAAAGGGACGGTGTGAGAGAGAGAATGGCATTCATGAGCCGGCTTTGCCTAGCCAACATGGTGCTACGACACAGAGAGCACAGAACCAGCTCGGCTTTTTAAATCTTATGACGAATATACCCTTCTCTTTTTGTATTTTTTTTTTAGAATAATGTTATTCTATTTTTATAGTCCCACCTCGCAATGGATTGATAAGAATAATTTAATTAGTAATTTTATAAATTAATTATTAAAATTAAAATTAAAATTAATTTATTCTATTTTTTAATTTATCAATCAAATATTAAATCCTGTTTAGATATAAGAAGTGTTCATCTAATTTTATTATTATAATTTTTTTAAATTGTCACACAAAATATAATAAATTTTTTAATTTTTAAAATAATAATAATATTAAAAAATAATATTCTAATAATATTTTATTTAACTTTTAATTTTTATTTCAACTCATCTCAACTAACTGTCTAAATCGCACTTTAACTTTCCTCTTTTTCTTCTATTCTCATGAAAGTCTATTATCTATATATGATTGAAAAATCTTTAGTCGAATTATAGAGAATATATATATATAAATGATCGAAAAAATTATTAAGTATTTCTATTTATCAAACAATCTATCAAACATTTGAGATGGTAAGAGAATATGCTGAAGAAATGATTAATTTTCAAATAAAAATTAATGAAAACATGAAATGAAATTGTGATAAGAACGATAAAAGGCATTTCCCATTCTATTTTTATGGGTTACTCTCTCTGCTTTATTGAGTCATCTCCAAGCTCTGGTTTCATCGTGACGTGACGGAATTGCCTAGAAATTTCAACGTGTATATCATTACTACCTTTTTTTTACCTATTTCCCCTTTCTTAAAAATAAAAATAAAAAACCCCAATTTAACGAAATTTATATTTAAATAAATTCACAAAATAAAGTGTAATAAGTTAAATTAATTTTATAAATATACACTTTTAAATTACATTAATTTATAAATTTATTAATGTAAAACCCGCCTTTAATTACTATATTATTACTTATCAAAAGAGACTTAAGAAGACAGCATAAATAAGTACTCTTTTAGAAAAATAGTAGAGTTTGTCATAATAAATATAATTTCACATGCAAAAAATATATATATATATATAATTTATTATAATGCTTATCAAATTTATCTAATTTTTTCAAAAAAATACTCTGACTTAAATATTTTAAAATTATACAAATCATTTCTCAAATTGACAGTAGTATCATATAAATAATTTATTATATAATAATTATTCTCTTGTAAATTAGGGTGACGTGGTGGTGGTGGAGGATGAATGATAAACACATGGACTGGAGTTATCCTTGGGTATGGCCCACTTCGTGGCCCGAATCAAGTAGTGCGTCGTCCAATTAAGGTTTTTATGACTTTTGTGAATTCATAGGTCGTGAATTCAAATGTGGAATTTTGATATATGTACGTATGTATGAGAGGCTGTAACGCCTAAAGACATCATTTTCCGGTTCTAAACAGTTGTAGGATGGGTGCATTCTTTAAATATTACTTTGTCATCCAAAGTGTCCGACACTGCTAATTTAGGTTGTTGACGTTATAAAACTTAGGTTACAAGTTTCATGTTCGACATTGGAAATTTCGAACCACTTCTTCTTCGCATGTCCTCTACTTTCATACAAATATATATTTATTTTAAGGTCTTGGTTCATAATGATTTTTCCCTTTTTTATTTTATGAAACAGTTATATGCCATGGCGAGTCATGCTAAAGAAACTTGATGGTTATTAAAGCATGTACGTATGTATGTTCCTATTTGAACAAAGAAATGCTTTGTATGGTTGTTATCAAGTAATTGTTTTGAGTGTTGGTTACGTGTGGTTGCAATCATGTATTTGTTATGAGTGTCGCACCACCTATCAAAGTCTTTAATCTTTGATAATATCGTTTAATTTGATTAAAGTTTTCTTCTAAATTTGACTGGAGTAAAATTTCTCCAGTCTACTTAAAAAAGAGTGCTGCTACAGGAAAGTCTCATATATTGCACGGAATGCATGAATAGTGCCAAAGTAGATAAGTACAAAATAAAATAAAATAAAAAATGAAACAAAAATATACTAAGTCAAAATATAAGATTCTTTGTGACCTTTTGCTTTTCTCCCTCCTCTTTATCTCTCTTTTGCGAAAACAAATAAATAAAATTTCTCCTGCACTAACAATTCGTCCATCCACCCGTAGCATTTCACGCGTCAGAGAGAAGATAATCACTTATCATGAGAAGATAATCACTTATCATGGGCATATCTATAATCAGAGATTGAGAGGATTAATGATCATTTGAAGAAAAATAGGAAGGAGCGATGCCCTAGAAGTATAATCACTTATCACTTGAAGGAAAATAGAAGTATAAGTCTATCTATAATAAGAGATTGAGATTATTTAAAAAAGATATAACGTATAGCACTTAAAAAGTGTTCCTTCTACCATTTAATCCATTCCTTTATATTTTCTTGCAGAAGTCATTTCTTTCCTTGGGTTCAAAATGATTTCCTTGACTCTTAGATTCAAAAGAGTGTTGTTAACCAAAATATGAACTTGATCTAAAATGAGAGTTCAACTTAAAATGAGAGTTGATTGTGACATTCTTAAAAGTACCATAGTGATTATCTAAGGACCCAAATTACTTATCATCATCCAAATTACTGGAGCCAAGGTCAAGAATGGTCTTTGGTATTTCTGGAATGCTCATGGGTGAGAAATGCAGCTGATGTCGGTATTTCTGGAACCTAATTTGCTCTTTGGTATTTCTGAAACAGAGCAATCATCTTGTGGCCTTGAAAGTCCTCTTTGTGGGAGAGGATGGCCGGAAGAAACTCGAGCTCCTAGATTCCAAATCACATCCAATAACCACCCTTAAAAATTACTGTTTCTTCACAATCCGATAAGAAAATAGAAACCATTCCAAAGAGCCAGAAGAAAGCAATAGTACTAGAACGGAAGAGTACTAGTAGTGGGCTCAACAAACTTTAGCTAAAATTTAGCTAGAAAATTCACTTTTACAAATTTTAGCTAGCCACTTCTTACAACACCAAATAATAGGCTCAACAAATCTTTCGCTATTCTATTAAAATATTAATTTTAAACTTTTTATATATTTTAATTATAATTATAATTTGAATATGATTATATTAAATATTGTGGTCAATCTAAAGTAATTAATCTAACAAACATAAATATAATACTACTCCATAATGGTCAATCTAAATTCGGGAACAAACTAATTAGATGCTTAATTAATTATAATGATCTGCATATATATATTGATTGTAAGTAATAACTAATTAGATTAATCTTTGTGTTTTGAGCAGTCTCCAAGAAGAAACTGCTGCAGAATCTTGCCGACTCAAAACAATGGCACAATGGTTATTGATGTGAGAGAATGCACTGAGGATGAAATTATTGCAGTGGGAAGATTCTGCAATGAGAGAGAATGGGCAGCAGAAGTATTATTTTACTCCAAAAATAATATTTGGCTAGTCTCTTTACCTCAATAAATTTGGCCAGTCATATAGTTGATGGCTAAATTTACTGTGCATTTATTGAGCTAATTATAGCACTTTTATTTCACATGTTAACTATTATTTGACTATAATTTAACTTTGTTGAGTCCACTACTAGTACTCTAAGAGGGAAAGTCGTAGGATCTGTAAACAAAATCAGAGGACAACACGGAGAGAGTGAGATGTGAAACTTCTTACCTTGCGTTACGTTATAGTGGGATCTGAAGGGAGCGAATGATTCTTTTAAGTGTGCAAATGGATTGTTTTATACGAGGATAAAATTGAGTTTTCATGGTGCTTACATGGATTTTGTGCATTTCGTGCCCTCCTCCGTCATACGTTGTAGCATTTTTCTTTAAAAAATTAACATGTGTCTTTTGAGCATTTTTTTTAATGAAGAGACATGTCAACCTTTTAAGATATGAAAAAAAAAAAAAAAACATATGGTTCTCACATATTTAATGAACATTTGTTACATTCATAAACTGGTTGGAAGATGTTTCTTCAAACTAAGTTTGAAGGAAGACTTTCTTTGTCTATGTTTATTTATTGCATTAGTTATAATAGGGTGGTTGTTATAAAACTTTACCTCTTTGTTGAACTTTCATGGCTTGTTTGGAAACACAAATATTCTCAAATATTTATAAACTATTCACTATTATTTTTACTACTATTTAAAAATCATTTAAAATATTTTTACTAACTTCAAAAGTTTCTTTGTTGCACTCTTACTAACTTCAAAAGAGAACTAAAGAAAAAATAGACAAAAGTTTCTGCCATACAAATTTATCAACTCATTTATTTAAGAGTTCTGGTACATATAGTCATTTTTACATATTTTGTACGCACTTCACTGATATGATTGACCAAAATAATTATTTTATATCAAAAAAAGTGATACAGTCAATCACATAAATGAAATGTTAAAAAACTACCTAAACTACATCAAAGCATCGTGCTTTCATGGTCTTCCCTTCCCACATGCGTGTCATAAATTCAAAATCAAGTCTGATTCACGCCTTGTGACCCGTCCTATTAATAAGGTCATTGCCTTGACGACCACTTCCTCAAGATTAATGAATTAGATGTATACTTCCAACCACCCTATGATGATCAAGATATGCCAACTCCTCCTTTTCTTTTCTTTGGGACATGATTTATGAAATATTCCGAAGACAATAAAAGAATTATAACAACAATTATGAGGACGATATAGGTCACTCATTTTGAATTTAGATGCTATATTCATTTATTCAGTTGAAATGTTAAGATATTAAAGCTTGTTTATCTATAATTGTGTCGTTAGTAACACTATGTGTTACATTGACACTCGACCAATACCAAAATTATGAAACAATTATAGATGTTTTCCATCAAGGAGACAAGTTCAATTAATGTTTTGGAAAATTGAGGTTAGAGCATGATTATCCTTAAAAACTCAATATGGTGAATGAAGTATTCCGGTTTGTTTTTGCTATTTATAAATTGATATATAAACGCTATACTTGTTATAAATAGTTAAAATATATAGAATTTATGTTTATTAAGAATAATTGTAAATACAGTTTTAGAACATGCAAGTCTCGTACACTCATTTTAAAAAAAAAAAGACCACTATTAAAAAATAATTTTTATTTTCATATAAATCTTAAATCTGATATTTTTTTTTTCACGAGGGTCCCAAATACTATAAAAAGCATATCCTCTTATTAATCATTTGAATACGTATGAGTTCCTTGGTTTAACAAACCCATGATAATTATTTTAATATAGAATAAGAAAAGAAGGAAAGAAAACCAGACAATGTGATAGAATAAGGCCCCATATATTTAGAATGACGACTTCATGGATTAGACGTGGTGGTCCATTCATATAGATAGCTCTACAAACCAATAAACCCCACGAATAAAGTTGTTATAAAAATAAAGTTGTATTTTAATCGGTATTTAATATATTATTAGATTTTCAAGTCAATCTTTTACTTATTTATTTTCTTCAAAACATACTAAGCGAACATCGCGGTGCCACCTCATCTTAATATATTTCATTATCCCCATGCCACCCCGGATTGCTTACTTCCATATCCTTTATTATGATAAAAAAATAAAATAAAATAAAATTTACTCATTATCTTCGTATTATATATTATATATAATTTTTTTTTCTTTTCAAATGTATGGTACATCTATTATGAGAATAAGAACTTAATTAATTTATAAAAAAATATTAAAGCTATTAGAAATCCTAATCATCTTAACATAAAATTTGTATTGTGTTTTATCATAGAGTCATTTTATTTTTAAATCCACATATAGAGTATATCATCTATATTATTTAAAAGGTAAAATTTTTAAAAATGTCAAATTGGATAACTCTATAACATTGTTGAGCTCTCTCTCTCTCTCTCTCTCTCTCTCTCTCTCTCACACAAAAAAACCAAGGGTTTTAAATCTAATTTTCACGAGGACTCCTCCTCTCTCTCATTTTCCTCTTTTCTCCATCCATTGACTTTGTCTATCAAAATAGTTATTTTTGCCTAGTTATATTTTGCTTCATTCAAGGCTGAAAAAAATATTTACAGCTTTCTAACAATTTTCAAAAGATATGCACGGTACAAGCAGACTCTCAGGCCATAAATTTTTTAGGGAAAAGTGGCGATTTTGCGAAAATCATTACGAATGGTCCTCACACGCCGCCCACATTTGTGCCTAGTCATCACGCGTCACCTCTTCCAGCAACTCTTCTCATTTTATACGCCAGATCACTGGCGTAGCCGCCACCACCAAATCTTTTAGATTTGACATTTGTGGCTAAAAAAAAATAAAGGTGTTGACTTTACGCGCCGTTATAAATTCTAAAATCGCAAAGTTGGTCCAAATTGTAATACATCATTTTTCACATCTATCTTACTGATTTCCTTTCTTGTTTTCTTATTGTTAATTAAAATAAAAATAATAATTTGTCTCTCAAACTTTTTTCTGTAGAAGTTGAGTTATTTCCTTATATAAATGGTGATGTTGAGTCTCTATTTAGGTAGAAAATGTTGTCTTTTGGTCGTTTATTTTTAGAGAGTATTAGCAGTAGTGAAGACCAAACCAATCACAAAAGAAATAGTGTACTGGTACTGGAGTTCTAAATGCATTATTTTAGTTTATAATGTCATATTTGATAAGGGGGCAGTCCAAAATTTTTCCGTTCATAGATGTAAGTTATTTTTCAAAAGATGGTAAGATTTCATTTGTAATGTTCAAACTTTAAAATTTATTTATCAAATTAAATTATGTGACTAAGTATTTCAGTAGTTGTGGTCTGCATACGAGCTTGATAATAAAGTTTTTCTTTATTATATAAACTAGATTAATTATTACATCTAGAATTGAGATTTTCATCGTTTTAATATGAGTATTTTTATAATAATGATATTAATATAATTATTTTATAACCATGGAATATGATAATGCGTTTTTGTTAAAAAATTTAAAACCTTTTAAATTATTTGTCCATTAATTCATAAGATGCATCTTTCTCCATTAATACATATGCCAACGCACAATGATTCTTTTCCTTTGATCAAGGCTGGTTTTTTTCTTCAATTTATAAAAGAACATTGGAAGAATATGTTCTTTAGAATGAAAAATATAATTAAACGAATATATGGAGATCAATAAGCTAAAGGTATTATGGTCATTTTATCTCAGAAAGAAATAGACAATGTTATGTGTAAAACATTTTCCTTCAATTTTCAGCACAAAAAAATCATATAGGTAGATCTCATCACATAATAAACAAAACTTTAAAAAAATTAATAAAAATAATTTGTGAATTAAGAAATAAGCGATTCTTTTTTTTAAAAAATTAATTTCTTTATAGTAGATCTCATTCTTTTACAAATGAATGAGACTGACATACCCTAAATTTATATATAAATTCTTATTTTAAAGTGAATTTCATCACTTTCACTAAAAGAAATAAGCATACATACCCAAAAATTTAAATATTTTGACAATCTCAGTGATTTAATTAAAAGAATATTAAAATGACGTATATGAAGCATAAAATATATGGTGGGAGATCATTGGTGGTTGGTTTAATCCTTAAAATAAATACCAAAATTATTGATTCATCAAAATTATTAATTTAAGTAGTTTTAAATTAATAAAATTATCTTCAACTATAAATAATGCGACATAATATAAATATTTTTAAAAGACTTACAAAAACATTTTTTTTTTAATTTTTTTAAAAAGACAAACAGTCGCTTTTTCCAGCTGGCCCGCTATGGCCGGAGCTTGGCAACCAAGAGGGTCCTACTGCCTCGTTTTTTAGCTCTCTAATGTGCGTCCCAATTCCACCGTCGGTTTCGAACAGTCAGATTGATGTGCGACGGTGTCGTCTATCTTGCCGGTTTTGGCGCATATCCTCACCCACACCCTCCACGTGTCTCTTAAACAAACTGACCATGTTCTCAACTTCCTGCCACGTCGTTTTTTAATACAGTTTAAACATAATTTATCTTACGGTTTTTTTGAATAACTAGTGTGTATGCTGTAATAGTGACGTCAATGCATTTTGTTTCAAAGTAAATAAGACTGATTAAACATTTAAAATTCAGCTCGCAAGCAACATCTTTTTAATAAAAGATAAAGCTCTTCAACATCTTTTTAATTGAATAATGCAACGGACCAGCAACATCCGAAACCCATTTCTCTCTAGAAAATCCTTTGTCAAAAATCCATCGCCAGAGCTCTGCTTCGTTCACCCGGGGGAGTGGGGCTGGAGCTTCAACTCCACCAACCTCCCTCCTCTGTCAACCTTAGCCTTCACTTAGGGTTGATTTCTTCTCTTTAATTTTTAGATTTTTTGTTAGTTTTCTTCCATAAGCTTCAAAATTAGATGATTTGTTGCTTTCCGATGATCTTGGTCTGACACTTGCCCCGCCATCAGTCTCCCCAGGCGCCGATCTTCAAGTCGATAGAAGAAGTCTGTCACTTCAAGCGACACATTCGTCTCACATGCGACTTACGCTGTGAGTGAGTTTCATGCTCCGTTGCGTCCGAAGATGTTTTCTACTGCCATGCATGGCACGGTTGGGATCAACGGCGTTGGATCTTCATGTTCTGACAGTGGTGTTTCCTCGCAAACGATTCGTCTCAATTTCCCGTTGTTTTCCCATATATTGGCTTTTCCTAACTAAGGATTGAGTGAAAATGGTTGTGGCAGTTCCTTCCAGTCAATTCAAACCAACAAGTTGTAGCACACATCTCTTTACTGTGGCTTTTAGCTACAGCGTTATAGTCTGTTTATCAGACTATTTAAAAATCATCACTAAGCAGTCTTCATTTGTGGGAATTGGGTGGGAGCCAATCTTTTGGCTCCGTTCACCCCCTTTTGCCTTTTTCTTTTGTGTTGTCATGTGTGTTGGTTCTGAAAAAACTATTAGAGACTCCTATCCTATTGAACTTGTATATTGTATCCGTTAGTTTATCTATAAAATATCTTTTATATTGAGACAAAAAAAATATCTTTTAATTATCATCACTTTATTATTATTATTATTATTTAATATCACATCATCAATAAATGACAAAATGATGTTAATCAAGAGAATAATAAATAATATTTTTATTAGTTGTTTTAAGGACTAAGTTAAGGATATGGGTGGCAATATGTTATGTAACAGCCCGCTAAAATTATCAGTTTTGGATTATTTCCCGACAGCAATCACATCTCTCTCGTCTTTACCCTCATCTGGAATCACGCGTATAGATTATCTTTTCCGTAAATCACGTATTTTGTTCTTCACCGACAGCTGTAAAATCATGAGTCTTCCAAGACCACGCCTAGCCTTTCTCAAGCCCAAACTACCACTTTATGTGGTGGACAGCCACCGTACGCCGCCACGTACGTTCCTCCGACGCATGTTCGTGACGAACAACGAGCGACGCACGGGTTATCCCGTCGATGGTATAACCTTCTATCTCTAGTTATTTTACGTTTAAAATAGTTGGTTGGTTTGTGGATTGTGTAGTTGTATTTGTGGAATTCGTTGCGTAGTTGTGAAGCGAAGTGTGGTTGTGAAGTGTTGCGTTTGATTGTGTATTTTGTGGACTGTGCTGTGAAGTATAGGCGTGAGATGGATGCCGTAGATGTGATACGGCGGGTTGTGTGAAGAGAATACGCGTGTAGCGTATTCTGTGTAATGCAGCGACGCGCCGCGCGACGTGCACTGTAGTGATGTGTGTCGTAGAAGGAAGGGAGTACGCATGTAGTGTACTCCGTGTTGTATGGCGATGCATCGTGTGATGTGCATCGTGTTGATGAGAGTTGTAGCGAAGGAAGTACGCGTAGCGCGTACTCCGTGTCGCGTAGCGATGCACCGTGAGACGTGTATCGCAGTGATGGGTATTGTAGTGTGGATGGAAGAGAGTTCACGTGAGTGTACTCTGTATTAAGTCGTGATACATCGGATGGCGTGTCACGAAGGGTTGAATGGCGTAGCAGAGAAGTGTGGAGCGTATGGTGTAATGTTGGGAAACTGTATGACAGTGTCCCGAAGCAGTGATGATATGGATTATAGTCCGGGATGACTGGTGTCATCTTGTGGTTGACTATGGCTAAGAGTATATGGATTGAGAAATGAGTTGTTTGTTTGGTTGTTATTGATAATTTTAATGAACTTGTTTTAGTGCAAAGGCTTTCTGAAGTCAATTTATCTCTTCCGAGTATAGTGAAACCTCAAGTTGGCCGTGGTGTTGCAAGTGCTTACAATATGGCAATTGAGTTCAGAAGTGAAAATCTTAAGGACTCGAGTGTTCCTCTTCCAGCTGTTGTGCAGTTCCTCGTGTCTCGCGCTCTATTCTCATAGAACGCGACGATCGAGGTAAGTTAGCCTCTAACTTACTATCAGTTTATTGTGTATGTGTGATGGGTAAGAGAACTACAATTTATGTATGTATGTTATCGTATATGCCATGTCATGCTATGTCATTACATGTTTATCTGTTACGTATGATTTAATCTCTCATGAATAATTATCTGTTAAATAATCTTTTCTGCCATACAATGATGTATGTTATAAGTATGCCATGTTAAGTATGCCATATGATACATGTATGCCATGAAATGTTTATGATTAAATCATATTATGCCATTTACAAGTATACGCCATGTTAGAAAAGTATATGATATTAAATAATATCACATGCATTAAGAAAGATAAGACATGTTATGTTATAATAATGCGTGGGGCCACAACAACTGTGGAGTACGTATTATATTTATGTTATTTATAATGCGTGGGGCCACAACAACTGTGGAGTACGTATTATATTTTATGTTATTTATAATGCGTGGGGCCACAACAACTGTGGAGTACGTATTATATTTTATGTTACTTATAATGCGTGGGGCCACAACAACTGTGGAGTACGTATTATATTTATGTTACTTATAATGCGTGGGGCCACAACAACTGTGGAGTACGTATTATATTTATGTTATGTTATTTATAATGCGTGGGGCCACAACAACTGTGGAGTACGTATTATATTTTATGTTATTTATAATGCGTGGGGCCACAACAACTGTGGAGTACGTATTATATTTTATGTTATTTATAATGCGTGGGGCCACAACAACTGTGGAGTACGTATTATATTTTATGTTATTTATAATGCGTGGGGCCACAACAACTGTGGAGTACGTATTATATTTAATGTTATGTTACTTATAATGCGTGGGGCCACAACAACTGTGGAGTACGTATTATATTTATGTTACTTATAATGCGTGGGGCCACAACAACTGTGGAGTACGTATTATATTTTATGTTACATGAAGTATGGGGCCACAACAACTGTGGAGCATACACTACATGAGACACAGCAATTGTGACATGTAGAATACGTGGGGCCACAACAACTGTGGAGTACGTATTATATTTTATGTTATGTGAATTCATGGGGCCACAACAACTGTGGAGCATGAAGTATGGGGCCACAACAACTGTGGAGCATACACTACATGAGACACAGCAATTGTGACATGTAGAATACGTGGGGCCACAACAACTGTGGAGTACGTATTATGTTTTATGTTACTTGAATACGTGGGGCCACAACAACTGTGGAGTACGTATTAATGCACGTTATTAATCAAGACAATTAAATAAGATTCCAAGTTTATGTTAAGTCAAGTTTCAGATCAAGTTCATGTTATGTTATGCTCACGTACATGTTATGTTCATGTTCATGTTATGTTCCAAGTTCATGTTCACATCATGTTATGTTCACGTTTATGATACGTTCAAGCTCACGTTCATGTTATGTTATGTTCATGTCCATGTTATGTTTCACGTTCATGTTATGTTGATTGTTCATGTTATGTTTTAAGCTTAAGTTCATGCCATGTTAAGTCAAGTTCAGTTCACGTTTAAGTTCTGGTTAAGTCATGCTATAGGTCAAGTTATACTATGTTTATGGATGACTATACTTATGCATTTATGCTTTTACTGCCATGCATGCATTTTTAACCTGTGTGTGAGTTTTATGTTAACTTACTGAGATTTGTAATCAAATCTCACTTTGGTAGTCCCAACTACCATTCCCCCCGAATGGTAGATCTTGTTACAGGACCCAAAGGAGAATTGAAATCTGACCAACTGAATACGTACGACTAGACCACGGTGCGATGTTGATGATGGTATAGTATTTAACTTAGGTTAATACTTATACTTTTGGAGTTGTATCTCAAGTATTCTTTTGATCACAACCATTTTAGACTAGTGTGGTGATCACGGCTTTTTAGTACGCCTTTATGTATGAAATATGTTTCAAGTATTTGGGATATTTTTAGTTTGGTGCATAGTATTGCTAAAGAAAAAATATTATCCGCTGCGAATATTGCATAATGCTAGATGCATGTTAGGAACATTGCATCTTATATGTCATGAACAGGGGCAGGTAACCTTGTGTTGCATGTCTCGACGCTTCAAATGTCCGTTCAATCCCAAGCAGAATTTGGGGGCGTCACATGTTACACGACCCGTTAACTCAACACGAACACAATGGATAATAGCGGGTTAGGGTTTAGCCTTAACGGGTTCGGATCAAAATGGGTTGACCCGTTATCAACCTGTTAAGCAAACGTGTCTTAACGGGTCAACCTGTTTTGACCCGTTATGACACGTTAAGAAAGTTAAAGTTACAATTATACCCTGATATTTTTATTATTTGGATTGTAGTTTTGGACATATAATTAGTTTTATAATTTTTATAGATATTGTGATTTTAACATTTATATAAAATGATACTAAATTTAATCATGTTAAAAATGTTAATTTCAGGCCTATTCAACTCATTTACATAAATAGTTTGAAATAAATCGTATTGTGTCGTATTAACCTATTTCGTAATATTTTCTTAATTTCTTTGTTTACTTATAAAAAAAAATATTTCGTAATATTCACTAATAGGTCAAAACGGGTTGACACGATACGACCCATTATGCTAATGGGTCATGTTAGGGTTTGAGATTTTGACACAATAAGCTTAACGGGTCGAAATATACATGATTTGACACGACACGAACACGACCCGTTAACACGATTCGACATCCCTAATTAAGGAAGTCAGCTTAACGAAGGACGAAGGGAACGAAAATATACATAAGAAGATAAGAAATGCTATATATAGTATTAAATGTGAATGCGTGGCGAAGGTGGTGTCAATGGGGGTGGGTTTGTTGATCAGGGACTGACTCGTAAATTAAAGACCAAGGCGACATGCATGGTCATGTCATGCACGTGACCTTTCATCGTCGACATGTTATTGCTTTACGATGCATATGTCATGTATTATATATTGTGAGAGACAAATAATGGCATCATGACCAATCCAAAGAAATCATGTGATCTGGTGTTTTTGGAGCGCGCCGGCATGGCCTACTCTAATTAACGTACCGTCTGTTACCACTGATTGTTTGGCCGGTTTGGCTCATGCATGATCGGTATGGTTCATAACTTATGCCATGTCTCTTTCCATGTTTTCTTTGCCTTTTGTTTTGAAATGATGTTTGTTCCTAGCTACTTGTTAAAAGTTGATCAGAATATCACTCTCGGAAAATGTAAGGAGAAGAATGAAAGAAAAGAGATCAGAGGTGATCAATAGCTCTGTGTCCCACGAATGATAGCAATAATACTAATATCTTTGCAAAATTATCAGTGTCATGATTCTTCATCTTAAATCTTTTCATTTTTTATTTCAATTATATTTGATACGACACAGTGGTTTAAATCTTTTCATTTTTTATTTCAATTATATTTGATACGACACAGTGTAAGGTGAGGATAGTGAGTTAAGATAAGATGAAAATTGAATAAAATATCATTAAAATATTATTATTATTTTAGAATTTGAAAAAATGAAATTGTTTATTATATTTTATATGAGAATTTAAAAAAATTTTAATGATGAAATGAGATAAGATGAGATGAGATAAAATGAAACATTTTTACTATCCAAACGGGGCCTAATATGTGACATAACAAACTTAAAATAGGCTAGTTTAGTTACACAAAACCAAACCATTCCATTTCATATAATTATTACAATTTTCTCAAATTCTCACATAAAATATAATAAACAATTTAACTTTTTCAAATTTTAAAATAAAACCAATATTAAAAAAATTATATTATAATAATATTTTATTTAACTTTCAACAAAACATTTCATTTTATTTCTTCTAAACTGTATAACTAAACGAGGCTGGTGCGTACTTAATAGGTGATGTTTTATAACAAGAAGAATGAAACAAGTTTTTGTGGCCTTTTACCATGATTATGATTTGTAGGTGAATGATATTCCCAACTAAGACCATGTATATATGTTGTTTGCATCGAGCATCTGTAATGATTTTCTTGTTAGAGCATCGGCATTGGTTTGACCAAATTCATTTTTAAATTTGGCTAATATTAACACTTATTTGCATTTGCCTATTCCATCTAAATTCAATCTCCACATTGGATTAGCCATTCATTCTCTATATAATAATAAAATATTATTCAATTAATAATTTTTTTTATTTAATTTATTTTATCACATTTTGTAATTCTACTAATTAAATGTTAATAATAATTATATTCTAATTAAATTAATATTAAAAAAGTATTATTAAATGTTAATAATAATTATATTATATTAAATTAATATTAAAAAAGTATTAATAAATGTTAATAATAATTATATTTTAATTAAATTAATATTAGAAAATTATTATTCAATGTTAATAATAATTATATTATATTGAATTAATATTACAAAAAGTATTATTAAATGTTAATAGTAATTATATTTTAATTAAATTAATATTAAAAAAGTATGATTAAATGTTAATAATAATTATATTCTAATTAAATTAATATTAAAAAAGTATTATTAAATGTTAATAATAATTATATTATATTAAATTAATATTACAAAAAGTATTATTAAATGTTAATAGTAATTATATTCTAATTAAATTAATAATAAAAAAAGTATTGTTAAATGTTAATAATAATTATATTCTAAATGTTAAATGTTAATTATATTCTAATTAATTTAATTTATTTGTTTCGAATGAGAAATTAATATTTTAATGTTTGATGAATGAATAGTGGTCTTTTATTTTTAGCCAGCCACTGCAGCAAAAGTCTAAATTATTTTAGATTTGTTCAATTCAATGTGAAAGATTTTTGAGCCAAATTAATTTTATCAAATATCTCATTTGGCCAAGATGGCATTGTGCAAATATATACGTCATTGTGTTAAATGGTTTGTCGCTAGCTGCCTCTGAATGTGAATAGATTAGCATGAGTCACATTCATCAGCCAATTGGCATGATCTTTTTCTAATCTCAAATAGGTATGTTTTGGTCGATAACTTAGCTGTGAATAGATCAACATTACTACCTCGGTCTTTATTTTTTTATGCCATTGATCATCACATTATCTCAGAGTAGGAGTTGCCGACACCTATGAATTGATTAGAATCGCGCGTGGCAATACGAAAGACTAAGCTGAAATCAGAAATAGATGGCTTTGATCGATGTTGTTTCCCCCAACCACGTTAATTTCCAAGAAAATTGATGGGCTAGCTAGCTTTGACCATCTTCCACCACACCAGCAACCTACTCGTGTCATCCCTTAATTCAATACATCAATATCATGCATGTGTGCAGATGCTCTTTCTGTGAAGACGTACGTACATGGACTTCCCATTTAGAATGCGGCCTCATCAATATATCATTCATGAAGATCCCTAGCTAGCCAAGCTCTTCCCCTTTGATGTTTCTTGATCATGCATATCCTGGTTGGTTTTTAATGATTTCCCTTGTTTTACCAAAAATAGATCGAGGGCCTTATCTTTTTTTTTTTTTTCCTATTCCAAAAGGAACGTCACAAACTCAGAACCAAAGTCGTCCCTACATTAATTGAACTATAGACGCGCGTTGTCTTGTAATGAATTTACAGTACGTATCATGATTAAGATGTGATAAAACTCCACGAAAGTGATCATAACTTAATATATAAAAATATATATATATACACGTTTGTACTAAAGATTAAGAGAATATTCTCAGGCCATTTGCATTGCATGCTTTAATTCCGAAGAGATCGATTATAACTGATCTCTGGTTGCGCTTCCCACCAAACTTTAGGGGGAATATCCATCGGACGACGACGACGACGGCGGTAAATACCAAGGCATCTTGAGAGACCTGAGGTTCCAGAGCCAAGTAATAATATATATCACTACTACTGTTCCATAAATTAAATCTAAAATGGTCTGTCGAGTACTGTCCAATATGTATAGTTGGCCAAAGACCAGTAAACTATTAGAGCTAATGAAAGATTATGTAGCTGCGCGACGTGGCATGAGACCGTTAAGATGACATTGTTGTTTGCAGTTTTGTTTGTTTGTATGTTTTTTTTTTTTTGGTTAATATTCCTTTTTCATTCCAAAACAATATCTTTTGAGAAGCCTAAGTACTGAATGAAGTCGTTGAAGAGAAGACAAAATAAACAAACAGCTCAAACGTCTTAACGGGGAGTCACGTAGCCGCCCTATGGATATATCTTGTCCATGAGGAAAGCTCACGGGCCACCTTTTTACTTTAAAATTTTCTAAGTAGAAACTGCTGAGAAAAACTTCAGTCAAAAGCTTTGAATTTCTCAAATGGGAATTTCGGCTTGAAATGACGGAAAGCTCAAGTGGGAAGAGCTAGCTTTGAAATGACGGAACATGCACAGAGAAAACTGCCTCGTTTGCTCATTGTCACCGCAGGCAGTCTGCTTAAGTTTTGTTTGGAAGTTAGGGAGTATAAACAGAAGGTTGCTTGTTATTTCCACGTCCAGTTTTGATGGTTTCCTGATGGCCCACCTCACTCTGGTTTTGGTTTGGGTTTAAATTACTTCTTCAATATTAGCCAGATACCCTAAACATAGAATGATGATAGCCCGTGCAGGAATATTAGCAAATTTCCAAGTCCCAAAGCCAGCAGAACAAAAATCCTGATATTCGGACGTCAACTTGGGCTGATCTCTAACCACAGGATAGGGACGTAACTGTTTAGATGGGGTTGAGCAACAGGTCGTTTCTGGAAGATGGGGTGGTCTAGGTGTGTCATTTGAACGGTGACGATTGATTGGACAGTTGCATTCATCCAAGTATCTTCTGCTGTGGGGATTTGGTTTCGTTTGGTCACCCATCCATCCATCTATCCATCATTTAAAAAAATATAAAATAAAAAATACAGAGAAGGAAAGAGAGCGAGTACTGGAGACTGGAGAGCCTTGAGCGAGGAGTTGGTGGGGAAGCGAATTTATCTTCTAATGTCAGGTACATGTCACTCTACGTCATCCTGTTACCGAGAGAGAGAGAGGAGGGACACAGTTTCATGACATCATATGATATGAAATTATTAATATTAAGTTGCAGGACCAATAAATGATGTTGTATAATACATATAAATGGGCCGGATACCCGAATATGCATGTTCATCAGAATTTTAGAGGGCCGAATGTCCTTTATCTGACCTGATCCAATAATATTTCTCATCGGCCTGTTTTGGCAATGCATAATTGGCTAGCAGCTAGGATGATTTTTCCTATTCAGAATGATTAGTGGAATTTCTTTGTTGGGTCTGATCAAAAGTGAGTTTGCTAGCTAATTAAATATCTATGCTCCTTCATTCTTTGGAATTTATGGTTAACTATCAAGAAATGCAGCAAAAGTCCCATTCTTCCGTCCCAAAGAACATTTTTCTCTATTGCAAACTGGTTGAAGGACATCAATTTCTTACTGAAGCATGCCCCTTGTATCACCTTTTAAGTGAAAAAAAATCCCTTCTTGGTTCAGGTGGAGAGAGCAAGTGGTTCATAGAAAAGAAGCTCCGGCTGGTGTTGAGTGATGATTGATCCTAACAACGGGTCTTTACATACAAATCAAAATGGATTCTGATATAGAAAGATATTAGAGCAATCACTACAATCACCCATCAATCAAAACAGAGTGGCTCAAAAAAGAGAGATTAATGTGCGAAAAGTAATATTAAATACAATTATGAATTGTATAAACGTCATACATTATTTTTAAAAAAGAGTAGATTAAAATAGTTTATTCCACCATGTTTTACAAACTTTTATAAAACTATATTTTAAAATGAATAGCACTTCAGTAAAATAATGATACTTGTATAAATAATTCTACAAAAATATTCATAATACAAAAGATAGTTATGTAAATAGTTGTTTGCTTGTCAATTTGTCATTTTCCTGTTTATAAGAATTTGCTAATATAAAGATGAGTTTTGCTATATATAAGTAAAATCGCGTACTAATCTGCGTACTAATCCTGATTTCTTTATATTCAAAATTTAAATTAGCATTTTTTTCAATAAAATCTACTTTTTGACTAATCACATTAGATTAGTGTATATATTAATACGCAGTTATGCTTGCAACTAGATTTTTCCAACAAGAGTTTAAGATATAGATATCCAAGTGAGTGAAAAATGGGAACAGGGGAAAGCCTGGCATCGGTTTCTCTGCAAGATGATGGCCATTTTACAGTACGTTAATTAACTTGCTTTTCGGATTTCACCTGATTCTTGCTTGGCATCTCTTTAAACAAAATAGAAAGACTTCAAACATTATTAGTTCCTCAAAGATCTAGACTTTCCGCTCCTCAGGCATGGGAATGCTTTCTTTGAGAACAGAATGAATTGTTCAACTAACATTGTATGTTAACAACCTTAAAAAACAAACCAATTTTCAGTTCCTCATAGTCATAAGGAGACCTTCGGCAGATATTTAATCCAATGGTGAGGTGGATTACATGCGCACACTTGATCACCTAAAGAAATCTTCTCACTTTATATCGAAACAAAGAATGACCACTCTTGTATGCAATTCCTGTCTATTTGAACATTTCTACAAACCATAGCGCAGATGCTACTAAACGCATCTCCTGCCTAGAAATACAAATTAACAGAAAGAATCTGCAAACCAATAGAACTCGAATGGATACCTCATTAGTTGCAATTTGTCTAATAATCAGGAACTGGATCCCCATTTGGTCAGCTTCTGGCTTTTCCCATCCGCCAAAAACGTATTTATCACTTCCTTCCTTGTATCTTACACAAGCCACAATCTCACTCTTGCATCTTACAAGCCTGAATTCCAATTGAACAGATCCCTTCAATTACCATCAAAACCAAATGATAGTATTTATAAAAGTATTTAAATTAACGAACAGGAAATACTAGACTCAAACTCATCTCAATTATACCTTTACCCCCCCCCCCCCCCCCCCCCCCCAAATTAAATTAGGGGGGAGAAGTCCAAGCAACATTTAGGCTTATATTTTAAAAGAACTAATCAATGATACAATTGGACTCCCATTAGAATTATTATAAATAACAAGAAGTTCTCTCTCCCAACCAATGTGAGATCGCATGCACTACCTATACTGACTCATCTCCCCTCTTAATTTCCCGAAGTCTTCATTGCGCCATTCCACTGGGCTTAAATTCCACACTTCTAGTTGGAATTGGCTATGATATCATTTATAATGCCCCAAGGGATGCCCAAGCCACATCTGAGCCCATTCTCCAAAAGGACTAGTCATTAATACAATTAGAGCCATATTAGAATCATTATAAAAAGTAAGAACTTCTCCCTCTCAAGTAATGTGTGATCCCATTCACCGCCTATATTCACTTTATAGGCCATCACAATTAAAGCCATATTCTCTATCAACTTCCCATTGAATATATCTTCCTAGACTAATACCATCCATTTTATTTGAAGCCTCTCTACATCTTTTGCTCCATCAATATCAAGTTATATCACTCTTTGTTTATGTTACATTAACCGACCCATCTTAACAACTCTCCCTTTCCTAAAACCTAGGGTGGCCTAAGGTAAAGGACTTAGTAATTGACTAGTTGCCTGAGCTGTGTCCATGTTTGCTGCAGGTTTTAGCTTTGCATTATTCCTACATTTTGGGACTACTTCTGGATAACGAAAACATAAAGAAAAAAACAGAAACAAGTTACCTCTAATACGAGGTTGAATTATATAAAAAACACAAATTCACACAACTTATTGGATGCCATGCGTTTAGGTCCAAAATACAACTATCTAATACCTCTCAATTTTTCAACTCTCAATTTTACTAATAGCTCATCTCACAGGTCATATAGCATTGAATTATAGCTGGAATTCTTTTATTCTGGAATGCATATAGATGTACAAGCACACATAAGTTAAACATCCCAACAAATCACAGAAGAAAGGTTAGAGGGCATCTGGACAGCACACTGAAGTGAAACGTATCATTTCCAGTCCACACCTCTAACCAAATTTTGGATTCCAGGAATCACAATCGTTTTCTGTCATTATAAGTCATCCAGAGATATCTTTGGCAAAACCCAGAAAAATTCAATACAAACTAAATCAAATAAATTTAGTTCAGTTCAATGTTACCACAGCAACAAACTAAATTAATCAAGGAGGTTGACACCAAGTTGGAAACTTCAGTTACCTCATCAAAAAAGTATTCTCAGTCCAGGTTTCATCGCATTCAATGCAATGGGTGGTAAGTTATATCTAGCCGGAAATTTAGGGGGCTTGCAGGCTTTAGTTTTACATTTTAACCTATTTATTTACTATCCTAATACCTATTATTTTCAGAGTCATGTAATGCAATCAAATAAAAATTTCTCGTACTTTTTACTTTAGTTTTCCTTTGGTATCAGAGCTTTAGAGTCCTAGGTTTCATGGGACATGAAATGCAGTCACAGAGCAGTGTTTGGTATTTTGAGGGTTTTCCCATCCCATCAAGTTAATGACTACTTAAAACAATGCATGAAAACATAGCAACTACATGATGAAACTTACAAGCAGCATCCAGCAGATTGCCTTCGATATTATTAGAAACTACTTTTGGATCTTATAAACGGGTTGGATAATACATAAATCACCAAGCTTCTAGTGTGATTAACACCCACAACCCAGTACCATCACGTACAGGGATAATTTTACCTTGCTTAAGAATGAGAAAAAGTTCAAAAGCAAATCTTTAACCTGCATTATGACTGATCCTTCAGCCAACCGGTACCTGTAACAAGGGAAATTTAGGCCCCGTTTGGATAGTAAAAGTGTTTTATCTCATCTCATTATTACAACTTTCCCAAATTCTCACACAAAATATAATAAACAATTCAACATTTTCAAATCCTAAACAATAATAATATTAAAAAATAATATTCTAACAATATTTTATTCAACTTTCATCTCAACTCACTATCCAAACGGCAAATGCATGGGAGCATGGGTTCAGCAGGTAGGGGCATTCTATGTAACTGCCGAGTGGATTAATGGAAGGTCAGTTTATCCACAAATCAATCTCGTATAAGATCACTTTATGCTCACAGAGCGTGCACACACATACATACACACTTCTCTCAAATTTACACTTCTTATTTAAGTCCAAAAACTCCTATGTGCTGCATGAGTACTTTAGCAGGTGATAACGCTCATATTAGTACAAGCAAGCTGATTCAAAAGATGTTAGACAATGCTCGAACAAAGGTACTTACAGCAAAATTGAGTCTACAGCTTCCCCTCAACTAACTAATTATACAACGTAAATGCTCAAGATCTTCCTTTTTTGAGCATCCATAATATTTGGCAATGTTTGCAAACAAAAAGAATGAGCAAAATAGAGAATCATCGGGCAATCTACCATGGGATATATAGAAGTTTACATCATTTATAAGAATAGAAATCATTCGTTAAAATAGGTTGTTGGGGGGTGGGGGGAGCGGGATCGGCTTAAATGTCCAAGGATTGCTAATGTCCCATAAGGGAAACCAAAAAGACGAATAGCAAAATTTTATAAACCTTACCTCAGAAGCATGATGTATTCTATGAGTGACAAAAAGATAATAATTGTGAGAAAATAACCCGTCAAAAAGGTAGATTCCATATACCACCTGATAAGACTGAGAAAAACTATGCAGTTGGAATAATTTTCATTAATACTGGCCCATATGATGAAACTCTGAGAAAAGAATTAACCGGGAAAATTCAACCGAACAAAACTCACATACAGCTCGAAATCTCTACGCAATTCCATGGAATAAAACTCAAAACTTTGTGTTTCACATTTTACCAGACCGCACAATTATCACGCAGATTTCATCAAATTGATATTCCCATTCGTTTTTCTGCAACAAAAGCGTACAGATTGTGATTCAAACAACACCATAAATACAGCCTGTTTCCTAGAGCAACAATTACTACCCCAAGTTGTATAATTATTCCAACGAAATTGAGGAATATATTACAAAACAAATTCCAAATACATAAGAGGAATAGAATCAAGGACGGCGAATCAATTACGGAATAGACCGCGAGCTAATCGGATTCAGAGGCGGCGGCGGGCTTGGGCATGGGCTGGGATTCTATGGGCTTGGAGGGATAGTACATGAGAGGGCGGTCGTCGTTCTCGTCGTCGTCGATGTCGGTGGTGCTGAGGTTGATACAGGAGCAGCGCTCGAGGGAGGCGAAGAATGCCGAGGCCACGCTCGACCCGACCCAGGTGGCCGCCCGGTCAGCATGTCGCACGATATCAATCCGCAGTTGTTCTCCATCGTTGGATCAGTTCCGTTATCCACAGGTATTAAATCTCAGTCCAAGCAGCACCACAGGTCCCCAAAACCTCCTCACCTCACGGGATTTAATTCAATTTATCTATATTTTTCCTAATAGTTCTGCACCCTCGATGGTTTCTTAATGAGTTTTATTAGGTACTACTAAAATCATGTATTAATATTTATTTTTTTATATTTAAAATTTAAATTAATAATATTTTTAATAAAATTTACTTTTTAACTAATCATATTAAATTAGTGCATCGTAATTATATTTACAACTAGATTTTTCCTTCTCTAATTCACAATATACATACATATATATATTTTTTTATGACAAATGAAATTTGCAATTATATAATTCGTAAATATCGCTCATTTTTTTAAAAGTAAATAAAAGATCTAAATGAAAAAATTAAATTTTTTAACTACGAAGGCTACTCTTTTTTAAAAGGTGTGTACAATACTTGTACAACTCATGACTGTACCTAGCATTAGGATACAATTTTAGATTTTCCGAGTACCATGCACTTAGGGGAGAGCACAGTCCGCTCAATATTTGGTCTATCATTTTCCCGGACCAAACCAGACATCCCTAAGGCCCGGATCGGTAGTTATCGGTCTAGTCCGGTCGGTCTAACAATTTTTTTAAAAATTGGTTGATAAAAAAATATTTAAAATACTAAATTAAAATTAAGTGAGTTATTAAATGAGAATTACATAATAAATTGTACAATTATTAATATATACTAATACTATATATTATAGTTATACATTAAAAAATATAATAATACATTGATCTAAATATATATTTAGTACCAATACTATAACTTATAACTATACTAGTAGTATTACTAACATACTATATGTTAGTGATAAATTGATAATACTATATTAAATAATACTCTATGTAGTTATAGTGATTTCATATTAACATATTAAGTTAACTATATTAATACTATTATAAATTTATACATATACTATAATTTTAATTTATACTATAACTCTTATAATATGTTAATATATACTAGTACTATATATTATAGTTATACATTAAAGAATATAATACTTATGTAATTTTGTGATATATAATTATTTATACAATTATTTATATAAATAATTTATATAATTTTTTTTTAAATTTTCATTATGTCCAGTTTGGGGTGAAAAATTCCTAGACCGCGGACCAGACCGAATGAATTCTGATCTAAAAATGGCCAAGCTGATGCTCTCCCCTACACGCACTCTTTTAGAAAGAATTTTAAAATAAGTGTACGAGGATTGGGCACTATATAACTATAAATATAATTTCTCTATGCACTAATACATTCTTAGATTATGTAAAATCAGTATAAAATTCATATAGCTAAAGTGTTTCTCTACCTTTAACATGGACTATCATCTATGTAAATACTTTTTTTTTTCTAATTTTCCTATTCTTTCCATATATCCCTCATATTTAAATTTTTATTTATAAAATATGAAAAAATTATAATATTATTACAACATTTTATTTTAATAAAAAGAAAAATAGTAATGTTAAAAATTTTCCAAAACATGATAAAATGATAAAAAGTTTAAAAGAAGAAAAAATTTATTCATAATCCCTATACCACATATATGCTTTTATTTTTATTTTTATACTTTTTTCCTTTAGGCGGTATGTAGTATAGTGATAATAAGTAGGAGAACTCTTAAAAGAATATGATGGATTGGTTATTTTCATCTTTATTTTTTAATTTTTTTATTAAGCTATTGATGTCATTTTGGCAACAAAGAGATATTGTGTTCATATTAATATACGAGGAATATTGAAAAATATGAAAATATTACAAATCTAATAGTAGTTAGAAAAGTTTTTAAAATGAATAAAGAAAGAATTAATATTTAAATGATATAAAAAAGAATATATAAGCTGACGTGGGATGTATTGTAAAAGTCATTAATTAAAATAGAAAAAATGGGACTTTGTGATGTATTTTAAATAACAAAAAAAAAAAAATCATTAGGAGTGCCCTTAGATTTATGTTAGAGTGCACATCGAAATACCTTTAGTACAACTTTTCAAGTTGCTCCACAAGTTTATCCAGCCTAACCAGAATTCCAACAAGCCTCATGCTTGGTGATGAAGTGTACTGTGTAGAATGAACTAGAGTAACACTAAAAAAATCTACAACCTAAATATTCACTCAAGAAAGAATAAAAAATAGAGAGAGATTACGTGCTAATCTCAGCTAAGGAGGGATATATATAGCCCGTTTGATGCACCACTCACGACTGGCCTTAAAGGCCAGCTTTTAATCCTCCTGAAGTGGTCGTTAGACATCTTCAATGTAAGGCATAATGCATCGTCATTAAGGCCATGCATTTCATTCTATTTCAACATAGGAGAGGAGAGGCCTGCCCACGTGGGTACCCCTCTTTCTCACATCTCCCACTTGCATATAATGGGCATAGCCCCAAGCCTACATCTCTCAATCATTCTTAATCTTGTTTATACAAGCAAATAGGTTGTATCACCACTAAGCATAACAACATTTCTAAAGTATCTTGTTATGCCTTAGTAGCTACCAATGTGTAGTATCATAGTTTGATGTCAGCAAACACTATTGAAGATACGATATCGAATAATCTTTCTTTCGACCTCATGTCATTCAATTTTGGTCGAACCGCTTTCCCAACAATACCTCTTTAGACCGTATCAATCATGGCCATAGACAACATGCCAAAGTAGCAGATATCACAACCTTCATTTTATGATATAGTTAAAGGTAAATAAAGGGCATTCAATAAAATATGAGACCCACACAGTGAGAAAGAAGGGAACCATTTACTCACTTCCTCATATGGTCGAATAAGTACATGTAGTATAAAATATATGTTATGGTAGATTTCTCTTTGCTCACCTATATCAGAGACATGGTGGCGGAAAATGATGTGGTCTTGAAATATCTTTCTATGAGTCATATGGTTACTAATCCTATGACAAAGCCTATAGTAATAAATACTTTTGTGTAGGGGCTGAGCAGAAATCCGAAAATCCGACTCCGACCCCGACTCCGCTCCGGCTCCGAGAAGTCGGAGTCGGAGTTTTTTTTCATTGGAAGTCGGAGTCAGAGGTTGGAGTGTTCCGACTCCGCCTCCGACCCACCGACTCCAACTCCGACTTCCAATCCGACTCCGATCCGATATTATGCATATTTTATAAAAATATGTGTTTTCAATATATTAACATCTAATAAATAATAATGTATAAACACTATAATGAATAAAAACATGTAACATTATAATACTAATGTATAATAATATGTAAAACTAATGGATAAACACAACTATTTAAATAAAAAATTTATAATAACATGTAATAGTAATGTGTTAATAACTAAATTATTGATGATATAGATTTTATGAACAAATGTACCTAAAACAATACACTTATAGTCTTAATAACATATAATACTAATGTACCTAATATACCATGTAGTACTAGTACTAAAGTCCATTGTATAGTAATACTATACAATCTATAGACTATAATAACATGTAATGCTAACTAATAATGTATTAAGCAATAAGCCACTAATGCTGCAATGCATAATAACATATTAACATGTAATACTAATATATAATAATTAATGTATAATAACATTTAATATTATTGTATAACATAATAACATGTACTAGTAATGTATAATAATCAATGTATAATAACATATAACACTAATACATAAATATTTAAAGTATAATAATATTTAATAGTAATGTATAGTAATCACTAATCAATCTATAATAACATGTAATACTGATAATGTATAAGCACTAAGCCACTAATGAGTAAGAACATATTAACATATAATTACTAATGTATAATAACATGTAATACTAATATATAATAATTAATATATAATATTATAATAAGAATAAGTTAAACATTATTATTTACTATAAGTTAATATATAATATATAGTTATATACTTTACTAGTATAATTATAGACTATATATATAAACTATATTATATTTTATAGTATATATTAAATATATATAGTTAATATATAATATAAAATATCTTATTTTATTTTATATATTATAATATTATATATATAGTATAGTTTATATATATAATATATACTATATAACTATATATATACTGTATAGTATTATATATATTGGTCAGAAAAAAAGAGTAAATGTAAATTAGAAACAAAAACGGCGCCCTTTTTGCTCCATTTTAATTCCCCCCCCCNCCCCCCCCCCCCCCGACCCTCAGTCTTCAGACTTCAGTTCCTCAAATTCTCAATTCCCATTTCCCTCACTTGCTCGAAGGAACCCGGAACCTAGAACCCTAGCTTAAACTCACTCCTAAATTCATTTGTTCATCTCACAGGCCACGCCGCCACAGCTCACTCGAAGCCCCTCCCTCACTCGAATCAACTGTCCAATTTGATTCAAAGAAGCTCCAGAAACTCAAAGAGGAAAAACGAATTTAGCAATTTAAAGACGTTTATATGCTTTGTAGCAATCATAGTTATTTGCTTTATGTGAGTTCTGGTTTGTTGTTATTTTGTGGATGCTTGTTCTAGGCAAGTCTAGTTTCAATTTTATTGCTGTTGAATTGGTTCCTCTTTCCCAAATTTTGACCGATTCTACAGAATTTCAGTGGAACAAAAAACCTTTTTATTTATTTATTGGAATCTACATGTGCATGTAGGCGGTTGTAAATCTCTTTATATGAATCAGATATTTGACTGGGTTTTGCTGCTTTTCGCGTCGTATAAATTTTACTTTTTTTGCTGTCTTGTGGAGAATTTATGTTATCCGAGTGATACCAAGTAATATAAGTGCTTTTTGAAAACTTTTTTGGATTAGATATTGACACTTTTATGGATTCGCTAAGACATATTAGTGTTGTCTGTCTTAATTTTTTAATGTACACTACAAACTCTAATACCTGTATCTATCCATCTTCTCGAAGTGGTTGATACGAGTTTTGTTTACATCATTAATTTCTTGGCACCTATTAAAAATTTTAATTGAAAGCTTCAATTTCTTTTCTATTAATTTCTTTTCTATTGAAGTAGATGTCTGACATGGGGACACGCTTTGAAAGACATTAGTTATAATTAATTACAACATATATAGAAATTTCCTTATTGTTTGACATGGGGACATGCTTTCCTTATTATCTCTACAGAAATTTTTTGACAAATGAAAAATAATAATCTACTTTAGGAAATTGTTGGTAAAAAATAATAATATCATTTTGCATTGTTTTTACATATCTACTTAACAGTTAGGGCTCTAGTTTGCTGGTTTTACTTCATGAATTTATCTTATTTATGTTTATCTTGTTTGTTGTGTTTTACAGTCCTAGTTATTAAATCATGGATATGGAAGACACAAGCACTCCTATATCTACAGGTGCATCTTGTCCTGGCATCCCAGCCCCAGAACAACCGATTGATGCTCCCAGTCCAATAGTTGATGAGTCTAGTGGACCAATAGACTCTTCGGTAGGCACTCCTAGTGCATTCCGTTCTACCCCTCGCCCTCCACCTGGTAGTAGAAATCCTAAGAATAGGTCTGAGGTATGGTCCCACTTCACAAGAGTGTCTGATTGTGATCCTGAAGAGCCTGTAACTACTTGTAATCATTGTCATAGGCAATGGAAATGCCATCCCAAAAGGCAAGGCACTTTGGCCATAAAAACACACATCCAACTTTGCCCCAAAAACCGTAAGAGTAGTTTGGACAAGAGTCAAACATTCTTAGTCCCGGAAGCAAGAAGTGAAAGAGGGGAAGGGGAGAAGACTTTAGGGATGGCCAAATACAATGAGAAAAAAATCCAGGCTGCCCTTACTAAGATGGTGATAATGGATGAGCTACCATTTAGATGTATTGAGAGAGAAGGGTTTCAGAAATTTGTTAAATCCCTTGATCCAAGGTTTTCTATTCCTTCTCGATCTACCGTAATCTGTGACTGTATGAGGCTATTCTTGAGAGAGAATGATAGTTTGAAGAAAATGTTCTTGACCACCAAACAAAGAGTGTGCTTAACCACCAGCACTTGGACTTCTATCCAAAATATTAATTATATGTGTGTGACCGCTCACTTCATTGATAGTAATTGGAAGTTACAGAAGCGGATCATTTCATTTGTTCGGATTAGCGACCACAAAGGGGCAACGATTGGGAGAGAGTTGGAGGAGTGTATGCTTGATTGGGGCATTGACAAAATCCTCACAATTACGATAGATAATGTTACCTCTAACGACTCCGCTATTGATTGGTTGAGAAGCAGGGAAATATGAAGTGCGGATTGTGTTGCAGCTCATGAGTTTATTCACATGAGGTGTACAACACACATCTTAAACCTTATTGTGAGTGAAGGTTTGAAAGAGGTTGATGACTCAATTGTAAGGGTCCGAAATTTGATCAAGTATGTGAAGTTTTCTCCTCAAAGACTTGCCATTTTCAAGTCTTGTGTTGATAGATCAAAAGTTCAATATTCTAGTTTTTTGACTCTTGACGTGCCTACTAGATGGAATTCCACTTTTCTTATGTTGGACGTGGCTGAGAAGTATCAAAAAGCCTTCCAACTTTTGCTTGATGAAGATCTATATTCACAAATTTATTTGTCTAAGGATGGACATGAGAAAAAGGGTCTAGGAGCTCCTGGGCCTAATGATTGGGAGACCATAAGAAACTTCTCGAAGTTTCTTCAAATATTTTATGGAGTCACATTGCGTATTTTTGGTACACTATATGTCACATCAAATAATTATATCCAAGAACTTATTGCCATTCATAAACACTTGAATAATTTTTGTGATAATAGTAATCGACGTTTGAGTTCAATGGCTTTTAGAATGAAGACAAAGTATAATAAATATTGGGCTGATCTTGAAAAAATAAATCGGTTGTTGTTTATTGCTGCTATTCTTGATCCGCGGTTCAAATTGGTTACTCAAGCATATTGATTCAAGAAAACATTGGGTGAGGAGAAAGGTGAGGAATTTGTTATACTCCTCAAGAAGGATATGGAATATTTGTATGAACAATATGTAGACTTTGGTGGTGGGCAAGTAACTGGTTCTAACAAAACTCAGAGTGGTGAAGCCAATGCATCAATGGGGAGTAGTAGTAGTACTATTACAGAATATGATCCCTTGGATTTTTTGATAGAGTTTCATAAAGAGCATACAGCATCTTTGATGGATTGTAAGTCGAAGTTAGAGCGGTATTTGTTGGAAAACATTGAGATTCCTACGGGGAGGTTTGAAATTTTAATTTGGTGGAAAGTCAACTCCACCAAGTATCCGGTTCTTACTCTAATGTCAAGAGATATCTTGGACATTTCAATTACCACCGTTGCATCTGAGTCAGCATTTAGCACAGGAGGCCGTGTCCTGGATTCGTTTAGGAGTTCTTTGGCTCCTAGAACTGTAGAGGCTCTTGTGTGCTCGCAAAACTGGTTGAAGTCCACTCCTATATGCTTGAGTCAAAATTATTCGAAAGCTATTGATAATGTTGAGAGCTATAAGCTAGATTGAGGTAATGTATTTAGAGATTTTTTTAAGTTGTTATATAAGTTAATTTTGACATTTTATAATACTAATCTTCTATACTTGAACATCTTAATGTAGAATTAGCCAATTCTATGACTAGCATATTTCGTGAAGATGATTGACAATCTTATTTATGGTATCTTATTTCAATTTTGCTTTCTTTATTTTTACAAATTTATTTGGTATCTTATTTTCTTACTAATTTTGTTCTTCTTTTTTTTCAGCCACAAGTTGAAAAATGACATTTGTTGTAATTTGTATTAGTTCTATTATTGCAAGTTGTAAGTTGTAACTTATTGATAGAATTAGAACTTGTTGATGGATGATGAGATATGAGTTGGTTGGATAATTTGTGAGGATAGATGATGGAATCTGGATGGGTTAGATGATTGGTGTTTTTGGCTTTGTGTTATTTTGTTTATTGTTGTTGTTGAAATAAGAATAGCATGGGGATGCTATATTTGGTTGTGTTTTTTTAACTTGTAATTTTGTATGAATTATTTTAGTTTGTAATTTTTTGTTATGTATTTTTAATTTGTAATTTTGAATTAATGATTTTAGGTTGTAATTTTGGTTATGTATTTTTAATGTGTGTATTTAGTTTTAATTTAGTTTTTAATTTTGGTTGCACATTTGAATTTAGTTTTATATTGTGTGATGGATTTTGAATTTAGTTTTATTTTATAGTGTGATGAATTCTGAATTTAGTTTTATTTTTATAGTGATGGATTTTGAATTTAGTTTTATTTTCTAATGTGATGGATTTAATGTGTGTATCAGGTTTTAAGGAGTAAGAATCTTCATTGTGTTGATCAATGATAATTTTGGTTAGATAAATTAGAAATATTGAATTATATATATTTTTTAAAAATTATTGTAGAGGCCCAAATCCGATTAGAGTTCCAAATTGTAAACTTGAAATGTTAACTGGGTTAAGGAAAAAAAGTTTAAAAAAAAAGCCAAACTCCGACTCCGCCTCTGACTCCGCTCCGATAAGTTGGAGTCAGAGTCGGAGCGAAGTCACTTGCAACCGGAGTCGGAGTCAGAGGTCGGATTCGGCCTCCGACAAAGTTGGAGTCGGAGTCGAAGGACCACAATTCCGACTCCGACTGGTTGGTGCTCAGCCTTACTTTTGTAGCTCATGTTAGAAATATAGGACTGCGTAGATTGTGAATGTAATATGTTTTAGTTGACATTGAGGTGTAAACTTTCATTTGGGATATTAATATAATATGATCTTATTCAGTTCTTGTCTTTGTCATATTATTTTCCAGATACACACACACACACACACAAGGTATAATGTCAACAGGTTTAGATCGGCTCACTCACATGAGTGATCGCCCCTGGTGATTGAATAACGAGTAGAAATGAGACATTGTGTCCCTAGGTACTTGTCCATGGGGATAAGTTGGATAACACAAAGATCTGTCACCTTAGTGGAAGCTAACATGAGGTCCCTTGTACCATGCATGAGTATCCCCTTCTTAGGCTTAGTTAGGAAGTGAGTTAAGACCTACAAGATCTCTTGCTCATCTAAGACATATTGGATCTTGTGATGTCAAATATCATAGTTCTCCCTCATCCAATTTTTCCCCTTGTTCAAATCAACAAATATACTTTTGGATGCCATTTCACTATAAAATATGCAAAATGAGATATTACACACACACACACACACCTAAAAAATTGGTCGCATTCTTCCAAGCTAGAAAAAAATAATATAAACACATCTCAAAATCAACAATTCGCTAGGCTTCATAATCATCTATTGAGTTACAATTTCTAATTATTAATTTTTAACTCAATTTTTATGCAAATTTTGAAAAATATATACATGAGAGATCAAATCCTCCTTAATCTCGACCATACTCTCACTATCTTAAGTAGTCATCTAGGCCTAATCACATGTAAGGAAGATCCTACTAAAATAACAGTAACCTTTTAGGCCAGTTTACAAGAATATCTACTTAGATTGCTAAAACCTATTGGGCGCAAACACAAAGACAACTACTCAGACTACGACAATCTTTTGAGCCAATCTACAATGATGGTTGTTTTAAGACCATTATAGTCCATTTTTTTTTGTCTCATCAATGCATTTATAGTTCTTATTGGAACTACTGTAATCCTTTGGCTATACAGGGCATTTATAATTCTTGCTGGGGTCACCGCAATCCTTTGGCTATACATTGCATTTATAGTTATTACTGGTGTCACCACAATTTTTTTAGTCTATTATTCACGTTGACAATACTGACTAAGACTATTTAGTGAGAACTTTCTATTTTATAAAAAAAAAAAAATTGAAGGCTTATGTCTAAACATTCAAGCCTAATTTCTATAGTTGATAAAATATGCACTTATCCACATGTTCATTTTACACATACTTGTAATCATATTTAATTTAAAATACTAAATAAAAGATCACATGAAATATAACAATATAAAATAACATAAGAAAAAGAGAATGTATCTAAACAAATAAATCAAGCAAAATAATGATAATAAATAAATATATAATAAATATATTTATAAACCCTACCTAAACCAAGAGACATTCATTCCTTAGTGGTGTGCCCAACTCCAAGGTATTTTGAGGTGGTCTTGGGTTCGAAACCAGGTGTGCCACTTTATTTGTTTTATTTAAGGTGCAAAACAAATGGACTCACAACCATTGGGCCATGAAATTGACCTAGCATTTCGTTATTTTATTTTATTTTTGTTTTTATAAAAGAAGTATGGCCCGTAGGGCCCAAACACATTTCCTATAAGTCATCTTCTACCCTCCATTAGGACACTGTTCATATGAACAGTAAGCACACAAACTCAATGTAGTCGTCGCATCTTGGCTTTTCTCTAGCACTTGGTTGTGTGCAATACCACCATTGTGCGTGTAGCACCTGGTGGGCATAGCACCACCACAGTGCACAGGCGGTGCATGCATGCACCAGGTGAGCACAACACCTCCATTGCTCGCTGCCTTGCTATTGGTACGCGTAGCACCACTTGGTGCTTAGAGGTGTAAGAATAAACCGACAAACCGGAAAACCGGCTCGGATCGGACCGGATCAGTTGGTTTGGTCCGGTCCGGTTTTCGATCAATTCGGTTTGGAATCGGTTCTTTCATTTTAAAAACCTGTCAAATCTGGTCTGGAATCGGTTTTATGTTTTTCAACACCGAATCAGACCGGACCGGACCGGTTCACATATTATATATATATTTTATTAATTTTTAATATTATATATAATTATGTATGAACTAATATATTATAATTTATAACATAACATTTTAATCTTAAACATAAATATTTATTTGATCATATGTTTTAAAGATAAAATATATATATTAAATATATTTTACTGTCTAATATAAAAAATATATATTAATAAATTCTCAATATATTTCTTTTGATAAATACATTAGTAATACTAATATACTTAATATATTAAAACTGGAAAACCGGACCGGACAGGACCAGAACCGGTAAAACTAGACATACTGGTTTAGGGGGGTAACTGGTGCGTAATCGATTTTTGAAAATCCAAAACCAGTACATACCAATTCGGTCCTAGATTTTATCCAAAACTGGACCGAACCGAACCGAACCGGTTACACCCCTATTGGTGCTTGCCTTGGCTCTACCAGTTTTCTTAAAAGAAAACATAGACAGTTCTCAAAGGGGAAAAAAATGGCACTCATTGCAGTTAAAAAATATGAGTAAAATTTTTTTACAACAAATTGGAAGCAACTATTTAAAATGTGCTATGATACTAATGTTAGCATGCACAACGGAATACCTCAAGCATAACTTTCTGAGTTGCTCCATAAGTTCATCCAGCTAGAACAATATTCCAACAAGCCTCAAGCATCTTCCTTTGGTGATGAAGTATACTACGCAAAACGAATTAGAGTGATACTAAAAAAGTCCACAGCCTAATTACTCACATAAGAGAGGATAACAAATAGAGAAAAATATTATGTGCTAATTAAGAATAGTGGTGGAAACCAGTTAAGGAGGGACTTTATATAGCCCTCCCTGTGCACACTAGGGGTGCTACCCTCCCCCCCCCCCCCCCGCTGAATCGGGAGGGAGGGGCCGGGGGGGGGGAGGGGGTCTGCACAAGGGGCGGGGTGGGGTATTCTGGGGCGGGGGATCACCCCATACCGCCCCCGTCCCCGCCCACGACCCCATATACGGGCGGGGGAAACCCCGCCCCCGTGTGGCCGGACGGGGTAATCCGCCCCGTCACACAGGGGCGGCGCGGGGTAGCGGCGGGGCAGCGGGGGCAGGGCCCCGCTGCCCACCCCTAGTGCACACTCACGATTGGCCCTAAAAGGCCAGCTTTTAATCCCCATGAAGTGGCCGTTAGCCACNCCCCCCCCCCCCCCCCCCCCCGGGGCGGGGCCACCCCCATCTCGGCCCCCGCCCCCGCCCATGCGGGGGGACGTTTTTCTTCCCCGCCGGTAGCGGGGGTGCGGGGGTGGACCTTCTCCCGTCCGCGCCCCCGGTTGAAAAAAAAAAAAAAAAGACAGTAATCCGCCCCGTCACACAGGGGCGGCGCGGGGTAGCGGCGGGGCAGCGGGGGCAGGGCCCCGCTGCCCACCCCTAGTGCACACTCACGATTGGCCCTAAAAGGCCAGCTTTTAATCCCCATGAAGTGGCCGTTAGCCACCTCCAATCTGAGCATAAAGCATAGCCATTAAGACCATGCGTTTCATGCTGTTTCAACACAAGAGAAGTGGAGTCTCCCCACTTGGGCACCCCTCCATCTCACAATTTCAAATTTGAAAAATGCTAGGTTGCCTCTCGAAATTGCCATTCAAAATGCACCTAGTGCATTTTGATTTTCTTTAAATGTTTAAAAAAGTTAGCACTAGTCAATTTGTGTATTGTTTTTGTTTAACATTTATAATTTAAAAAAAAAAAAAAAACTTGCACTATGGGACACTTTGGAAGGGCAATCTTGCATTACCCTTCAAATTTTATGAATTTCTTATCAATAACTCCTTTATTGTAATTAGTACAAGGTTTGCCCACATGGGGGACCTCCATCCTCCATCTCAGAATTTCAAATTTGAAAAATGCTACTTTGCCTCCCGAAAGTGACCTCCAAAGTGTCCCTAGTGCATTTTGATTTTCTTTAAATATTTAAAAAAGTTACCACCAATAAATTTTTGTATTTTTTTTTGTTTAACATTTATAAAAAAAGCTTGCACTAGGGGAAACTTTGGAAGGGCAAGCTAGCATCACCCATCAAATTTTTAGGAATTTCTTATCAATAACTCCCTTGTTGTAGTTAGTAAAATTTTTTTTATTTTAGAATAAATAAGAAATTGATCAACTACTTACTGGATACAATGTTGCCACCCCCACCCTGGTGCATTAGCAACATCATCTTGCCCATCTCAATAGCCAAAATTTGCCTAATATGATAATATCCTATCTTTTATTTTATTTTTTTATCTATCTCACTCAAAATCCAATCATAGATTGAATTATTTATCTAAAGTACTCTATATAATAATAATGTATTTTTACCTAATTTAGTTTTGTCAAATATTACATATTGCCAGTCATATTTTAATCTTTAATCAAATAAAATATATTTTATGTTAATTTTCATAATTTCTAACATGCACTTTTCTAATAGTTTTATATTTAATAATATAAAGGTTATTTCTTTCATTCTAATTAAATTATTATTGTTATTTATGTTTTCAATGGGTTAGTTGGATAAAATAGTTAATACTCAAATTATTTTCAATGGAGAGAGGAAAAGTTAGGGTTAAGTTAGATGAAATAATTATAAAAAATTAAATGATTTTGCTACAGTATTAAGAGCTAATTAAAACTATAGTCGCTTAGTGAAAAAAATAATATTGCAGCCTCATTTTCATCCTTATTGACTAAAATATTGCCATCACCATATTGGAATGGTCGATCGAACTCAAACCACCATAGAATATTTTCAAAAGGAGACTGTCGCCACCATCAAGTGACCAAAATCAGCCAATCATGGTGGTCATATCTATATTAATTAATGGAAACTTCATGGCCTTCTATTTTTCAAATTTTTAGGACAAAACTTATTTTTATTTTAGAGAGAGTTGAAATATATGCAGTAGACAGAGTACTGATTCCAAGCACGAGTGATTATTTGTAAAAAATAAAAATAAAAAAAATAAAAGAAGGAAGGCTTGAATCACAACCATAAAAGGGTGACTGCCAAAACATTTGCATGTCATGCAGAAAAAATAACGAACAAAATCCAAAATGGCCGCATGAGAATCGTTTTCCTTGAATACACTAAATCAAGTATGAACGACATAACAAAAAAACTACTTATTTGTTGCCAAATATATTTTGAGAAAATACTATTTTTTGTCAAAATAAGTTTATTTTCGTTACAAATAGTCATTTTTGTTGCAAATAACTTGTCATAAATATTCATTTTCTTTTAGTGAATTAACATTCTTGATACACTAAATTAAATTTCCCAACTTAAGGAATTATTAGAATTGTGAGATTCCCTACCAAAATGATATACATAGGAACCACATAAATCAACCTCCTAATTAATAAGTTAAGGAATCATATATATATATACATACTAATTGAGAATTAGACATTCATGCTTCCTTCAAATTTTTTGAACAAAATCGTAGAGTGTGTAATAATGTTGGCGAAGTTGATGGCATAAATATTTACAGAAAGATAACTACTATATACACAAATAGTTTACATAAAAGTAAATACACAAATTGATGTGATTTTATAGGATTTGTTAGATCTACTTTACAATATGACGTAAAATATTAAGCCACACTAGTTTGTGGGTTTATTTTCGTGTAATCCCTTTACATCTATTTCCCTTTAAAGAAATGATATAAAAAATCATGCAATATTCTACCATAGAAAAGTCAAGTTAATTTTCACCTCAAAATGGCCAAAACAATCAAATTCACAAAAGAAAATGGTTGTCTAGGGGGTAACTATATCTACTTGTTGAACTCCGATGGGAGTACAGCTCCATCCTCTACAACTGAGTCAAGAAGTTATAGGCTACATGATCACCCACTACGTACTATGAATTACATGGCTAAGAGAAGGGAAAATTATGAAACTGAAAATCATATCAATCTGCTGCAAATTATAATCTGCTAAATGATAAGACTAATTACATTTTTGCTTGCAGAATTATCATTAAGTAGCCTTCCAGAAGAAAGTACTCAAATACCTGATCATTGATGTTCAAAGCCTCATGAGGCCTCATCGGGCATATATACTCGTGTCTATCGGAGGACTTCTCTCATTGCTCGTGCCAACACGCTGATTCTGGAAGATGGAGCCATTCTCATCACGCACTTTGCATTGTCACAGTCTCGTTCTCATTCGATTCTGAAGCCTCTACTTCTTCGATGGATCGCATACTTTCTCATTAGATCTGTAGTTTTCAGGTGTCCCGAACGGCCTCTTCCATCATACAACCTGTACTGTTCAATTCTATGAGTGCCAACAAACTGATCACTTTCACTTCCTCGGAGACGTAACACTTTCTCATGATTACCTGGCGTTGTCACAGCCGAACTTGGGCTTTCTTTCTCCGAAAACGGTCTTGACTCGTTTTTAGTTGACGAAAGGGCAGTTTTTGAGTTAGTTACAAAGATTGGATCGGTATCCCATAGAGGATTGTGAAAAGAATTCACGAACTGAACCTCTTCATCCCGGAGCTCCATCACTCCGTCCAGGGACTCTTTATTCGATTCTTGTTTTTCTGGCAGGGAATCGAACTTCAGCTTCTTCGACACGGGATTCCAACCTTCAGACGAAGCTTGGAGACCGGTAGGGTTCTCAGTGGTGAGGGTACCAGTCAAAGGCAATGGCGCCAGCTCCGGAGGCAAATCTTCCACTTCTGGTTCTGCCAAAAGGTCAAGAAGTTCTTGGAGACCTGAAGACATTAGAGAGGGCTAGAATTTTAGGGTAGGATTAGAGAGAGAGAGAGAGAGAAGACAATTAATAGGCGCGTTGATATATAAGGTGTGCCAACTAGGATTTCGTAGTATCGGAAATCTGGGTAGTTCGTTGGAGTGTCAAGAGTGGGAGAACTTTGAATTTATCGAGGCGGTTGATAGGAAGAAATTAAAAAGAATCCGACTCTTAGCGAGCTGTCATGCATTAGTTCGTGTGTTTCTCTATAAATCCCACCGATTTCTTATTTTGTTATATTGTATCTTTTGTCAAGAAGGAAATAACAAAGTTTTTTTTCTCCAAAATAGATGGTATGGAGTTACTATAAAAAGAAGAAAAGTAATGTTATACATCACACTACCATCTTATTATATAAGATGTGTCACATTTATTATTATTAGATTCAATAAAGAATCATCTAATAGTGATAAATGTGCTACATCTTATATAGTGAGATAGAAATAGAATAATAGTGTAGCATATTTTGGAAAATGGTACTTGTGCCAACAAATGGGATGGGTCCCGACAATATTTTTATTTACTTAGTAATTAAAAAGTGTTTTTGAATGATGTTGTAATTTAAAAAAAAAATGTGTAAGAGTATTAAAAAGAAAAGATTGAAAAAAAAAAACCCAAATGGCCTTATCGGGACCCACCCTCAGGGTACACCCTCAGTGGGTGTAGCACCACTCATATATTATATCATTGTCAAAAAAGAAAAGTCTTATATAATGGTTATTTTTAATTGCAAGAGATTTTAAAAAGAGAAATTATATTTGTAATTTTAAGAAGTAAATATTTTGCACACTTTTTTTTTAAAAAAAAAGAAAGGTGGTTAAATCTGAGATCCACATGAAAATTTTATTTTTTAATGATGGGCCATACTTTTTTTTAAAGGAGGCATGCACACCCTAAGTCTTAAGACTATCTAGCATTACTCTTTTGAAAATTTTGAATTTTTTTTTTTTTTTATATAGGATTTTAGGAAATGAGATAGAAAAAATTGAAGAGTTTTTTTATTTTAAGTAAGTTTTGTATTTGAGTTTGTGAAAGCATATAGATATAGTTGAAGAGTTGTATGAATATAATTTTGTAAAGAATATTTTTTTTGAGTTCTTAAAAGTTGTAATAATTCTTGGGTCCGTGTAATTCCAAAAATGAAGAAATGCACCAATGGAATGTATCGATAGGTGCATTTCTTTGGTTCACTTAGCATTTTCCATAATTTTTAGAGTCACATGCTCCCAAAAAAATGTACGGTTTCTTATATGTTGATGTAGCAGTGACATGATCTCCATAGGATCCAAACTCCGATCAAAGTGGTTGAACCAAATTAATCTGATCACGTGGGAGATTAGCTCTCGAGCACAAGATCTGACGTTTGATGAAACAGATCGAATCATATGAAAGATCAGCTATCAAGCACATATCTGACCCTGATCAAGTTGCTCAGATCACGTGGGAATTTTTTCGCATGGCGTGAGCAAAGAGATTGCGAACCCTAGGCAAGCAATAAAGCTCGCCCCCTTGAAGAGCAACAGTGCTCGTAATTAACCAAGCAAAAGTGTTCATACCCCCGAGCAAAGTGCCACTCATGAAGTCCTCGCATCTAGGAGGGCTAATGACATCTAGGAGGGCGAGTAATATCATTGAAGGAATGCTCGTCCCCCATGGGCGAGCACAACACCATCCGATCAAGTCTAAGGCAGATACTCTCATCATAAATCTACATATTAGAACCATCAATTGATGACACAAATATCCACAAAAATCTCCATCTTAGAATTATCAAGCCGACGGTAGAAATACCCACCAGAAATTTCAGTCTCCAACCCACAATAATGGCAGCGTCGTGGGTCTCTGATGCGAAAGCATCTGTATCAAGGACGTTTTAGTCCAAAATGACATTTGCAGAGAGACATTTTCGTCTAATTTATCACATGAATTTTTACAAAGTAGGGTCTAAACTCACTCTTTTATTATAAAATAGATTTTATACTTTTTATTTTTAATAAAAATGGTGTGCATAGACTTTCATGTACGTCTTGTCTGCGTACAAATAGTATATTTGGTTTGATTATAAAAAATTGTGAAATTTTGAAAAAATATGTGTAACCAAACATGCATGGTGACCTCATTGTATCAACCTAACACATCTACCAATATTTTATTAGCTAGTGTACATGACACTGTCTACCAATGTATCAATCTGATACAGCTATCAATTTTTAGAAATCTAGCATTTTTATCTAATTGTATTAATGTATATGATCAATATAATATTCTTGTTAAATAAGAGTGGGTTCTATTATTAAAAAATTAATTTTTTTTTCATTTGCGTTTTATATTTACTCTCTTTTTTTCAAAGAAATTATGCTGTACTTATGCACTTTACGACTGTAAATATAATTTTTCTTTCAGTATATATATATAGTTTTTAGGAAAATGTCGATTGTGATTCTCTCTCTTTCTCAATTGGACTCATCTATCTGACCGTGGACATATGATCAGTACTTTTCCAATACATTCAAATTAAACATATATAGTCTAGCACATAACACCTCAATTTGTTATGTAGTTTTTTATGAATCTAACATTTCCCAAAACGTAAAATATATAGAAAGCTGCCAAATTATGCTAATAGAAACAATTCTTATTTTCACTTGACTGCCCAAAGAAATCAAGTCCTCAAAACAAGCAGTTCAGATATTAAAACTTTACAGCTACATGCAGCAAATTAAAAGACAGCTCTTAGAAAGCAAGTTCCACGAGCATGCTATCTAGAAAATTAAGGGAGAAATTGAAAATAAAGGATATTATTGGTATGGAAGGATCAGGACTCTTGTGATGCTATCCAGGCTCTAATTGCTGAAACCCCATATTAATATGCCTCCATCCCTTACAATGGAAGAGCAAAATTATATGTTGTCAAGAAATTCATCTCGAAGCCGAAATCATATAGAATACAGGGTAAATACATTAAGACTTCCAATGTAAATGGAATTGAGAAATTCTATCTATCATCATTTTTATCATGATTATCTTCTCAATATTCGTTGATGTAGTATTATATGATTAGCAAACAAGTAAAATATAACGAATTATTTTCAATTATTTAATCATTTCATTGAATAATCATATTTATAATCTCTTTTATCATGTTCTCTAACGATCCCAATTAAAACCATTTTCTGCTTTGTTTAGAGGCTAGAGTTCGTATATGATACATACATATCAATTATAATATATTTGCAAAGGTTTTGTGCAAAAATGCAAGAGAACAGGCAGAGGTTTTTTAGAGTTGTGGGAAAGTTTGATGGGACAATTGACTCAAGAATAGTTGGAGGGGGTTGCTGTCCAATTAAAAAAGGTATGGATGAGAAGGAATGAGTCAGTTTTCAAGCAAATGCTCTTATGTTCAAAAAAGCTACTGGCAACTGCAAAAGAAAGTCTAGAGGAATATCAAAAGACTCGGCAAGTGCAAAAACCAAAGGTAGGGATCAGCATAGAGACCAGACTAAGTAAATCTACATGGGTGAAACAAGAAGCAGGATTTGTGAAAGTTAATTGGGATGCCTTTCTGGATGTTAAGCAAAGGGTGATGGGGATGGAGATTATCATAAGAAATGAGATAGGTGAGGCTATGGTGGCAGCATGTGATAACAAAAAAATGGTTCAGAGACTAGACATAGCAGAGTGTATTGCTCTATGGAAAGTTTTGGAGATTTGCAGAGATCTCAATTTCCATAAGGTGATCTTTGAAAGTGATGCTAAAGCTGTTATTATGGCAGTGGAGAGTGATGAAGAGATAATGACTTGTTTTTGTCCTTTGATACATGATATTAGACAAGTTTTTAGTAATAAAAGTGATTGGCATATACGATTTGCATATAGGGAAAGCAACATAGTAGCTCATTCTTTAGCAAAAGATGGAACAAGTCCCTGACTTCATTGTACAAAGTCTGGGTTGAGATAAAGTTTGTGTTAATGATATCACAATTTTTAATATCGTACCGGTACGGTCGATATATGTCGTACCGGCTACTGGTCCGGTACATGTATTAATTATATTTCATACCGGCCTATACCGGCAGATATTTCGGCCTTTAATTGTTTTTATTTTATTTCTTCAAACTACAAGTTCATTTTTTTATCTTCAATTCAGAACAGGTTATTTAAAATTTATATATATATGTATTTATATATAATTTATGCATATATAGACTATTATTTTATAATATAATTTATATATATTTATATATATAATTTATTCATATATCAACTATTTCAAAATAATACATAAAATAATGTTGATATCGAAATATTTAATTTTAAGACATTGACCGACAGAGCTTTTGAATGATATACAAAGGTTTATTTTCAAAATTAAAAAAAAAAAATTATAACATATTCGCACATCATGACAAATGGAGCACTGCCTTAGAAAGCCCGCCAAATTCATCATTTCAAGAACATTGATTTTTTATACCTAAATATGAGGTATCAATAAGAAACAAATCAGAAAAGTACCGCATTACTGATTAATTAGCGTACCTGCTTATTTAGTTCAAATCCTCAGAGCTTGGGTCGATAGCCATGACCATCCCCGCTGGCTTCTTCTTCGTCTCTAAACTTCCAGACCGCCGCCAACAAACTGTGTACCGCAATGTCCAAGGAAACATCCGGATTCTCGGGCAAGTACATGCTCTCATTTCTCTCAATTGCTACAGTAGAATCAGAAATACGAGATTTCAGAGTTCCTTTCCCCCAATACAAGTAGTTCTCAGGCGTCATTGACCGGAGATTGGTCAAAAGCTCCGCGACAGCAGCTTCATTGGCCGAGAACTCCGTCGGTCCGGAAGGAGCATATTTATGCTTAGGAGCCCCGGTGCCTGAGGTATGGTTCACAGGCGCCGGCTCCGAAGGCCAGGAAGCCCCTTCTTCGGCCAAAAGATCGAGAATTTCTCTAAAAGTAATCATAGTTGAGAGTGAGAATAATAGCAGGGTACGATTTGAGAGGGAGAGGAAGGCTAGCTATTTGTAGACAGGTGGAGGGTTAGGACTTTCAGGAATCGAGAAGCACGGACCATTAGTTGCGGTTTCAGTTAAAGGCAGTAAGAACATAAGCGGAAGTGCGGAACAAGTCAAGTCAATCAGAAAAGCGCATGGCCGCAGGCAGCAGTGAATTACGCCCCCGTTGTTACGATGAGTGTACCTGTATTAATTCTTGACTACTAATGCTACTCATCCATTTTGTTATCATTCTTTTCTCATTTTATTATATGGTATTTGATGATTAAAGATTATTAATTATATTTTAAATTGATAAAATAATAATGCGAAAAAATATGATGACTAGATTTTTTCATTCTTAACGTATTAATTTCTCACAAAATTTAAATTAATACATACTTGTAAAACTTTTTTTTTTTTTTGTGATAAGAAATTAATAGATAAGTAAATTAATAGCCGCTTAGATGCAAGTTTTGTGGAAAAAATTGATAAATATTTTAAGACTCATATGAAAAAATTATTTTTTTAATAATAGATCCTATTTTTATCATCATCCTTGAATGTGGCAATAGATGGTTGAAAAACTATTTATCATTTATTGATCATCATATTAATTTTATTTTATTCTTGGTCTAAGTAAGACACATTTGAAAAAGTGAAATTAAAAAGATATATCATGTAAAAATTTGATGATGAGTTTGAACATCTAGTAAAAAAAAAAAATTGGTATTATTTGAACGCTTTTACACCACGCACAATACACATAAGATTTTGATGTAAAAGAGTAATTATATAACGATAGACGAGCTTGTTTGAAATAAATAGAGAGTAATTATATAAACATCATTATATTTTTTTTACAATTATGCTTTAAATTGAGGGTATTTTTATAAAATCATGTTAATTTAATAAATTAAAAATACCCATTGTAAAAAGTGTTGTATTTTGAGAATTCTCATTTCCATAAAATGCACAAAGAAGTAGTACTGAAGTTCCCAAAATCAAAACAATCAATTCGTACACTACTAAACCTCAACTTATTGCATTAATTCTATTTACTTGAAAAGAAAATGAGTGTCTCTGATCAGAATACTCGTGTATCTTCCTCCATCCTCTACAACAGAGTTCAGAAGTTTTATGAATATTGCAATTTTTATTCAAGAAAGCAAAAACTATAACAGCTAATTCCACAAAAGAGAAAATTCTTGCAATCTAAACGGGTAGTTGAAATTAGAGAAATTTTATACAAGACGAAATAAATTTATGAATTGATCATGTGTTTGATACATTATATATCATATCATAATTTTTTTTTAATTATTTATCAAATCATATGAAATCACGTAATGTTTGAAGTATTAACTCCAGCAGATTTTGTGGTCTTGAGCAATGCAGAAGTTTCCAGTGATTGCAATTTTATTGATAGATTGTGTACTCGGAGTAATGTTTTCCATCCAAGAAAGATGGTTATTATTTGTACCTGATTACTGTTCAAACCCACACTGGATCTGGTAATCTGAAGCCTGATCTCTATTTACGGAAGAATCGAGTTTCTTCTCGTCGGACCCGTTGTCTGGAGCCTCTTCTTCCTCCTTAGAATCACTTGTTTTCTCATTGGATCCGTAGTCGTCAGCGTCCCCAACGGCCTCTTCGTTCATAATATCCCCAGCACCGTTCGGTTCCCGGAGTGCCCACAAAATGTTGGCCGCGTGCTCACAGATGAACGCATTCTCATTTTCCGACGTTGAAATAGCCCGACTTGGGTTTTCTTTCTCCGAATAGGAGTCCTTCTCAGACGGTGCTGGTTCCTTTTTAGCAAGGGCAGTTTCTGACAGTAACAAAGTCTCAAGGATTGAACCGGTAGTCCATCGAATAGTGAGAAGAAACTCCGCGAGCTGAGCTTCTACGTCCGAGAGCTCGTCATCAGTTCCGGCCGGGGATTCTTGTTTCGATTCTTCGTTTTTTGGCGCGTGGGAACCCAACTTCAATTTCTTCGACGCGGTATTCGAACTTTCAGGCGAAGCTAATTGTGTATTGGTAAGATCTTCGCTGGTGAGGGTACTACCGCTCACGGGCTCCGGCGCCGGCTCCGGAGGCAAAGATTCCTCTGGCTCTTCTTTCGCCAAAAGGTCAGGAAGTTTTCCGAGGTTTGAAGACATTATTACAGAGAGATATTCGCAGGCTAGAGAGAAAGATTATTCTAGGCGCGTGGAAAGGGCGTGCCTACTATTAGTAACGGAAATTTCAGTAGTCAGTTGCAGTTTTACTTGACACGGTTGGCGGGAGAATTTTGAAGCGTTAGCAGCTAGAAGGAATTGAAGAAAGAATTTAATCCACCGTTTGGCCGCGGAGATGATATCAATGATTTAGTTAATTTGTAAATGGTAGTGTTTTATAGATTCTATTAAAATGTTTTTGAATCTATAAAATGGTTTGAGATGAATTTAATTTTTTTTTATAACAAATTGAAAAAGTAGTAGGTCCCATTAATAATTGATTTGAGATAAACAGTTAAGTTGATTTCAAGTTAATCTCAACAACCAAATACACTTAACAAGACTCAGGTAGAGTATCAGGCTAGGGTTTTGCTACGCATCATCCTCACACACTACGCACTACATTTATTTTAATTTTTTGTTTTATTCCTCCTAAACTAATTGAATTATACTCATCATCTATATATCGCACATTTTGTTAGAGAAAAAAATTAAAAATTAAAAAATTATGCGTGATATGTAAGGATGTTGAGCAGAATTTTTCACCAAGATAAGGCTAATGTTGGGTTATTGACTCCAATGAGGAGAAAAATGATATAAATTAGAGTAATGCTATATTCTTTTAGCTCAATAAGATTTTTATATTAAATAACCAAGATTACAGAAGTTATTGGGGTCCAAAACTTCCTCCTATTTTACATATAAGTAGGGGTGTAATTGGGTCTGGGGAGTTACAAACTGAAAATTTCGGTCTATTATTTTTGCCGGATTAAGCCGTTAGCTATCGGTCAAAGCTAATGGTCAAGTCGATCCATGAACATTTTTTTCATTGTATATATATGGTTAATGAAATTAAGTAATCTCTCTAACATTTTATATATGGTTAATGAATATTAAGTAATTTCATTGTATATATGGTTAATAGTGATCCCTTAAATGAAAATTACATAATTAACTTATATAATTATTATATAAAATAATATATTATATATAAAAAAATTTAAAATATATAAATATTCGATTGGTCTTGATGTGGTCTAAAAAAACTACGACCCGAAACAGACCAATAAGACTATCAGTCCACCTCTTACAGCAGTGAGTGATATACATAAGTTTGGAATAATATCTCCCTTAAAGAACCCAAAAGTATTCGTAACATCAGCCCATTTTAATAGCAAGTGTGCTTGTTGATTAGCAAGTTTGGAATGGAGCTATCCATTCCACGTGGTTACGCAAATGTCCCTTGATGTCCTCTGTCCAGCCTCTCAATCTCAGTTGTTCTCTTCCACCATTGTATATATCCCACTGCTTGGTGCATGTACTTTTGGAGTCTCCTTCAATCTGCAGTTGATCAATTCCTTTTTTCTCTACTAGTTTACAAGCTAGGACTGCTACTCGACCTCCTGCTTCACACGAGGAGTTGGTTTGGATTTTTTCCATCCATACGTGGTGTATCTGCCCCGTATAATCCCTAGACACTGCTGCTTCTATGACCGAGTGCTTGGCTCTAATAGCTGCATCATATTCTAAGGGATTGTTAGTAGTTGTGTTAGAAATCTCAAAAAGTGTTTAAATAGACTCAAAAGTTCTTTAATGGAAAAATTAATTAAGTTGTTCGGATGTTACGTATTAAAATAATTTTAATCTCAAATAAGCTGAAAAGTATTTTTTTAAAAGAATATCATTTTGATACTTTATCTCAAAAAACTTTTCCGGATAATGCGAAACATAGTTTCAATTTAAAAAAATTGCCAATGAGTGAAAATACCCATATAACTTTTAGATAATTACAACTTCAAACTTTTAAAGATATGTTATAATTTTTAAGTAATCAAATGATCTTTTATGTCATTCTATCTCAAAAAGTATTTTTTAAATTTATTTTCAAACAAATGTAATATGTTTGAAAGTGTTTTAAATTTATGGTTACTAACAATATATAACTTTTGAATAGTAGAATTTATCATTTAAGTTATAAGTTATAAGCCCTAAAATCATAAGATATATTTTTCATCGCAATCTCAAACAGGATTGCTAATAAGCTCTACTATTAAAAAGTTGTTTACTGTTTATTAACCATATGTTTAAAGTGGTTTTAAACATATTACATTTATTTGGAAACAATATTAAAAAAAAAAAAACTTTTTGTGGTAAAAATGACATAAAACTAAAAGGTCATTCCAAAGTTGTAGTGTCATGCAACTGATAAAATCAAAGTTTCAATGTTTTTGCATAAGACTTATAACAAGGACATGGTGGTGGAGTTGAAAATCCTCCTCTGAACAAAGATTTTGGGAGAACTTAACTGATTCAAACTTTTATTGAGACACTGATCAGTTTCTTTCCTAAAATTTTCTTTTATTTTTTATAATTTATTTTAACAGTTCAGAATTTGTAATGAAGGATGCCATCTGGTTAAAATTTAGTAGCCGTTAAACTTTAAATTATTAGTATTCTTTCACTGAAGTTTGAACCTCATTTTGTATACTTTAGTTTGTTTGTATTTTTTTTTTTTTTTTTCTCTTATTGGGGTTTTTGAGGAGTAGGGTCATTTTTGTCCTGTATAACTGAGAAAACATCTTATCGTAGTGCAGGTTTTTCCCTAGTGATGTTTAGGTGACAAGTTCTCTTCAATGGTGTACTTGTAGGGATTATACTTCCATTTAATGTTTGCTTATCAAATTGTAACATATTCGATTTTTACACAGTGATGTGTGAAAGAATAGGAGAGTGATGGCAGCAGCAGAAGCAAGAGCTGCATGGCAGAGAATGGCTAATCGGTGCTTTGTCCAAGAAGATGCAAAACGAGCTCCCAAGTTAGCTTGCTGCCAGTCATCATCTTCAGCATCCAAACAGGTTGATGCTGGATCTACCAATACAGTAGAAGAGCTAGATCATCCCGCCTTGTGTTTTATGCCTCTTGACAGGAATTCTTTTTCTTCCAATCTGCCTCCTGAGTCAGTGAGCCATGGTGGTGAACAACAGATAAAGATGAATTGGTCTCCTTGGTCCTTCAGAAGTCACACAGCCATATCGAGAACTGTGATCTCCCCCCTTCACAAAAAATGTATGCTAGGAGACGCTCATATGCTCATCTTGGGTGTGTTGAGTGTTGACCATGATGAAGCATTGGCATCATCTTTTGATTGGAAGGTCCAAACTGGTGATATTTCCAATTGGAATCATGCCCAGGGCTGTCCAGGTTCTGGGAAAACACATGGAAAACAAGGGACTTTATCTGAAGAAGGTTATTCATTGCTTGGGTCAAACAAGTCATTCAGGTATTAGTTTAGTTTGTCATCTATTTTCCCTGATATGGAATCATACAATAGGGATATTAGTAATTGCATCATGTTGATTTTGTTATTCAACCTTCAGAACTACACATCTATGTTACACACATTGGCTTAGACATTTTTTTTTTTTTTTAATGGTATCTTCCAATTGAAAGCAGTTATTGTAGAAACCACAAGGATACACAATGTTCTGATGTTGACCCTGGCAAAGCTGAGCTGATGGAAGCACTCTGCCATTCTCAAACGCGTGCAAGTCAAGCCGAGACAACAGTGAAGTGGGTTTGTGCTGAGAAGGAGCACATTCTTAAATTCTTCTTCTAGAGACCCTTAACATCCAGGTCAAGAATAATGACCAGTCGAATTCCACACCATTCCCCATCTTCCTTCCATGGATGCCTTACAGCGGAAGAGCTGGCACAGAACTACCAAGGGGAAAAAAGTCAAGGGAAGGCAACCACGGCATAATATCACAAAGTATGCCGTTGCTTTTGCATTGGGGTTGAGTTTTGTTGGTGCTGGCTCGCTAGTGGTTTGGACTGTAGGGTGGATGTTACCCTCTTTCTAGTGTACAGAGTTTCCACTAAGCCCCTGCTTCTCACAAGCTTCTTGTGAAGATTGCTTACAAAGGGAAATGGCTGCTTGAAATTGATATTATTTGCACGTACCTTAGATTTACAAGGGGATGTTAGGCTTTCTAATATAAATTATTTGTTGCACCTCATGTACAATTTTGATTTGAGATGGGTATATATATACATATATATGTGTGCGCGTGTGTGGTGGGGGGGAAATGTTCTTTGAGACAGAAATGTCACCAAATATTTTTCTTTGAAATCATTGTGTTTTGTTCTATTATAATGGTTTCGCTTCGGGAAGTTTAGGCTGTGTTTGGGTAAATTACTAATCAATATTTTTCTTTACTTTTCACCTACTTTATACTACTATTCATAAATTATCTGAAATTACCTCATTCCCCAAACGTAACCAATCATCAATTTCATGCTGTTTCAGATTTGACAGCCAGTTGCAAAGTTGGGAGCAAGAAAATCTCGTGTGAAAATGAGATGACATTTTTTTAAAAGAAATTTTCTTGTCCCATTTTATCATACATCTCGTTAATTTAGAGATGCATTTGCTTTAAAAATACAAAAAAATAAAGATCTTTAGGCAAAATGAAATTCTTTTGTTATTTTTGTTCCAACTTGTGACTTTATAATAATACTTTCACTTCAGATTGATGGTCTAATGTCTTAAAATTTAACGAGATAAGAAAAATATCAAAATAAAAATAAGATAAACAAAAGTTTTGAGTGAAATGGAAGAAGGGGAATAAATGTATTGAAAATGATAATAATGATTCGAATCCATTATCCACCAAGAGAATACAAAATCAGAGAGAATAATCATGAATTAATCAATTGATAGATGGCAAATACAAATAAGGAAAACCCTAAAGCCGTTAATAGTATTATAGGTTTCTCTACATGAATCTAGCCTTTTTTTAGAACATCATGGCATATGAACTCTCAGAGAACCAACTTCTAATTCTTCCCCTGTAGTTGCCAAGGTCATGTAATGAATAATGTTTCCTTTTTGTACAAACAGAACCGGCTCTCACAAGGAGCATCCAACATAGTGCAATTACCAGTTGTGATGCTCATTACACATGATGAAGGTTCCTCCAACAATTTCCGACCACGGTTCTGGAAACAGTGCCGAAAAAATTGTGCCAACACTTCTGAGTTCTCTCTCTGGGATGTGATTTGTTGAATCAGTTGTAGTAATATTCCTTGTACACTAGGGATCATGTCCGTATCTTTTGATACAAAATTGAAGGATCCAAATGGGACAAAATTCTCTATAATTTCATTCTACCGTCTTTCGTCTAAAAACTTACATGCACGCATGTTATCGGGAAATTTAACTGGTCAGATCCGCAGTCATTTGCCACCAATCTGAGTAGAATGAGAAAGAATCGACAAACCAAGAGAACAATATCAACTTACTCGGACAGCTGATCCGATGGGATTTGGCCAAAGATATCAGGACACAAATTCCAATTTCCTTCTTTCCTGGCTTCCCAATACCCACCAATGTAGTGGTATGTATCACTTCCTTTGTCTTTTGCAAACCAACGTGGTTTCCAACCCTGTTCTTGCATCTTTCGAGCCTGAATCCCAATTGAAACAATGTTCCCTCGATTACCATCAAAACCAAATGAATTATTCTTAACATATTCAAAATAATGAACCTCATATATCCATGTAAAAACTTGGGGCAACTTAACATTGCACACTGGGTGTTGAGGAGTCCTCAACTCTCCTCAACACTTCTCACTATTATTCATTACTTTATTATTACTTTTCACCTACTTTTTACTACTATTCACAACTCTCCTCAACACTTCTCAACACCCAAACACACCCAATTGCCTAGGTGCCTGGACAGTGGCCAATTTTGTAACTATAAAGTCAGCTTTTTGTAATTAATACACTTGAATCAACTTCTTATGGAAACATTAAATAAAAAAATATAAAATAGTCACCTCTTATGTGAAAAAGAATATTAGACACACTTCAAGGTTCTAATATGCAAAAGAACTATCCATATTTCAATGACAAGCTGTAACCATCAAGTTAAAACAATCAATGCAAATGACTCTCCAAACAACATGCGAACTAAATATCAGGTAGGTTTCCTTCGATGCTGGTTTCCTAAGATATGTCATTGTGAAAGTGGTTTATCCAAATGCTTAAAGGTAAACATATATCTTTCCCATTTATTTGCATGTTCAACCACATGGTATTTTATCAGCTTCCAAATGCTTTCGCACTTTCACAAGTTATGAGAAAGGATCCTCAATTTTTCAGTCTTCACTGCTGGAGGCAGTAGACAACTTTCCCAGGTCATTGCAGACAACTTTTTGCAGCTTGTCGGTTGTTAGGAGACTAAGAAACATAGCAAACGCAACCAAGACGTGGAAAGATATCATGTAAGAAATGGTTATTTAATTAATTTCCCGATGGATTGGATGTCTTAAATTCACCTTGATGAGCACATTACTCAATTAGCCAAGTAAATGACGAAGTCAGTGTGTGGACTCATGGATATGACTTTACCTTTGCAGCTCTTTTTTTTTTTTTTTGGTGTGGGGTGGTGGTTATAACCACCTCAAAAAAATGGATGTCTTGGTCTTATGTGAGATCTTATGGTTTTCTTGAGTAATACTATAGGTCAATTGTTGTTAATTATCCTTGACAAAAGCCTCATATTTTTTTCACTTTACCTATAAAAGATGTTATTACCCAATTACTAATATCCATATGTTGAATAGACAACAAAGTAAGATGCAACGTAAAGTTTACCTGCCGTTGCCGCTGCTCCAACCGCAACTTCTCCGCATTTGCCATTTCATACTCTCCATTTTCCAAATACCTTTGGTCAGGTCTTAGTCTTGAATCCGTAGGCGGCAACTTTTCCTGTATATATTTGTATATGTATTCATAAGTTAGAAATAAATATGCCAACAAATAACCATAGAAAAAGATGAACCGCATCTGCACAGCACATACAAGCCAAAGCATACCATTTCCATTTCAAACATTTTAACAACATTAGGGTTTCAGTAAATCGCCATAGGATCCCAACATCGTGTAATGACAAAGATGTAATGCAAACTAAGGGTACATTTAGTAAATGAAATGAGATGAAAATTTCTCAAAACTTATCACAATTTCCTTTCCATACAACACTCAAACACAAAATAATTTTCAATTTCAAATCTTCAACTTTTTCGTCCAATCATTACAACTTTTACAAGCTTCAAAACAAAACACAAAAATCAATACAACTTTTTTAAAACTTCAAAACAAAAATAATATTAAACCAGTTCTCTCTCATTTCCCAAAAGTAATATTAAACTATAAGCTTTACTATTCATAAGCCTCATACACCACACAATTTTTTATTTTTTTTTATTTGTAAATTTTTTTAGTTTTATTTTTCTTAAAATAATTGAATTCTTCTACTCATCATCCATATACCACACATTTGGTAATAGAAAAAAAATTAAAAAAAGAGTAGTGTGTGGTGTATGAGGCTTATGAATAGAATTTTTCTCAAACTATTTCTCACTCCTTTCCCAACTTTTTCTCTCTCCATTCTCAAAACCCAATAAAATCTTAACTCAACTCATTTCACTACTATTTACAAACGATTTCACTACTATTCACATAATCCTAAGATACTCCAAGTGTCCAAATGAGCCATAAATCTAATAACTTTAGCACAGAGTTTTCATAACTCCAGATGAAACAAAGGCTGGCGTCAAATTGGAATGTTCAGTGAATCATCAGTACATACCTTCAGTCCAGGGGTGAGCTCATTCAATGTGATGGCAAAGCGTGTTAAGTTATATCTGGTGAGAAACTCAGGAGGCTTGCTACGCTTCCAGAGGAGACGGGCATCAGATAAAGACTCATAATCCTTTCCCTTCCCAGAAGAGTCCCCAATCACATAATACATACTTTCATCCCATTTTCCAAAGAGAGTGGCCACTGTTTTTCCATTCCTGTCTTGAACTATACCATGTACCTGAAAAAAAATCATGTTTATATAAGCCAATGATACTCCTGAAAACAGTCTTGTAGCTAAAAATATCAAAACCACAGCAAGGAACTCAAATTTACATCATCCAGCAACATCCTAACATGCCACCAATTCTATGATGATTAAGAAGTCTGCTGAACAAGAGTGAGTCTGAACCCAGTTCGCTTTTTTTTTTTTTCCACTTATTGTCTTCTTAAACCAATACTTTCATGTTTAGAGTTCAAAGTATTCCAGTATGCTCCACGAGTGCCACATAGATGATGACACTGATATTAGTAGCTGAAGCATGATGCAACAGACATTAAATATGCTAAAACAAAGGTTCTGATAGCAAAATCCTGTATAATGCTTCCTCTCCTCTGCCAAATTTAGAAAAAGTACATTTTAGAAGCTACACTTCTCTTTCATTTTTTCAGAAGCCACAATGTTGAGAAATATTTTGAACGGGCAAAGGAATGTAGAAAATAATAGTACAGTCTTACAAAAAACAGACCTAGATCTTTACATCGTCTATGTAAATTTGAGACTTAGAGAGCACCTGGTGAGGATTTCTGTCAATGATAGACTGCTCCTTGAATTTCAGCTTACATGAATACTCACGATTTGCCTGTATGCGCATTGTACCATAGTGATCGCAATACAGCTTTCCCAATATGAGATTGTATATTGACGTTGTTACCTAAGATAAGAGAGTCCATTTCAAACTGTAACCAAATATGGTAAGAATATCACTTGAACCATAGAAAAATACCTTACTCCATTGAAAAACTTCCCCATCTTCGAATTCCAGAGTCAAAGTACCAACAGGATCAAGTTGAATTGATCGACCCCAAAATTTGCTCTTTAAATTGCTATCTCCCCAGAATCTCCATCCTGTACCCTCACAGTGACAGGCAACAATCATAGGGTGATGACTGACCTGACACCAAAAGTGAAAGGAACTAAGAAATTTCCTTCCCAATATAAAAAGAAACTTCAAAGCAAACCCAACTGAACAATTGTACACGTGAAAGAGTTTGGCCATATAAAGGTCAGCTCTTAGGGAAATTCAGTCAGCTATATATCAAAGTCAATTGTCTCACCCATGCAATGTAACAATGATAACGTCAAAAGGGGCTCACTAATCATAATTTCTAATTTGGGACTTTTTCCCAAGGGTATTGTGTTTTTTGTCATAAATGTACTGAGTTTTCTATGATTTTTCCTTTCTTCATTTTCTTTTTTTTCTAAAATAAGATTCATCATCTTTTTGGTACATCCTCTTTTTGACAACATATTAGGTAAATCATTCATAATAGGGCAAGCTTGTTCAACAGCTTTTAATCACGCCATTAACCTTTTTAATTAAGTCTTTGGCTAAATTACACTTACATTTTAATTACATCTCATTTTCAGCTTCTGCTCCAAGTTGTCCCCTCTGCCAAATTCAATCATTATCTTATATAGATTTAACAAATGAAAGGTTTGATGGATGAATGTTTAAGACATGTTTGGCAATCTCCATATAAGATGATGGATGAACGTAAGGACATGAGCAACTTGGATTTATGGAGCTCGTTGTAATGAGTTTGTAGTCTGAATGCGTATTTGAAAATTAGATGGTAGTTTAGAGTGGTAAAATATCATTTACCCTAAATATTTTTTCAAAAATGTCCTATTGGGGTCCCACCCCCAAAAATAATAATAAACAATATAAGAGCATAATAACTACAAAACAATATCCCTGATACACTGCATCACCCATTTGTGTCATTAAAGTTACAGATGAAACAGAAAATTTTATTTTGTTATATAAAATCTACTAACTCGGTGAAAATCTCAAGGATCACATTTAAATGCACCACCAAAATTACTTATCAAAAAAAAAAAAAAATGCACCACCAAAATTTAGACAAATTAATGCACAACATAAATGTCAGGTTCATAGTCTAGTTTCTCAAATATTTAAGTGTCAGTAGTGAAAATGAAACCTTCTCTGAGAAAAAGCGGAGGCCTTTATCTGGATAATCAGCCTCATAGGTTTCCCCTAATAATGGATTAAATGGTTTGCATATTCTTCCTTCCGTTGAAGAATATCCAGAAACAGCAAAAGCAGCCACATTAAGAATCCTCATGAGGCTATTACCCTGCAAAATACCAAGGAGGTGACTAAAAGTTAAAGGCAATAGAAATACATTAAAATAGACTGATAACAGAAGTAGGCTCTAATAACATTGATCAAAACGCTATTGCATTCATACCCCATCAACAAGCTGAGCAACCTTGCCCAATCAAAATGATATTTAAAGAGTTTACCCTATAATTCTCAACCAAATCTTTTACATGTCAAAATTAAACATTCAAATTACCACCAGGTGTCCCAAAGGTTAAACCTAGTTGTATTATTAACTTTTTCCAACAGTACTAGAGGAGCCACTACTGTTCAGTTTCTTGCTTACAAATTCTCCGTGCAAACAGAATTTATCTGAAGGCATCAGTAAAATCACCATGATCACAAAAATTATAACCTTTAACCAAAATTTTCAAACATGCTGATTTACCATATAATCCCAGATCCCACATTGGGTGGGTGCATTTTAACAGAGTTATGAAAGAGTTGCAAGAGTGCCAAGTCCCACATTAGTTCTTTACAAGGTGGAATTGTGCTTTATAAAGGATTTCAACTGGTTCTAATTGTAATCCTGACTATTGTTTTTATATCATTACAAATGGTATCAAAGCCAACCGAGTACACCACATTAAGCTAGGGCACTCTAGTACATGGACCTTGACGAGGATGTCAGAGACTTGAGTGGGAAAGATGGTAATGCCCTAGATCCCACATTGGGTGGGAGAATTATGATTAACTTATGAAATAGTTACTTGAATGTAAGTCTCACATTGGTTCCCTATAATTGGGAGTGGACTTTATAAATGATTCCAACGGGCTCCAATTGAAACCTCATCTACTCCTCTTAGAATTTCAGTGTAAATGTGGGTAGCACTTTCCTTGGACTATTACTCACTCCAAAGCTAGAGAGGGTGAGAAACTCATTTGAAACCACAAGTTACAACAACTGAATATATTTGAATCCCATGTACAAAAAATCTAAAAATCCATCACTTACTGGATGCCTTCTCTCTGTCTTTCTCTTATTTATCTCATTAATTCTTTTAATTGCAAACTAAGACAATGATTTACTAGGGGATTTAGTATGATCTTTATTATTTGTGATTGTTATAAAGGCTTTGAGTAGGATGATGTCAGCCACAATGGATAGGGGACCTTTATCTGATTTGTTGGCGGGGTTAAGGAGTAAGGAGTAGGATGATCTTTTGTGAGGCTGACTGTGAACACCTCTGCAATTGTTGCTGTATTTTTTATGTTTATATGTGGTTTTGGGGTTAAAGATTGATTTAGCGAACTCGGAGATTACTCCAGTTGGTGAGATGAAAGATGTGGAAACCTTGGCCATTATTGTGGAGCGTAGGGTGGCTTCTCTACAATTGTAGTAGTTGGATCTCCTATTGGATGCACCATATAAGTCTATTACCATATGGAGTGAAATTGTAAAAAATTGGAAAGGCAGTTAGCTGGTTGAAAGAGAATCTGTCAAAGGCAGGTAGGTTGACTTTCATCAAATTTTCCCACATCATCTAGCTATTGTTTCCTATTCCTATTGGTATGGCTAAGAGGATGGAGAGGTTTTATACTAGGTTTGATTAATGATTAATTTAAGTTTCACTTGGTTTAATGGTCAAAGATTTATTCTTGAAGAAGCAAACAAGTGTTTTGGGAGTAAGAAGTTTGACTTGATTTAGTAAATCATTTCTAGAGAAGTGGTTATGCCATTTTGCTACAGGAAGTGGAGCCTTATGGAGGCAGGTAGTGGAAAAAACATGATAGCATGAAGGGGGATGGTGCTCTAAAGAGGTCATGGAACCTTGTGGAGTTGGCTTTTGGAAAACACATAGGAAGGATGGGGTGTTTTCTGAGTTTTGTTGTTATAAAGTGGGGGATGGACCAAGATATGGTTTGGCATGACCCATGACGAAGGGATCAACCATTAAATGAGTCTTTTTTGGATTTTCTCAATATTGTTTGCAATAAGGATGCACAGTTGGCTGATAACATCAATATTCTAAAGGAACTCTTCAGTGCAATTTATCTTTTACTGGATATTCAGGATTGGGAGATAGAATTGGTATGGCATTTTCAGAATAGTTGTACTTGCTCAGATTGAGACAAGGCGGGGAAGATAGTATATGGTGGATCCCTTCCAAGCAAGGGAAGTTTGAAGTTAAGTTGCATTATCAAGCATTATCTCTTTCAAACATTTCCAATTTTCAAAGGAAGAGTATATGGGAAGTCAATGTGTCTTTAAGAAATATCATAGTGGTGGATTGGTGTTGCCTATGCAACAGTAGAGGGGCAAGAGCATTATGGACTTTGATTTGAAGCCTCTTCAGAGTGGTATGTCACATTCCTATACAGGTGATTGAGTTTATTAGCTTTTTAAAGAGACCAATTGGGAGACCGTTAAGTTTTAGCCACTCGTAGAATGAACCCCTTTGTGTTTAATGTGGAGCATATGGAGAGAGTGGAATGCGCTTTAAATTGCTTTATACTGGATATGGGAATATAATATCCCTAATTTTTCAATATTTCTTGTGTTTTTTTCTTCTTTTATCCATTAAACGGCTTTTTTCTTGTATAAATCATGTGTACTATGGTCACCCCCCCCCCCCCCCCCCCCAAAAAAAAAAAAAACAATTTACAAGAATATTCTAAAAGCATATAAGCTGGACAGTAACCAGAAATATGAAAGGACATATTGCAAACATATGTTAATCAAAAGAGAGAATCAAAAGAATGCCATCAAATTCTTACTCACATACATACCTTTTTCCCCCACTCGTATGCTCGATCAATAAGATATGAATATTCCAGATCCTCAAAACATTTTTGCAGGGAAGAGAGAGGCTCATTGAAGTAAACAGGAAGACATATTTTCGTGAGATCCTTTCCAATGTTATCTTTAATCATAGACCAAAGACTGACACTCTTCTCTTTTTCAACAGGGTCAGGAAATTTCTTACGTCGCTTGACATGAGGATAGTTAGTTCCAACAGATCTAATGGAAGAGTCAATATCATCTTCAGATTCAACTACAAAAAATCCTTCATCATCTGAAGAGAAAGATGATAGCCGGAAATCAGACCCATTACTTTTGAAAGAACTGGATGAAAGAAAGTCTCGAGTGTCAAAAAATGTATTGTCTTCTTCATCTGTTTCTTCCTCTGCAGCATCAACTCTTTCATTATCATCTTCAGACTCACTACCACTTCCTTCTGGGTAAAAAGGGATTTGACAATTTAAAATGGCAGCATTAAAAGTACAAAATCAACTGTACAATCATGATTGTAATGATTTAGGCATGCAACCACTAAAAACAAGGCAATGTTAGCAAAGCAAGTTAAATTATATAATTGTTGGCCATCCCAACCCCACAAATCATTTGGCTATTAGTTTTAACGGCAAACACATCAGATGCCATTGGTTTATTCTCAAGTCTTGTTCTCTTTGCCAAACTGCAAACAACCAAGTGAAATGAACTGTACAAGAAAAGGCAAGTATTCATAAAAATAATTCGTATAAATTATAAGCTACAGAAAATAGCAAGCAAATTGATGTCTTCTGACCTTCAATAATAAAGCACTATAATATTTGGACATATCTCATCACCAACTAAAATAATATGCTCAGCCCATTTCTGCTGAAAGGGAAGGAATTAAAGCTGGACCCAGACGAAACCCCAAGTCTCAATTTCCAATATCAACCAAAAGCGTCCACCACATAATTGTAAAATTACCAGATGGTCCAGGAAATATTGGCTATAAAACTAGAACTTGGTAATACACAGATTACAGCATTATAACTTACCACTGAATTTGTCTTGCATTAATCTAGAAGAGGCCCCCTCATCATTGCACTGTCTTTGGCTCTCATCAACCACTGTATTCTCCAGATCAACCTTTTCCGTCTACACAGTACAGTATAATAGCAGTTTCTTAGCAGGACACAAAAAATTAAGAACCTGCCTTGCACAGAAATTAAATTTTCATCTAACAAGGACGCTCAGACTCAATAAAGACCTTCAGATGAACACAAAATATGCTTCTTGAAATAAAATGTTAAGAACTCATAACTAATTTACAGTATATGATACTAATTTCGTGCTAGAAGACTATCGTCGAGAAAATAATTTCTGTATGGGTCAACATGGAACTAACCAAGACATACTTTCAAATTACAAAACCAGCAAAATTCACAAAGCACCAAGCAAATACAAAGAATCTGACTGTTGAGGTGCAGGTATAAGCCTGACAGCTATCTGAAATGTAAGCAGAGGTGCATGATGTATACAAGAAATAAGGATAGAAGAACAAAGACCCACATGATGTATACAAGAAATAAGTCCCTTGAGTAGCTATACAAAAGAACAGAACAATCCCAAAAACCCGGCCTCAATTGAGTCGAGAGGCTGAGGCACGGAATTCTATGCACTCGAAGCAGAGGTAGCGAAAAGGAGTGTTATAGTCTACTGGAATGAAGATTTTTAAAGTTCATTAGAGGTACCTCAAGCTGCCGCAGCGTGTCAATGACGAGCCAGTGCTTCTGCTTTAGCAGTTGGAGTTGGCTCTGCAGCACTGTAAACTCACTCTTCATGATCTGCTCGCTGTCCTGGATGGCTCCCTCACTCACACCCTCCTCCAAAAGCCGCTGCCTCAGCTTCTCGGTCGAAACAGTGACATTGTCTATGGGAGCCATTAGCTCGCTGTTGGACATCCGTGGGAACATGTCCTTCACAGCTTGCAGTGCTTCCACCCATGCTACTCGATCTTCACGCGTCTCGGCCCTTAGGTGGAGCCTCTTTGTGCCAGTGAAAATCGAGAATCTTTTGTCGTCTGATTTGCTTTCGCGAATTGAGGAAACCTGCGATCCATCAGAATGGAGCTTTAAAACGAGAATTTAAATAAAAATAAGATAAATAGCAACACAAAATGAAAATGTGCGAGGAAAACTATTCAGATCGATACCTAAATTAGTAAAGAGAAAAAAACACTACAATTTATAAGTGGAGGAAAAAATGTCTACAAACTAGTATCGATCATAAAATGGATAAAAAAGATACATACTTGTGTAAGTATGTGTGTGCGTATGTGACAGAAGCTGGATTATATTATGACCCGAAAACTATACGTATACATATTTATTGCCGATCCGAACGCTAAATTAGAACCAATGAGTGAAAAATATGAAACAACGAACAAACCACCGTGTGGGGTTACTCATCCAAAATAAAACAAGACAAAAATAATTACTGTGTGGTTGACCAAGACCTTGAGATGAATTTCGCCGAAGGGCTTGCGGGGAAGGGGTTGTTGCGGGAGCGAGGTCCCATTGTTGTGTCTCTTAATCCTTCGCATCGATTCCTCGCCGATGACCATCGATCCTTTCTCGGTCTCTTGGTTCACCACGATCTTATCGGGTCCATGAATCTTATAGTACGACAAAACGCCGTCCAGCAACACGAACCACCGCGGCCTCCATCCTTTCCCGTAATTCACCCACTTGTGCAGAATCCCCGAGATCCCATTCCCCACTATATCATTGATCTTGACGTCCACCGGCTGCTCCCGAGCCGAATGACCCGCCGAAGCCGTTCTTTGGTGGCTCATCCGGCCACACTCGCCGTTATTTTCGATATGAATTTGTTTGTCGCCGGTTCGGGCATTCGGCGGATCGGATCTGGCAGACGTGGCCGCGGGGAGAGGCGGCATGTGGTGGAGCACCGGGGAATGGTAGGACACAGTAGACACGCAACAAAAGGGATGCAGATGCATAGGGGATGAATGAATGAGTTAGAACAAAATACCGGTCAGATCGCCGATTCCGAGGACGCCGAAGAGACGTCGGGGAACATGTTTCCCGGTGAATATGAGGATTTCCATAGTTTCTTTTTCTCCCTAACGAATCCGGTCAATAATTAACGATATGGATGATATTGAAATTGAAGGAGCGAGGTCTGCGTGCGAATTACGGGATAAAAGCCGTTACGCACGAAGCGGTGAATGATTTCCGTGCTCTTGAAATTCTATAGAGAAAGAGAGAGATTGTATTTTTAGGACCTTTGCTAGGAAGTCGGAGGTGGAGTGAGCGGAGAGAGAAGGAATACGGTCCGGCGAGAGAAGAAGAAAAGGTCCCCGGCGAAATGAGGTGGCAGCGAAGAGCGGTCAAGACGAAAAAGTTGAATTGGAATGAAAGTGCCAGAATATCAGACCAGGTTTAAATATGAAGCGGTTGGTTGTAGAGTTTATGATTGGGTGTCCTGTCCTGCGTGTCTCTCTGTGTCTGTGCTGTGTGCGTGCTTTTGGCATTTTGAGCTTTTTCTGTAGGGGTTTCGATTGGGTGCGGTGAGGCTCCAGAGCAAATCGTGGGAGGGATCGTTGTGGGGCTGACAGGTGGATGATGGAGATCACGAAACGTGGGAACCATGTATGCGAGTTGTGCTGAATGAGTGGGAGGGGCGTTTGACGGCGGTTGTTATTGGTCACTTCTTCATATTCACGCGTAAAAATTGAGACAATTGTGATAGATTTATAAAAGGGTAGTGATAGGGCACTAACAATATTCTTTATAAAATTATTTGATAAAATTAAATTTTATAAATTCATATAAGTATATTAAATTATAAAATACTTTTTATTATAAAATAATTTAATATATTACATTAAATCATATCAATTTATAAATTTTATTTTGTTATAAGATATTTTTGTGAATTAAACAGTTAAATCTGCTTGTTGATATTATATATATTATAAACTAATAAATATATAATTTATGTGAACACTTATTACATCAATTAGTATAAAAGTTATTTAATTTTTTAATATAGCACTAACAATATTTAAATAGTTAATTTTGCATATTACTTATAAATAGCAGAAGTCACTGATCTCATTTGTATAAGTAATTTTGTTATAAAAAATGATAGTTGCAATAATGTGTGCGTAAGTATTGTGTAATTATTTTTAAAAAATGAATAAATACGAAACTTACATAAAAAGAAATTAATTTTTTAATAATAGGTCTTATTCTTTTTTAAAATAACTGTATAATACTTACGTACTCAACAACTATACTTAATATTAAACATTAACTCAACAGGTGTGCGTTTCTTTTATCTCCAACATAGAGTTAAAACCCACTATCTCCCTTTCTCTTTGCGGTTATAAAGGGATGACAAGCCAAATCAACTATAAATTAATTGACAAGATTTATAAAAATAAAATTTACAAGATGTAACTAAAAATAATATTTTAAATTTATTTTATAATTATAATATAAAATATAATAATAAATTAAGTGAATTTTTAAATTTTTACTGTTTGTCAGTACATTTTTTCTCAAATTTTAATACATAATAACTGTGGATGTCACAAGTCACGGGCACGAGTGGATTGCACGTTCAAATTCTTTGGTCGGGAGCATAAATTAATGAACCAAAAAAAAAAAAAAACTTGGACTGATTAGACTTTTTCTAAACGCAATAATGTCGTTCAAATATAAAATCACTCTGAGGTTGTCTGGTACGAGAGATTTCAATTCCTGTCGTCTCTTTCTATTATTATAATTTTTTTATATTTATATTAGATATAATAAATTATTTAATTTTTTTATTTTAAAATAAAAAATAATATTCTAATAATATTTTATTTTATTTTTAATTTTCATTTAATTTCAATTCATTTATGTAAATATTATTTAATTATTTAAAAATATATATATATAATATTTAAATAAAAAAATTAATTTTTTAATAATATATTTCACATTTTTTTATAAAATAATTATATAATAGATGCGCACTACACAATATAAAACCGGCCTCAGTTTTGAGCAGTGCACTGAAAACCATTTGAAGATTAATTATGAAAACCTATCAACTATGAAAACCCACTGCTGATGATCTTTAAGATTAGACTTCCTCATTGACGGATCTTATTTTTTTTATTTTTTTATTTTTTTCTTTTTATGTAAAGAGGTTGTCGGAGCTATGCACCTTCCAAAATACACGGTGTATATTAATACACTGCTTATTATAGAAAATAAGTATTAAATTCATAAATTAGTTATAAAATTAAATTTATAAATTGAAATGTTTTAACGAGAAATTTCGTATCATATTTATTTTATAATAAAAAAATATTTACAATCTTGTGATATTAAATTACGTTAATTTATAAATTTATTTTTTATATTTATTTAAGACTGACATTTATCCTTATATAATCATGCCAGCCTTATGAAAATATTTGTTCGAAAAAAATCAGTGTGGGGTACTCATTCTTGAGGCATTTCAGATTTAATAAAATTCAAATTTCTAAACAAATAATATTTCCATAACAATACTCCAAAGTAAAGTAGGTAGGGGTTGGAACTTGGGGGCTCTTTGTAGTCGCTCCAAAAATTCCAAACCTACGTGCTAAACATTCAAACAAGTGTGGGAAAATATAAAGAGGAGAAATTAGGACTGATGGAGTAGCTCGGGTCCTATGTTCTATTGGCCAATATCAATATAGTTCAGAAGAAGCCCTACCATAAATGTGGTTTTCTTCAAAGATATCTGCTCAAAGTTTCGGTTGTAGACGTGAAAATTTGTTGGAGAGGGTTTGCACCAATTCTGGATCAATTGTTGTATCTGAAAAAGATCTTCATCTCCTACTCCACGGAATTGATAAAAGAGTACGTTGACTCAAACTTTTAGAAAATGTAGTAAGATAGATGGGAATGGGGGGGTTGACTCAATAGATATAAGGAAAACACACAGAACTGTATCAACATGTGAATCTCATTTGTTGACAATATATATGAGTGAGGATGGTCAAGATCTTAGAGATCTAAGACCCAAGAATCAAATGGTATAACATATATGTCAGTCGGAGCTCCGGTGGTGGTTGGGCAGCATGTGAGGCATCCTCGCTCATCATTTTGCAACATTGCTTCTTGCTACTTATAAATATACAACATGAGAATCCGGTAATATAGCACGTTTAGATTGAAAGTAGTCGAAAAACGATAAATCTACCATTTTCCTTTCCATAAAAGGAAAAATACACCAAAACTTTACATTCATGACATGGAAGAGGAACGACAAGGAGAGAGGAGAATGAGAGAATAGTCGGAGCTCTACCCCCTCTCAAATATGTTCCATTTGTGGATTGAAATAGGTGAATTATGTTTAGTTGTTGGATCAATTCAATTCATCTCAAATCAATTATATTGATGGTATCTACTATTTTTTCAATTTTTTAAGAAAAAGTTAAACTCATATCAATCTAAAAAAGATAAATTCTTCTCAATATGACTCATAAAATATTAATATTCTCAATTTAATTTAATTCATCTTAACATTCAAATGTAGCCAAAGATGAAGAGGCCAGGTTTAGAGAGGGAGAGTTTGAGATAATGTCTTGCATCATAGTCACTTGTATTTACTTACAAGTTACAAGATTAACCAAATCTATCCAGGTAGACAAAATAGGATATATGACATAAAATATGGACATTTTGCACGGGCTTGTGAGTTTCACCGACAAGGCAATATTTTAATAAATGGTAAAATAATATATTTACTTTTGTCGGCGCAGAGGAGGGTGCAAAATATGATTTGTGTAGGTGAAAAAGATTATGGATTATAATCTTCAAAGATTAACAAAATCAAGTAGAGTTGGAATAAGTTTCAAAAAAGGAATCCAAGACATGTCCGTTGCACCAAAAACAAACAAGAAAAGTTCATTTGACATTTTATTCAAGTGGCTTCCAGCCATTATATACTTACTTTTGACGTGGCACTATGGGAGCGAATACAGGAACTTAGTGCATGGAATTAATAGGCTTACGTCTGGTCTTAATCATAGTAAAAACCTTATCTTATCTTATCTTACTTTAATATTTAAAATAAAATAAATTATTTATAATTTTAAATAAAAAATTGTGTATGCAATTTCATTGATAAATAATTATTAAAAAAATATATATTATTTTAAAAAAGATAATACTGTAATTTTAAATTTTTTTAAATATAACTATATAAACTTATATGATTCCAATTTAAGGACGATATATAGACTAATTCTTAAAATATTTTTAATTTAAAATCTTTAATTACCTTATCGTTACACTTTTCGGTATAGAATTAGACAAAAGAGTTGTGTAATTTTTTTATTATTATTAAGATAATTTTATTAATGACTAAAAAAATATATACATATACATCAAGTGCAAGTAGGAATGAGATCATAATTTTAAATTTTGTTATGTTTCTTTCCAGTCATTTGTCAGAATTTTTCATTTCAGTGTAGAGTATTCGGTACGCTATACCTCATAACTCGGTTTCATTCCAAATTTCGGTTCATTCCGGTCATTTCAATTAAATTCAATCATTCCAAACCCTATTCTGTTTCAGACTGCTTTGGTAATTCTTTTGTGCTTAGAAGACATTTTTGTAAGTTTTAACTCCAAATTATATTTAATTAATTCTAGAATATAAAATGTATTTATATCATTTTAATTTTTTTGTAACTTTAAATATATTCCCTGATTTTCTCTTTTTTAAAATATAATTACTTTTAATAATTTTTCTATTCTTTTTTTTTTCTTTTTTTGTGTTTTAACTCAAGTTTGTAATTTTTTCAACATATATTTATTTTATAAATTTTCAATTCTTCTGTATATACATATATACATAATACACACTTATATATAAATATATATTTATTCTATTAGTTGATAATTTATATATACATATAAATATTTATATATAATATATAATTAATCCCAATACGGTATACTGGAATACATGTAATGAGCTCATTATTGCTACAACTATTTCGACGGAGCCACCCTCTAAGAACCCAAGAACTAGAGAGAGAAAGTAAGAAGAAAGAAATGAAAGAGACAAAGACTTGGAAGGAAATTTGATCATCAGAGTTAGCCTCAGTTTTAACTCATGATGTCTCTTATATTTATCATCAAAGAATTCATCATCACCAAAACCATTCGTTTTACATTTAAAGTATTAACCCAAACGACACTGTTCCTTCTAAATCACTACCCTTCCAACAAACATTACAAAACGACATCCTTCACCTAAACTCACCACTAATTGAAACGATACCGTTGCATTTACACATCTTTCGTACTGCCCTTTCCCTATACAACGACGCATCACGATCATTATTAACTAACACAACTGCCACTTCTTCTTTCACACACTTCCTCGAGCCAATTCTTTCAAGAGCTACTGCACAGCACATGCATGACAATAGACTAATACTGAAATATCTCGTTTCAATATTTAAACTAAAATAATTACCGGAATGGAATTTCAAACATTGCGTGAAATTCACAACATTTGTTCCAAAATAATAAATACAGTGCAAGAAATAAAATTAAATGGAAAATGGCGGTTGTTGCTGGTTTTGTAGTCGGCCGCCATAATAGAAGTTGTCAAAAGCAATTCATGATTCAATGTAAGCTTAATTTTTTGACCTACCTTCATTTTCCATCTTAAGTTCATTTTTCTAGCCTACTTGCATAATGGTTTCAAATCTACCTTACATATTTTACATCCGTGATTAAAAATTACATACATCCATGAATACACATTGATAATTACAAATCCTAATAAATAAATCCTTGCACAAGTTCGATCTTACATTTAGCTTAATGTTTCAAGCACGGGAATGTGAGGGTAGGAACTTACTTCTGTCTCCAACAACCTTATTATGAGAACGTACAAGATATTGAGTGGGGAAGAAGATGGTTTTTTATGGCGCAAGACGAGTTGAAATGTGTGATTAGACCTACATAATGTTCGACAGTGTCACACAATTTAACTTTTGTGGGGAGAGATGATAATAGCAAAATTTGGAGGGGAGTAGTGAGAAAATTCGAGAAAAAAATGTGATGGTGGAGAGGAGACCGTTGTGAACTCGTAATGCCATAAACCATGTGGCAAGCACCAATGCAGACTAGCGACGAACGACCAAGGTAGATATGGTAATAGAGAGGGTTTGAAAGAGGGGATTTTAAGGCTGTCTTTGGATATTGAGTTAAGTTAAGTTGAAAGTTGAATAAAATATTATTGAAATATTATTATTATTTTAAAATTTTAAAAAATTGAATTATTTATTATATTTTGTATTGAAATTTAAAAAAATTGTAATGACTAGATAGAATAAATTAAAATAAATTGAAGAATCAAACTGACCTTAAATCTTAAATTTAAATCTTCAATATGAGAGATTTTTTAATTTAAATATTTTTAATTTTTTTAAATAAAATTAAAATAATAAAGGTAACTGTCATGTCTGATGACATGTAAGTGCCATGTCAACCTTAGCGTGGGAGTATCATTAGTGAAATAAAAGTAAAAGCAAAGAAAAGATAAAATATAGTTTTAAAAGAAAAGGAAACTGAAGATGTAATTGTACGCAGCCCCTTGGTGATGAGTTCATTGAGTTGAGGAGGGGGCTGTCTTTGCATAGGCCTGAATGGAGAACACGTGTTGATATGTCACTTTCGGTCTGAGGCAATGAAAAGAGATAAAAATGAAGCACAGAGGGACAGCACTGCATGTTAAGATGTACCAGAGGGCAGAGGATCACGGAGATACCGTTTCTCGCTGCAGGCGCTCAGCCTCAGTTTGACCAAAAAATATCCGGGGTCAAAGGCACATCGTGTTGACGTGGATAGCACGTGGTAGTCATTCACCATCACTGGGGAACCGTCCTCGTGAACCGTTGGAGAAGAGAAACACTTCCCAATTTCTATTCTGTTGCCGCGTTTCGGCGTACGGTTTCTCAGTACTCGCAGAGATACAGACGGTAGTTTCATCATTTCATGGATGATGCTTAGTCACTTTCTTAAGAAAAAATATTTAATTATTAAAAAAAATTTTAAAAATATATAATTTTACTAATAATCAATTTCTTAATCATTAAATAAAAAAATTATAAAAAATTATAAAAAATAGTAGAAAAGTAATAGAATAATGATAAGGCTACCATTATTCTAATGGTTAGGGTAATCTACGGATAAAAGCCACTTATTCTAATTTTTTTTATTAAATAAGAAAGTGCTTTTAAATAATATTATAAATATTTTTAAAAAAATATTTAAAAATATAAAAAAGTATATGAAAAAAAAAATTAACCGTGACTGTAACAAGATCCTAGTTTCATTCATGGAACAAAGCCAAAGGCTATTTTACTTTTCATTTTTTCCCCAAAAGTCACCGATTTTGGATTTAAGACATCTCCATTTTAAACTGTCTTATGTGTCATGCATAGGGGTGTAATCAATTCGGGGAATCACGGGTCGAAAATTTCGATACATCATTTTTATCAATAAACAGTCAGCTATCAATTCGGTCAGTCCATTCAGTTCAATTCACTCTATGAACATTTTTTTTATTGTATATATATGATTAATGAAATTAAATGATCTCTTTAATATTTTATATATGATTAATGAAATTAAACCTCTCGAGTGTTTCTACTTTTGCCTTGCTCAAAATACATGTAGCCATACTTATTTTTTCTACAAGATTTTCCATCAATTCATATATATTCTGTTTGCTCTAACTCATTTAAAAAATTGCCTCTTGTAATTTGATAATTGATTATGTGAAAAGCAAATGACATTTTCATAAAATGATATATGAAAAATTTTCAATTTAAGCTTATAAAAAAATATGTAATTGTCATATGCTCTATAGGCACTTGTCATTATTATCGATGAGTCTAGAGGAAGTATAGCTCAATTCGGAGAGACACTCAAAATCTTGTTAACTATTTGTGAGTTGTAAAGCATTGTTTGACCAAAACAAGAGAGGATAAAAGAAAGAAAAATGATATTCGTAGTTTTAGTTTGTATAAACCCCACAAACGCCTTTAAAAGAAAAGGATAATCTAGATCTACATAAAAGAATAATTTTTTCAATGATAGATCTTACTTTTTTTTTTTTTTTTCTAAAGTGAGTGTGTGAAAACTATATCTAGCATTACCCTAAAAGAAAACTTCCATGTGCTACATAAAAATAAAAAATAAAATAAAATAAAATAAAAATTGTAATTACTTCACTCATAGAGCAGCCAGCCCCACGGGATCCCGTTAATTAGCTGTACAACGATCGCTTACCTCTTTTTACTTTTTGGACCAAACTAGGCAATTGTGAATGGAAATTTCAACCCAGGGAGGTAAGAAACTACACTACTATTGCATTCATACCTTACTTTAACAATGATTGTTAACTTTTATTCCTTTATCTTCTTTTAACAATGATTTGATCTAAGCACAGCCTAAATCTAATCTTCCCACGCCCACAAAAGTGAAATAAGATCTGATAGTGATGCAATTCCTAACATTTCTTTTTTCATTTCCAACCCCATTTGCGAGCACGGGCATCTGTTTTGGCCTCACCTACTAACCAATCTCAAATGATTCAGTTTTCTTATCTTCTTTTGTTTTCTCTGGGTAATTACCTAGTAACTCTCTCTCTATCTCTACCCACTCTGGTCCATAATTGCCTGCTTGCCATGTGCTAATCCAAAAGGATCTTTGACTAATCCTACTTTCTTCCTCATTATTCTTGCAGAAGATCATCCATAAGTACGATTCATTGAAAGTCGAGCTTCATTTGTCTACATCTCCATCCATCCATCCATCTATATTCTTTTATCTTCTTGTGAAAACTTTACACCTGTGTCTACAATGAAAATAAAAGGGCACTACTCTTAACAAACTTGTTGAGTTTGGCCCTAAACCATCACAGCTAAGTGCAACACAGCCTATTGCGACTACGGCATTTAACATCGTCGCTACTGTTCCCACAAGCACCAAACAGGACATTGATAGGCAGCAGCTCTCCTTTTGCAGTGTTTGCTTGCCAACAACCTAGTACAACTCACTCCAAGGCAAAATTTTAAGACTGTTTACTTGATGTGCTTGGTGAATTATTGATAGAAACAAATCCTGTAAGTTTTTTTTTGGTGAATGACTAGGTACCCATAAACTTCATCTCGTTTGACCTTTTGCAGCCTTTCGAGAATGACATATAACTCAATTTAATCCCACACATTACGATAGAGACATCACTCCAAACATGGACCCCCACAGTGGTTTCTGGCAACGACAATGGTACTATGGCTTGGACCTAATCACAGAAGGCTATGCATGTGGGAGGTGGGAGAGTCACTTTCTCTCCCACCAAATTACACATTTAACACACTCACTGACACAAAGCAGAAACATCAAGCAACCCACATCCACGAGACATACTGTTGTGTGTTGGGACACCACTAGTTTCCAAGACACCCAAAGTCATTGTCAGCTTACAACAATGGAATTTTCATCCCCAGCCCATAGGAAGAAGAAATCTCCATCCTGCATGTTTAGACACTTGACAGTGATTAAAAAAACTGGTACATGTCATGTCTTCAACACCAATGAAAGCTCTCACAACTACTATTTATGACATGTAGGTCATAAATCATAATGGAGCTCATCAATCAGCCGACACATCCAAATTGAACATATATCTGAGTGCATCTTGAAACATCAGCACAACCTAATAGCGCTACGGTACCCAACTAATCATAAAGACAAATTATTCATAGAACTTAGCTCATAGCTATCAACAGAGAAACAAGAAGTCCTACAAATGAATAATTATCTGCAGCAACTATGATTCCACCTGTACCGGATGTCAAATATATCACTTGATATATTTTTATTTTGGTAAACAGCTGTTCAAAGATTTGTACAACAGTTGTAATTTAGGAAATCTTACCTAATTAAATTTTAAGTATAGCTAAGGTTTCTTTGAAAAAAATAGGTGCGCCAAAAAGGAGACAAAAATAGGACACGGATATGATCAAATATGCACACATTTGAGGACTATAGTTGCTTCCATTTGAAGGTGCTTCTTCAGTCAAGTTTTCTTCTAACCAGTCCTTTGAAGAAGTCAAAGCTGAAGCCACAAAATAAATAAAAGCATGATCTATAATCATATATTTTCTGTAACATGGATCAAGAACCATAGCATCTCAAGATAAAGCCACAAATTAAATTGCCAACTGTTACGGGGTACCCTAGAGACATACTTCTTAAAATTCATATTAAGGGAATGTAATGGCTTGAGGAGACTAATACATACACATGCATATTTGTGCAAGGAAATATAAGCATAATTAGGCAACACTTGTAAATTATTTGCAAGAATAGAAAAAGTGTAATTAATACATTGCTTGAGATGCTTTTTTACTTTTAAGGTTTTGGTATAGAAAATGTTTTAAATATGCGAGTTGTGCCCCCAAGGTATTATCCAGGGTTGACCAATACAAGAATGGAAAGCTATGGGAGGCCAGTGGTAGAAAATTATATACCCAAACCATATCTAAGATGTTAGGTTGGGCCACCATGACAAACAAATGACTGTATAAGACAACACACACACACACACACAAACTGTACTGAGTCTACTGACCCATGTATTCTCCTAATTTTATTTTTTTTCATAGCTAATAACAATCTCTAGAATACCATTAAAACACAATACCTATTGCCGTCAGGATGAAGCTCATACATTTGATTGTCATCACCAATGGCTAATAAATATCCTGAGGATGTTAAACCCTACACATAAGAGAATTAAATGTTTTAAAAAATCAATATTCCTATTTCTGGCACACATACTGAATTGAAGTTCAATCTGAACTACTGAGTATCCCCCTTGAAATGAAGAGGCACAAAAATTGGTATTGAACATACTCAAAAGTTGTATGATATTGCAATTGAGTTTCAGCCGCATCACTGGCAACCTCATTTATATTCAAGTATTTCATACGTTCTTTTAATTTGTTGTAGAAGATCAAGGATCAAAATTGAAACTCTAATGAAAATCAGATTAGGGTCTTCAAGAACCAATTGTAAAAGTGTAATCTAACAAACTATGAAAAACAGCAGTAGCACAACCTTGTTTTTTTTTATATAAGTAGCCATACTGCAACTTTTTGGAAGTTGGATGGGAGAATGTGTTTATTTTATTACTTTGGGGGGCAAGGTGCAAGTTGGAGGGTAGAAAGTGTATTTTCCCCTAATAAAATTGTCAATATTTTACACTAGCATGTGAATCACAAGTCACAAAAGTCACAAACCTTCTATATGTAATTAAATGTTTTTACAACAAAAATAACTTTTTATTGTTTATTGGGCTTCTTCTCTTTCTTTTATAATTTGTCTATTTTGGACCCATGCCTGCCAATAATTTGATAGGCAGATTTTGTAAGCATATGAATCACAATTCACTAATGATAGTGGAATTAACAACCATGTCTAAAACCTTCAATGTTCAAACTTTTCAATGATTTATATTTTAGTTTGTAACAACTATATTGATACATTTTGCAATATTACTAAATCCAATTGAACTGGATTGAAGTGGACAAGTTTTTTGCTCAAATCAGAATCTATGCCATGAAGTCCCAAGTTTGATGAAGTTTAAAATATTCTTTCAGCTTTACACAATAGGAACGAACACAAAAAATTTCTATCTGCACATGCCTGAATCTCCCATTTTACGTGCCACATATTATCAAGCATGTAGGAAGCCTTTAAATTCGTCATACCTGAATAGTAACCACATTTTCAACCACTTGGTCCTCATTCTTTTCCTGTAAAATTACTCTTTGTTCACTGCATGCAAATACCCAAAAGAAAAAAAATCATGAGTTTAAGCTTTTAGGAAAATATCATTGCATAAGATGTAAATGTAAAACAGAATTTAAAAATGTATCATGATGTCACAACTAAAGCAAGAAGCTCTGGCTTGTTTGTCATTAATTATACTAGAACATATTATTTGTACTCTTAAACAAGCCTGATCTTTCAAAATATTGCAATGAGGTGAATGATAATGTTGAGACGGATGATTATGATAGAAAACAAAACATCTAGAAATAGGCATTACTAAAGTGTTAACATGCACCCCACAATCAAACTTTTGTGGGAAGGTGAGGATAGCAGTAACAGCACCAATAGAGAGTATTTTGAGATAGAAAACCAAAATGGTTCTATAACAACCTGATCCAACATTATTTTCTTTTATAAGTAAAATGAACTTTTATTTGTAAAAATATATATATATATATTATTAGGGATAATTTTATTAGGGATTGAATAAGGATAATTTTATTGGGCCTAAATTATGTTTAATGGACCATTTTGGAATGACCCACGAGCTATTAATTTATTGAGGTTGGTTAGGAACTTTAATTAGGCCAAGGGCCCAAGAGTTTATTTTAAAGCCCTTTAAGGTCTAGTGCATGGTTTTGGACGGTATTAATGGGCCAATATTTTTGGGAATCCCAATTGAGATTTATTGGACAATTTTGAATAGGCCACAGGCCGAAATTTTATTATGATGGAATAATGATTTTTATTAGATTCAATAATTGGATTAAAACCCATTTAATATTTATGGACCTACATTTAATTGGTATTAGGCCTAAGAATTTATTTTAAAAGCGCAAAAATATTTATTGGACGAGTTGGGCTTATTTTGGACTCAAGACCAGGCCCATTGGAATTTATTGAATAATTGGCCCATTAAAATATGGACAAGCTCATGAGATTCTTTAGATCATTTAAAATGGCACAACCCATTTGTTAAGCCCATACAATGCCCAAGAAAAACCCTAGGACCCATGAGCATGACCCGACCACCTTCTATAAATATAGACCACATGTGTGCGTCCATCTCCCTCAACTAGGGTTGCTGCACTGTATCACCCTCATGCGTGCTACCGCACACCCTATCTACGTGCCTATTAATTCTAGTGTTCTTCCTTCCTCCCTCTCTCTCTCATTGTAGTGTTCTTCAAGTTTAGGAACCTATCATTATCAAGCTGCAGCAGTTGTCGCACAATGACCTGCACCACCAAAGTCCACACCCAGCCCGGTCACACTTCTCACAGCAACAACCTCCCTGCAGCACCACAACACCTTCCACATCCAAAGCTCCCAGCTACTCTGTGCCGCATATGCCCTCTCTTGGAAGCTGCTTTTTACGTATCAAGTTATGATGAAAGTGATTTTTGAATGTCATGTTAATATTTGTTTTACATGCATCATGATATGCTTTCATTTATGATTACAATAAGCTATGTGATTATGTGTTCTACACACATCATGGTAAGAAAGATAGAAGACAAGTTATGACAGAAGTTTGAAGAATGGCCATAAGAGATGCATGGTACCAATGCAGTTATGGGTAGATGTGCAAACCACGGAAATAAGAATGGTCCATCATAGTATGTTATGATAAGTTAAACGATTCCCCTTGTGGCCACAGCCAGTGGAACCAGTGCACAACCCTACACACAGGGGGTTAAGGTGTGCTGGCCATTAAAGAAAGGAAAAGATAAGTTTAATGAATTATGCATAGTGCATGTTACATGTTTATGTTTAGTATAAGAATAAGTATTAAGTATGCATGCTTCCAAGAAAACCCTATGTTTATTATGTTTACTATATGATGTACTATTTATTAAGTACTCGATTCATTTTTTTGGTATGTTTTCATGTTTTAACCGCCCCGGGTAAAGATCTTTATGAGGATGGGGCTGCAGGACGGTACTTGGCCCAGGGAGGCGAGGCAAAGGCCTAGATTATGTACAGAGATTTTTAAGGGAAGATTTTTGTAGTACAAAATTTGAGAAATTTTAATAAGTACTTCCGCAGACGGACTTCTATATTTTAAGTACTTTCATAAATAATGACATTGTTTTATTTTATGGAATCTTTTGTATCCAGCGCTTCATTTAAAGAAAAGAAAATTTTTCTAAAGTCAAGATTAGCACTTCGATTTCCCTAAATTTCTAAAAATGACTTTATTCTTAACTCTAGGGGAACAGGGTGTTACAGGTTCAGTCGTGAAACCAAGATAAACCTCACCATCAATAAGGATTAAGGAGTAATATGGTTTAAGTTGAAGCCACAGTGAGGAAAATGCCCATAATAAATCAAGCGAGGAGGGGATTCAGGCTGTGGGAAATTATTTTTTTTTGAAAGGTAAAAGAAGTTTTATTGATCCTCGTAAATAGGCAAAGCCCGAGTACACAGGGAGTATACAAGAAAAAGCCTAGTTACAAAACTTCGTGCTACAGATAGTAGCATACAAATCATTAAGACCCGTTCCATTCCATGCAATAGAAGAGGCCCAAAACAACAGAGTATGAAAGAAAAAGTCCCTAAAGCTGTCCAGGGAAAATAACTAATCGCCTGTTTTCAGCAAAAGATTTGAAGTAAAAAGAAAATCACTTTCCATCCCAAATGGTTGGTGAAGTGATTATTTAATCAAGCCAAATTGCTTTTCTCTACCAGCTCTTGATCACCTTGATGTTTAATGCCACAATAAGATGCAACAACAAAGGCCACAAGGACGACTAGTATCAAGTCAAGTTGGATGGTTGAATGAAGTTTTTCTTTTCCTAATGACGTCGAACTTCACCAAGGCATGGTCCTTCAGACCCACTCCTAGGGAGTAAACTTACACGACCCCATGGACCCAGTCCCAGGAAGTAAAACCTGGATATATGACCCCACCCATTGGAACCATGTATCCGGTAATCCAAGGGAACTCTTAGTACGAAATCGAATCCATGAGGTCAGAGTCTACAGCTCATCTCAAGCCCAGCCTTTGACCATTAGGGTGCACTGGTAGTTGAGCAAAGTTTTCGTCATGTTCTTCAAGCTCCAACTTCTAAGCACCGACAAATTTTTTCAGAAATAACAACTTTTAGTTTTTGGTTTTTAATTGCCATAAAAGAAAAAGTGGATTGATTTGGACATATGAGTAGACTTTTCTTTGCTTTATGCATGCATAGAAACAAACTATGATGCTGAATCTTTTACCTTTCACCAAATAGCAACTAAATGCCCACAAGCAAATGAAATATTTATTTTTTGCCAGAATATAACCGCAAGCAATTTATAAAGAGACTTGGTGTCAACCATAGAGAGCAGATATTAAAATCTACGGTCACCTGTGCAGCCATGTCTTAAGATACAGCTCTTCAAGTGATTGAAATCCTGTAAAATGCACAGCAAAAGAACTTGACATTATTCTACATACCAACATAGTTTATCAAATACAATATGCTACTCACAGAATGACATAGCATATCATCATACATGCCCTTTTTTATTGGTAAATGGAACACGTGCATACACCAAATTACACAATTAGCTCGGCTATGTCCTCACAACCAGCAGCTTATTAAGCACTGGTAAAAGCATAACAAAATATTTTTTGTGGTCAAAGGCAGCAAAAAATAGTCTATTTTGTTCAACGATATACAGAGCACGACAAGTAATAGTTTGTACCCTTTATGATAACAATCACAAATAGTGTTGTCTCTTTTGGTCCATTGGAGGCCCATTGGGTATATGAGCTACATAACATATTGTAGAACGGGCAGGAAATACCTCTAATGCACAATGAGTACTTGCCCTAAAAATTATCAGATCAATCTATTCATCAACAAATAGGGGAGAAGGTTTCCAAGTCACTTGGGAAATCTAATAGGTTTTAACACACATTGGCATACCAGGTAATCTACTGAATGATGGAAATTACATCTATGCTGAGGGACAAAAATGTAAATTCAGAAATAAAAGGATGTATTCAGAAACTGTTCTTTCTGGTCTAGCTTTATCTATATTTGAATTAAAAAAATCATTGAATGCATTCAAGTATAGATTTTGCAAGAAAAATGTGCACTCTGAACTTCCCTTTTCAACTACCCAATTCATGATGTGTGCGCATTTAATTAGGGGTGTACATACTGAAACTGGGACTGACCGAAACCAGTAACCTTTGCCAATTGGTTGTCAGTTCTGGAACCTGAAGAATCAATAAGACCGTTTCGGTCTTGGTTTGGGCAACTTGGTTCACCTAGACATGACCAAACTGATATATATATATATATAGAGAGAGAGAGAGAGTATGTAATATTACATACATTTAAAAATATAAGCCCTGTTGTCCAGGCGCAGATATATGAAAACTAATATTTGCTAAAATACTGCCGTTTTATTATATTTTAGAATTTAGATTAGAGCTTCACATCATAATCAATTTCTCTTTCTGACTCTTCTTGTTCTCTTTTACATTTCTCTTTAACACTTAGAAAGCAACTCTTGGAGTCGCCTGTATCCACTCCTTGGCTTGCCCCCCGTCACCATTTGATCCTAGACCATTGACTGTTGGGATCAGTCTGAGCCAGTCTACTGACTCAATGATTTGGCTGGTCAACACAGGAATAAACATCCTCCCTTTGGTTCGTTTTGCAGTTTGGTCTTCCGACTGATCTAAAGGATCAATTTTCAGCCCTATGTACAACCCACTTGTATCCTTCCTCAAAGTAAATTAAGTTAATTACCCGAAGTATGTGGGAATACCGTATAGCCTAATTTATATGAGAATCAAAGAAAGTATCAACGTGCATAGTTAAGTCGAAACTTTAAGAGAGATGATAAAATTCAACATGATAAAGGAGGCAACACATTGAACATTGCAGTGCCATACTATTTACAATGAAAATAGGATTATAACATATATTTACCTTGATCAATGAAAAGATCATAAAATCTCTCAAATTTATTGAAAAAGGCTGCAAGTATTTCTTGTCTACTAAATCGGTAAGCCACATCAGAATGTTCTCTTAGAACTGCATTCAAACATGTTGTTGGTTTCTGGTTGTCAACATTCAACCCCATACCTGCAAGGACATGGATTCATGGAATGATTCAATACCTACCACACACAGTCTAAATTACAGTATGATTTTTTTACATATATGAAGAGGAACCTCGGAGACCGTGCAATGCAACACGTATTTTATCCAGTTAAGTCCTGGACTTGTGTAATGTGCCCACATCACACAGACCAGGTAAATCATTGGCTTTTCACCGATGGCATGTGGCCCCTAGAAATTGTTTGCACCCAAGGGTTCAAACCTTAGACCTAGAGGTAGCATACCCCAAGACCAAGGCCCTTACACTTGAGCCAACCCCTAGGAGTTAAAAGGAAAACAGTCCAGCCAGTCCAGTTACATATGTAGCAGCATGGTAGATCACAAAAAAATTGCATATCATTGCCCAAAAGAACAATCCCATTACCTACACTGACATTGAACTTCGTTGATTTATATGTGGAGGTGCATAGAATGCCTCCAATTTTAAGGCCATTCAAGTAAAGATCATTTGGCCACTTAATTTTAACATCAGCACATGGCAAGCCCTGAAATCGACAATGAAATAAAAACTTAGCATATCCATATATTCCCTTAGGCATTATTCATGATTCAGTTTAGATAGATTATTCATGCATAGTCCCAAGTAAGTCAAAGATATAAGAGTGGCCCTCATTTGTAAGCTACACTTCAAATTGATACATGAAACAGGAGATGGTTGTATAATTCAGTAGTTTTAATATTTCTGGACATTGTTTGAACTTTAGGACCATTATATCATATTTCGATTTTATTATGTTTTCGGTTTTTTATTATGGGTTCTATAAGTTATTTAGTATGACTTCTTTTAATAAAAAAAGTCCTAGAAGCTAAAGCTATAGAGATATAGATGGGCTAACATCCAAGAGTTGAAAATTACAGAAGAAAGCGGAGTCTTCCAATGTCCTTGTGCAATATTGAGAATATCGGTAATTTCTTTCCCTCCAAACGCACCAGGTCAGATAAATTTGGATCAATTACAAAAGGTCTCACTGTGGTGACTATCAAACTGCCATTTCCAGCACACTAACAGGTCTACCACCCATTTCGCTTTTAAGAGCCTAAAAACATCTTTTCATAATGTAAGGTTTTATGTTTACTTTTATCTAAATATTTATGTAATGCTTCAAATTCAATGGAGAACATGTTTTCTTTCTGAGAATTTTGTATATGATACACTCTTAGGAATGTGTGATCCATTCCTCTCTTTAAGGTGTGAAGCCTAGGAAACTCAAAGAGTGGTACTTGGGAAAGAAAAATTATATTCTCAAGCAGGTGTGTAAAGCACAACTAATAAAGTGCTTATATGGCATAATTTGATTTGAAAGAAAATTTTAAAATTTGAATCTTACAAATCAAATCTCACCATTTAAGTGATGTGCATGGTGTGCTCTACACACCAATTTAATAATAGAATAACTCCTAAGGAAGTTATGTATGATTGTCTGTATATGTCATCTTTTCTTTGCAGTTTCTCTTTAATTTCCAAAATCTTTATCTCCCTATAATAAAAACCCTATCATCCATCCATTACGTGGATTTTTCTTCATTTTGTTTCTCTTCCAAACCCTACCTTACACCTTCCCCTGTTAGAAAACCTAGATTCCCCAACTTTTACATACCTTTTTCCGCAATGAAGCCCTAACCTAACTTCTTCAAATTCCTATAAGACACGTGCTGTCCAGATACGCTCTGAGTTTTGCTTCCTATTTCCAGCCCTTTAATACCCTTCAAAATTCACACTTTCTTAACCCAATTTGAAGCATAAGCCTAAAAACATCTAGCAACTGTGGTTACATCAGAAATGTTATCAAAGCTTTTGTTCTACATTTTGGGAATCAGACCAGTATATGTCTTTTTATTTTCACATCAAATCGGTGTCAAAAACTTTTCCTGCATCACAAACAATAATCAAGTCAATTCAAAGTTTCCAAGTTTATTAGAGACCAACTTTCCTCTAATGTTGAACTCATCTTAAATTGTTTAATTCAAAATTTCTGTTCCACCCATGAATTCAAGATGTCAATAATCAGATGTCAAAGGCTGAACATGAACCAATTTGCCAAATTGGTCTTAGTGTTATTATTCGAAAGGTAGCAACAAAATAGAGAAAACAACCAACTTACGTTTTGGTCACAGACATCCTTTACTGCCTCAGTGATAGCAAGAGACACAACATACTGCAAAAGAGGCACAGTTCGCCCGTCCTCCATTTGTACGGTAAAAGAGAACATAAGGCAACCTATTGGAGAATCCCATACATTCTTTGACCGACCTGAGAAAATACCGCATAATAATTAGGTAAAAGAAGAAACTGGATTCCAAAACAGCAACCAACAATCGGAAAAGCTACGAATTAGTTCAAACCTCGACCTTTTGACTGAACATCGGCAACACAAACCGTACCGATTGGAAGCTCACAAAAATTGCTGGTGAAAAGTAAAATACTCAATATAATAACCAAGAAGGGGAAAAAAAAAAAGGAAAATCCAGCATAGTTCGGAAACTTACCAAGAAACGACATCGTGCGTGGAAGGCAACCGAGGAGACCAAATGAGGAACCTGCCAAACTGATTAGTCGAAAGACAATTCATGAAGGAATCGATGCTAAAAGGGTATGCGTCTTCTTTCAATGGTCTCTCCAGTTCCGATTGCAAAAGAATTGAAATGTCGCTATTGTCAGGCAGCTTCAGAGCGTTAGTGCTTTTTATAGATTTAGCGATCTCATTTTCCGCCGTCGACTTTCCACATAGAACCAGCGTATGAGATGAATTGAAATCCATAGCTGCCCAAAAAATAAAAGAGAACAAATCAAGTTTCTCTCTGTATTTTTTTTTTTTTTTTGCAAGTGCATGTTAACCTTCCCGTTTGGTCTTTATGATAGACGTATAATTCGGAGAATATAAAAGATAAGCTATACTTAAAACTAGCTCAGCTAAACTCTTCCTCCTTTAAATTTCCCTCAGTTTTCTCAGCAGCCAAACAGATGATAAATAGGATACGAATCGTAATAACGAGTTTGATCGAACCTGATGATGCCATAGAAAGCGAGAGAATGAAAGGCCCTTTGTCTGCGAAAACGAATTTGCGTAGAGAAAGAGAATAGAGGGAGTTCCGAGAAGACAAGAGTCGGAGTGCGCTCGTCGTAGCGAAGGGCATAACAAAAAAACTGGCCTCGTATCTTTCACCAAAGCTCTGTAGCTTCCGGTGCAAACTGCTAAATGCGTAGTTGGGCCCCCTATGCCCTCAAATCAACGGTGCCAAATGCGACTATATAAAGACACAAAATTCATTTGGTTCTTGCACCGTGTTTGCAGAAGGGAAACATCAACAAAAATTGGCAAATTCTCGTATAATTTATGAAAATATCCAAGAAAATATCATGCCAAAATAGCATCGTGATCACCTCTATTTGTAGTGAAAAAATTCAATACACCATACTATAATCTCATTTGCATCCCATCAAGTAAGATGTGATACATTACCACCATTGAATGATCATTTATTGTATGTTTCTTTATCATCAACTAGTGGTGATAAATGAATAACATCATATATAATAAGATGCAAGTAAAATAGTAGTGTGGTGTATAATATTTCTTCTGCTTTGTAGCACCTATAACTACTATTTTCTTGTCTCATGTATGAAACACCATTGCCCTATTGGGAAATATTCTAGCCACAAACAAATTACATAAAAGCAATCTCATAAACTAACGTGACTTAATATAATTCATCAGATTATAAAATTACTTTTATTACAAAGTAGACGGATTAAATAAAACTACATCTGTTTGTAAGATTTTTTTGTGTAATTCTTTTATGGATGTGGCAGTACTCTTGCCTTTTACTTGTAATGCTACTTCAGTTCTTTCATTTCCTGGAAATTCTAAATAAAGCACATATTCATCCATTAAAGATGGTCATAACATAAAACTGAAGAAGAGGACAGAAGGTCATAAGCATGAAAACTTCTTGAAATCAAAAGAAGAATCAAGATTTTGCACCATCAGCCCTTCATTTCAGATTATCTACTCAGTTGGATCTGAAAAGGGAATGAGTGCAATCCTACTATACATAATTGGTTACAGAATGTGTTGAGTTTCTTGTCCTCCCACATGATCATCATCTATGCAGAAACTAATACAATGACTCTATTAGGGGTGCCAAATAGCTGCTTCTTTTTTTTTCTCATGTGGAAAGAACATGATAACCCGATCAATTATCCTTACAAAAGGATGGGGAATAAGCTGACGTAACCAAGAATGATCCATTTCCCATATCTCGACTTACCCTGTTGAGTTTGCTAATCTTTCATGGAGCTGAAAGCAAAGTTTTGACATTTGGGATAGCAACTGGCATTGTTGGTCTCGTGATGTTAATAACTTAGCTGCCGTTTCCAGATCTGGTTCCCTAAGCAGTTGCTCAAGCTGGCAGCACAGCATGGAAGCTTCCTGGTCACTGGCACATGTGTCAGCAATTAGTCTGAGCAGTTTACAGCTTTGGTCTTGAGATGATGTTAGACAAGGTGGAACCGGGGGAACAAGAAAAGGGTGTTCAAGCAGCTGAGGGATTCTCCACCTTTCATTACGGTCCCATGCGAGACACTTCTTCATGAGATCAAGAAGCCAGGGGTTAGGAACTGGTCCATACATAATCTCATGATTTGGATCTGTTATAACTTTGAACTTGGCCCAAAATGTCTTGTACTCTGAGAAGGGGGTCCTTCCGTATACCATTTGATAAAGGATGCAGCCAAGAGACCATATGTCTGATGGCCGACCACACTTTATGATATTTCCATTTGCGTCATTCTCATTGCACATAAATGCCTCTGGAGACATGTAGCTCAGTGTACCCACCTGCAGCAGTCAAATAATTAAGCAAAGTAGAATATAACAGTTGTCTTCACAATGTCAAGCACTGTGCTTATAGCTTGTGATCAAACATTTTCATAATCTCAATATTCAAAATCCTGCATCCTTCATAAACCAACAAGCTTGCGAAAAAGGTTCTCACTAATGTTTCTTATCAAAAGCCCAAAGTAAACCAAACAAGACGAATAATAAAATAAAAGAATAATTCTACTTATCGTCCCCACATACCACACATCAGTATCATGGAGGACAAATGCCAATACATATTGATCAATAATGCATTGTGTTCAGCATTACAAAAAAATTTGCAATCCACCATTGCTACGCTTTGGCAGCATGAAAAGCAAGAGAGGCATTCACCCTTCTAAATGTGGCTATATGTGATCAGTCAACAGAGGGGCACAAAGTCAATGACACGTACCAATTTGTAGGGCGTACGCACGATTTACCTGTGAATCCCTCTGGATGTTGGTAGTATCACTCATAATAGCTTTTGCAATACCAAAATCAATCAGCTTTAAGAAACCCTTGACAAGTAGGAAGTTAGCTGGCTTCAGATCAGAGTGCACTATACGTTCCTCATGTATAGTGTTTACAGCTTGAAGAATTTGCTGCCAAGTAACGCAACAAATAACTTCAATTCCCATATTCAAACTCAGAAAGCAGCAAGATTACTTTATCCCAACAAAAGTGAACTAGTTCATGTATATATTTGAGCAAAAACACTCTTCTTCTGAGGGCACATATGCCTTGGTATCTTGGCACATCTTACAAGCATAATCCAAGAACAGAAATAGATCTTGGCCCTTGTTCAGCAGCAAAAGGTTTAACTTCAGTAAGATATCCAAATGACCAATATGAAAACGAAATATTCCCAGAGTTATTTAACCAATATAAAAGTAAGATGCCAATTTCTTCAGGGAGAAAGAGAGGGAGGGGGGAAGGGGGGCAGAGATAGAGCGAGAGAGAGATTATTTAAAAAGGTGATATTCCACTTGTCTGGAAAATTTACAGCAGTGTGAATTTTTCTGTTTGGGTCAACTAGATGAAAATTTTGGAGGAACATCACAGAACAACACCACCAAACAAAGAGTACATAAGTAACAACCAAGCTACTAAACCATTTGCTAAAAAAGCAAAATACTAGCATTATAAATACAAAAGTATATACAAGGCAATAAATAATAGGAACTACTCTCTCCGTTAGGCAATTGCTTACTTTCATTTTTAGGCTATCCCAAAATAGGTGAAGGTTTTCAAAAATAAAAACATTAATCTAGTTGAACCCCACCTGTTTTTCAAAATTTAATTTGACCTTTTGCAACTTTAAATCCGCTTTCTTGGCCCATCTAAGGACATTTTAGGAAGAGTATTTGTTTCATTAAAATATGCACCATTTTTTAAACAATTAATCTATTGTGGGTAAGGGGCAGTATCAATCAACTTAAGGTGTAAGTGAGAACCTGCCAGTAGAAGCGGAGCCAATTATCATCCATTGTCTGATTGGCTCCATCCATTTCCTTCCACTTTTGTGATAGCATGTGTGCCAAATCAATTTCCCCATATTCGAGTACCATGTATATATAACCATCATCCTTGACTCGGCCATCTTTATTACTCATGCATCCGTTCATGACTTCCTGGAGCAAGGCCTTATCTGTCACCTAAGATCAACAGTGGGTATTAGAGACACAAGTACATAAACCAGAATTTTTAAAGCAGCTTGGTTGGCCAATTTAGAAAAACTTGATTTGTTATATAAGCGTATCATGTAAAACATCCCTGGCCAATTGTTTGTCTGGCTGCTTTAGGTCATCTTGCCATCAAAACTTCACTGCTGAACATAAGCTGGCAGTAAAGCCATGGTTTCTCTCTTGGTAATAGCCATTTTCAAAACATAATTAGCAAGTTTTTTGTCTGTATACATGATTATAGATGCCCTAAAGGAGACTGAACATAGCAATATCTAACATCAATGACTTGCATATTGTTATAATTGACAATTGTATATTGGAAGTGAGTACCTCATAGTCAATAAGCTGTATAATGTTGTTCTTTCCTTTCAACTTATTTAAATACTCAATTTCTTGACAGAAGCCAAATGCAGTGGCATAATCGCGGCCTTTGAGTTTTATTTTTTTTAATGCATAGATTGTACAGTCTGCTGAAATCACTTTGTGGACTTCACTGCTTCCTCCACTACCTATCTTTCCAAGCCTTTGATAGAGCTTGCCATTGACTTTGAAGAACAAGTCGGGATCATAATTCCGTTTACGAGGAGCTGATGTACCTTTCCCACTTGCAATTCTTTCTTGTTTTTCTGATTTAGAAGACTCCAATTTCGCATTTGAAGATTTGTTTTTGGACAAGGGAGGTTGAGATTGTACATTGGTAACATCACCAGCATATCCTTTTGCTGACTTATCATCAAGAAGAGAAGGATTTTCGGGAGCATTACTTTCTTTTGGCACTTTGTTTTGTTGCTCCTTGGACAGGTCATATTCCTTCACTTCCATTCGGATATCCGAGGCAGAGTTAGAAGCTTTGGCTGCTATGGATACCTGGCCAATTAACATTCCAGAGGTGTCCTTTGGTGAAGGATTTGACAGCTTCACCATATTTCCTTGACTTGCGGAAGAAGCATTCTTGTTAAAATCTCCCAAAGATTCTACGGCCACATGAGAACTGCTGTCTCGATGCAAATGAGAGCTACAGGTTGTTAAATTAAGCATGGGTGCCGAGGTTGAATGGACAGATGTGGTGGTAGCACAAGATGGCCCAACAACTGAAGACTGAGTAGCAGGCCGGCTTAAGAAGTTCTTGAACTGGTGCAGCTGATCCTGAACAGCCGTGGTTCTCTTTGCCAACAAAGAAGTAATCCCACCATCAGATCTCAAACTAATCTCCGATTCTGTGTTCTGAAAATTCTGGTGCTTTGAGTCATGATTAACAATGGTTGATGCCTCCACTTGACTGCTTGCAATCCATTCCATTTCTGTCAATGCAAGTGAACCCATATGAGATGATAAGTTCTCCAATCCAGTGGCCATTCCTTCATCGGCCCCTGCATGTGAAAGAGGAGAAAAGTACATTGCGGTGCATGGTGACAAACTCAGGAATTATGCAGCACAAGCAATGATTTAGAAAAATTTGTCACAATGTCACCCTGAAAGCTTCCATAAATGAACTAAAACAGAAACTGGATTCCAAGCAATTTAAAAAAAGAAGGGACAAGCAAATACCCTGGGAAACTACATTTCTTCTTATTGAAGACAAACCTTTTTTCTGACCACCAGGGTCTTGAGATTCTCCACGTAACGAAGCCATTGGATCGTTATCCTGACAACCAGTAATGGGCTTGGGTTGATCTCTCCGTGCATCAAATTGATGCAAGCTCTCATCAAAGGTTTTGGTAGTAGTTCCCAAAATGGAAGGTGGAGTAATGGATGCATCTTCTTGGGTTTCCCCCATAACAGTTGCTGTGCTTTTAGTTCCTACAATTGAGTCCTTCGCCATGTGACCCTGGCTCAATGAAACCACATCCTGAGACTTCTTAGTATCTAACATTGGACCCACGTTAGAAGCCGAACTTCTTGACCCTTCTCGTTGGGGAACCAATATCCGCCTAGGCCTTAAAATGTCGGACTGCCCTGTGCCTGAAATTTCCTCAGAAACGAACTTTAAAAAAATTTCAAGTTTGTTCATGTATAAAACCTGAATGATCAGAAGTAGTGCCCAAGGCTAAAAAACCATATAAATTTAATTCAACCTCGAAGTTCTCATTGACCTTCAGACAGAACGGTGTAGGAAATAGCTTTCTAAGAGAATTACTGAAGGAAACAGAGTGGTTAACATTGTTAAACATCATCTAGTAACATGCGAAGTTCCGGACGCGTATAGTTTAGTTTAACCAATAATTTGAACCCCAGAAGTTTATTTTAAAGAGCCCACAAATTCGAAACTCTACATCATTGATTTAACCCACACGTATATATCCATTAAAGCTTTTCAGCAAACATTTATCTATTTTTTCTGAAGGGCTCACCCCTTCCACCGTACAAAAAGAAGAAGAAGAAGAACGCCCTAACTTATCAGACTCTTCAGTTATAAAGCTAAACAGATAGCATAGCAAAATTGATAAAAGTCCAAATCCGTTATTTAGATTTATTGCAAATGTCCGTAAAATGAACCCTAATTTTAAATTTTCAGTGAAGGATGATGAGTGTCAATATAGAAAAGAGCAGAATAAACCCTAAATTGAGCTTGCAACGGATTCCCCCCCCCCCCCCGGGGGCCGCCCGCCCCCAAAAAAAAGCCCCAATTTTCCTCATTATCAGAAAAAGTAGACCTTGAGTTAGAGAGAGAGGGATATAGATACCAAGAGGTCGATGGCGCTTGAAGGCGGCCTGGACATTCCGGAGGAAGTCCGGCGGAGAAGACGAAAAGGAAGACGACGTCGTATCTGGTGGCTTCGCGGTAGGACGGATCAGATTCCTCGCAGGCCCAGGCGCGACCGGAAGGTTAGCCTCCCTGTCCATGTCCGGATCTCAACGGCATTTCTATAGGGGAGAAGCGCAGAATAGGGAATACGGGAACAATAAAAATACGAGACAGAAACGTCCGAAAGGCCAAAGGGATTCAGATTAAGGTTCGATTAGGTTCCATTGCCATGACGGTTTCCGTAGCTGGTTCTGGTGATTGCTCGCAGAAAGAGCCCTGTGGCTGACACTGACACAGCGCTCCCTGATGAGAGGGAATAGCATAGAGGGGAAGGAAAGGTGAAAGTTTGAACGGTCTATTGGCGCTCCTGGAGCCGATGCACCACCCACTTGCTGGTAATGGGCTGCGCAACAGAAAAATCTGTAATTGAGCCCATGTTGTCTTGGACAAAGGAGTTAACATTGGGCCTACGAAATTAGCTTTTTGTGTTTTCGAAGAAAAGGGTGGAAGGTGGAATTAAAGATGGCTTCTCTGTCAAGTGGTGATCCTAATAATATCTTATTTATTGAGAATTAGATAAAAGGTATCAAGATGGTGGAATCAGATTTGAGTTATAGCTTAGACTCCAACCCTAATTGAAAATTTAATAAATCTTTTGGCGATTAATATTAACAGTTTAAGGTGAATTCATATTCAGATTCGAACCCATGACTTAGTAAATATCATTAATATCAAACCACTTGGGAGTAACTTAAAAGATCATTCAGCCACCACCCTTAATGAAGCCTCAGCGGGGTATTTGTCTCTTTCATTTTTTATATTTGCAATAAAAAATAATGTTATTTTTCATCTTGTGTCTTGTTATTTTTAGTTACATCAGCAAATGTGATAGGCTTTAAGTGACTTATTATTTCTCAATCATTCAAATTATTAAAAAAAAAAAAAAAACTTAAAATGTAACGCATTCGGTGAAATCGGAGATGATAAATTCAAGATGAAGAAAAATATTTACCCTATAATTATGGAATCAAAATTACATGTAAGCAGTGTGTTTGATTGAGTAATTGAGTCTTATAAACATTTAGAAGAAATTAGTATCAATGGGGCCATAGGAATAATATTTATTTGCTTTTTGAGTGCGCTTGTTTGAAGTGTTTCCTACATGTATCCTATGGCCACACTAGAATGAACCGATAGGCAGTAAAAATCTGTTTGGTATGCTACTGACATATTGGGAACATCTAACATTTCTAAATATTAGGCTTGCAACCCAGTCCACCGAAGGCAGATTTGAGGCCGACCCGACCCGACCCATTAACAACACAGAACGAAATTGACCCGAATCGACCTGCAACAGTCGGATCGGACCAAGAACTTTCAAACCGCATTTCGCCCCTTTCCTTTTCCTTTCTTCCTTTCTCAACATCGACACCCCACCACCACTAACACCAACAAACCCAGAAGCTCCACCATTGTCAACCAGGTTGCTACTATCGTTATTGTTGCTTCTCTCCATCACTAACTGGTCACTCTTTTGCGGCGTCATTCTGGTGGATCTTTTGGGTTTTAGTGAGCTGCGACGCGAATTTCATGAGCCGGTGAAACCTAATCGGAAAATGAATCGATTTCGCCATGGAAAAGGAGAGACAAAATTTAAGACTACTTTTTTCTTACAAGAGAAAAAAGAAAAAATTTACAGAAGTTGAGAGAGCGCCCAAACTCAGATCCCATTTTCGTCATTCTCGCAACCAAAGAGGACCATCAAAAGTCTTTCTATGAAGCTCAAATCGAGTCGATATTGTTTTATAATCCAGAGAAAATCACGAGGGGAGAATGGGCGAGGAGAATGAAGACAATCTTGGAGTAGCGATCATGGAGAGAGCGAGAGAGATCTGATAACAACGTGGGTTTTTTCTCTTCTCCTACTACGCCATTTCCAAAATCAACCTTAGGTTTTGAAATCTGTGATTGATTTGGAGTGTTGTTAGGATTCCCAATTTGTAGCTAACAGATGTTAGGTTTGAGAGCTACAGATGTTAGGGTTTGAGGACGAGAGAGATGAAGACGGTTTCGATGGGTTGATCGATTTCGCCGTGTAGTAGACCTGTTGAAGGAATTGACCCGCTGAACCCGACTTTAGTCGGGTGGGCCCATGTCGGGCCTTTCGGATTAATCGGGCCAGGCCCTTTTATGCACAGGCCTACTAAATATGTATGTTTTCTATAAAATTATGATGATACTAAGATCACATGAGATTATTGCTACAAATATCTCAAATTAGTCCATGTTGTAATTATTTCAAAAAAAAAAAAAGTCTAGTTGAATTTCTTTTGTTGGGTAGTAGGGGTGATACTTGCTGGCGGGAGGGGGGGGGGGGTCAACCCTTCCCCGCACCCCGCTCCAGGGTAAGGGCAGAACCCTCATCGGCTCTAGCCCCCACTCACTCCAATATTGTCAATAGCCCATTAGGTACAAAAATTATTCTTGAGCCCAAAAGTAACCAAAACACTTTCTTTTTTATTCAAATTGTAAATTTGAATTTGTAAATATACTATAATTTAAAAACTAATAATATAGTATTTAAATTTATTAGTGTATATTTTGTACAAGTTGTAGTGTAATATATGTGGCTTTTATATAAGAGGCTAAAAGTAATACACGCGTCTCACTTAAAGTAACATGGAACTCTTGTATTGTGCATGTTAAATGTTTTTATTTTTTATTTTACATTTAAACTTGAAACTTCTTATAGATGTACGCACGCTTTTAAGTAATTTTTTAATTTTTTTTATATAAAAACTTTTATATATCTTACGGGGCCCGTCTACATAAATCCTGAATCCACGTTAGAGTCACATTTCTTCAGAACAGAAACCCCGAAGAGTAATCCGAAACCTGTTTCCAGCCCAAAGATCAGCAACCCAACTTCAGATCAGCAACACTTCTATCTATCCCACCAAGCAAATAGTCTAACGCAATAGGCCAAGAATATGGGCTGATACACCATCTAATAGATAAACAGAAGAGCTATAGCCCATTCCTCTTTCCCAATAGGCCAAGAATATGGGCTGAAACACCATCTAATAGATACATATGTCAATGTCGTCTTTTACATTTACAGCCTTTATAGCCTTCCACATTAAACCTTAGCCCAATAAAAAATTAATTCAAAAAAATATTCTATTCATCATAGCCCAGTAAAAAATTAATTCAAATATTCAATTCGGAATAAAACTGAGCATTACAATAATGTGTAAAATCACTTTATTTAAACTTGCCTATTCCATGACTGTACATAACATTTGTCTTTATAAAATTCTTTGTGTGGAAACTTCCTTAAAAGAGTATCACTTTATTTAAACTTTATAGCTAAAATATTTGTCTGATGAGATCCATTATAGTTTTTAAAAGTTAATATATGAATATTTTTTATGCTTATTGATATTATAAGCTTTTGTATAAATAACGTCTTTAGGGCTTGTTTAGAAATAGATTTCATCATAAATTTCTCATCACATCTCATTACATCTCCTTACCAAATATAATTCAAATACAAAAATTTCAAACTAATAATTATAATTTTTTCAAATTTTCAAACAAAAATAATATTATAAAACTATATTCTAACTGTTAGGGAGAATTTTGTTAAAGGCTTAAAGCCCATATGAACATCCCAAGCCTATCACCTTCCCTGGGCCCCATGAGTCCGGTTGTCACTGGTCCAAACCTGCGAGGGACTCCCCCCCCCCCCCAGAGCAGCTCGGGGAGGGCCCCTAACCCGCATGGGTCAAAGGAAACTACCCACATTGAGATGGGACTAGGGCTGTAAATGAACCAGTCTGTTCGATAGCCCGCTCGGTACTCGCTCGGTTAAACTCGAATCGAACTCGACTCGTGAAAAAAAAAGCTCGTTCGTTAATACAGATACCCGCTCGATTTGTAAATGACACGTACCCGACAAAACTCGACTCGACTCGGTTAAGGCTCGTTTAGGCTCGCTCGTTTATGCTCGAGTCGACTCGTTAGCTCGACTCGATTAAAACTCATTCATATATTGATAAATATATACATACACCTATGCATGTATATATATATTAGCTAATAATATAAGCATAACACTTTTATAATTAAATATATAATATGTATTCTAATTACTTATGTCTATATAGTGAATATACTTCATAGGTATATTTTATAATTTGTATAATAATTAGTCGGTAAAATTCAATAATTTCATATACTAATATGTCAGAACCATATATGAAATAAGTATATGCTATCATATTAAGTGTTTGTATTAATAATATATGTAGGCATATAATATATTGTTATTTTGGATAAATATCAACTAGTTAGATATTAATTATTTATAAATTTTTTAAAATTTTATAATTTAATAGAGGTTCTACTTGTTAGTTGTATAAATTCAATATTAGTTATTTATTTATTTACTTAATTTATTAATTATTAAAGCTTATTCTAAAAAAAAAAAAATAAGCTCGAGCTCGAGCTCGGGCTCGGCTCGACTCGAACTCGTTTGTGGGACGAGCTCGAGCTCGAGCTCGAGTTGAGAATTTTGTTTATCGAGTCGAGCTCGAACAAAGAATTAAAAAAAAATTCGAGCTCGGGCTCGAGTATTTTGAGTCGAGCCGAGCTCGGCAAGCCAAAAACCGGCTCGACTCGGCTCGATTACAGCCCTAGATGGGACGTTGCAAGAACATCGTGATAAACCTCAATTGAAGGAAATGAAGAGAAACACGCCAAGAAGAAGGGACGATACTGAGCAGTAACACCAAAAGACTACGTCGCATTAAATGGCTGACAGTAGGAGACCACGCTGCGTTAAAGACAACATGGTGGTGGAATCTCTGGGGAGGCCTCCATCTTCCCCAGAATGCTGAATATGGCCTCCTAACTTGAGGAGCCAAGTATAAAAGGACACTCAGAATTAAGAGGTAAGAGGATCGATCCTTGATAGCAAATTATTATTAGACTTCTATATTTCCTCGGAAGCATTTTTTGAAGAAGAAGACTGACTTAGGCATCAGAGGCTTCTTAGGCCACCGAGAGCCACTCCTTTTCCTATTGCGGGACACCGATCGAGCGAAGACCCAAACCTCTGAGTAGCCCGGCCTAAAAGCGTACGAAACACGACGTTAACAATAACAATATTTTAACTTTATATTATTTTTTATTTATTTTTTTTTCCTCTCATTTCCCAAAACTCAAAAAATACTTAACTCAAACTATCTCTTTACTATTTACAAACTATCTTACTACTATTAATAGAATTCTCATCTCATCTCACTCCTCAAACAAGTCCTTAAGTGTGTCAATAAACAATGCAAATATCATTTCTTTTAACAGCATCTCAAGTCATTCTTTCTCATGATTCCTAAGTATGACTCACACTAAGTAATGATCTTCTTATCACTTTCATTTGAAAAAATATATATTTACTTTTTCAAAGTTCAAACAGATCAGAGTACTGTTTACTGATTTTTATATATTTCCTTAGTCTTTTGTTTATATCTTTATATCATCTTGTTACTAACCGATACATTCTTGTCTTAACTTTCCAATTAAAGCCATTGTTTGTTCACAAAAAAATGGGAGACAATCATCTTTTTACAAAGTCTGGATTTTCATTTTCCTTTAAAAAAAAAAGATGCAAATCAAATATTACACAAATAAATAACTTCCATACCATATTCTAAAATCTAAAGCTCATGTTTTTATTGGCATTTGAATGGTTTATCTGTCACTCTGATCTCAAATTCCACACACAGACCACTCCTCCACAACGGTAACCAAGAATCATGTTTCGAAATTAGCTTTAGTTTAACAGTTGAAAAGGCAACATTACCAGAGTGAATTACTATACAAAGTTTAGTGGGTTAGAGTGAATTTCTCTTTTTGTTTTTTTCTGCAAATTAAAGTACATAACTTTATAATATTCCATAGCATATGGGAAGGCATGATTTTGAGGCAAAAGGAATCAAAGCAGCAGCTTTTACCCATAAGAGAGGCACCATTATGGTGCAATTAGTGAACTCCTTGATGTCTGTGCTCTGCACTAAGCCCAAAGAGGCCAACTTGGGTAAGTGTAACAGGGCAGTCCATGTTTTTGTGGCAATTCGTAAGTCACCCCTACATTAATTGCTGTTGGAGTTCGAGGGTAATGTCCCTAACCCTAAGGATAAGGATCCCAGTTTTGTTCATTGTAGTAGTACCTTTGGATTCCTATTCGATAAATTATTCAACTCTAGCAGAGGTCTTCAGATAGTCAAAGCATAGTGATAAATGCGGGCCTTGAAAACTTCTAAAACACTCTAATTTCATTCCATCAGGCATCATGAATGAAAGCTCTTCTGCTACAGCTTATTCGTGCCACTATGAATAATGCATAGGAAGAAGTAGATATTGTAAAGCTTCTAACTTCCTATTGAAGGGAAAAATTACTTATAAAAAACAATTCAGAAGGGAAAAAAGAAGAGATAAAATGCCTCACCCCAAGAACAATGACAATTCCCAAAAATTTGAGACCTTTAAAACATCACAACCATGAACCATCCAATGTATACGGATGCAATTAATGTGACATAAGCATCACAACCACATCTCTTCTTCTGTCGTACCACCCCATGCCCATTAATTCGTAATGTCTTACTCAGAGCAAGCAATTAATATATAAATCAAAGGCTGTTGATATCAAAGAGCCCCACTAGTAGTCCGAAATCCATATTAACTTTCCAACAAAGGGAGCTCTTCTCTGCAGTTCCACACTCCCTTCCCTTCAGTTTCATTTTGTCTATAAAGCATCTTATATGATATTTCTGAAAGACTGTAACAAAACCCAGAAGCTCTCCATTTTTGTTAAGCTCGGATAGACCATTCTTCAGACCTCTCATTTCAATGGCTAAACCCAAAAACCAAACAAAACCTACCAAGATTATCCACCAAAACCAAAACCCCCAGCCTCTAAAATCTGAGAAATCACCCTCATGGTCAGTTATTAGAGGCATTCTGACCTGTAGAGATCTCCAAACACTACAACAGCATCAACAATTGCAACAACAAAAGCAGCAGCAAAAGCAACAGCAACAAAAGCGGCAACAACAGAATGGGCAACGACTGCAACAACAAGAGCAAGCCCTGGAGGAGAGTACTGCCAAGAAATGCAAGAAAGTGAAGTGGTCTGGTTCACTCTCTAGCAACACAAAGGTCATGCACAGACCTGAATCGGGATACCCGGAAGTCCACAAGAAAAGGGCCTCAACGGGTTCGAATAGAAATGACGCTTCTACAAGATCCCTGAAAGCTCCTCTGCGTGAACTCAATGGGGTTGTTTCCTCTACTACTACTTCGTTCTCTGCATCTTCCAATTCATCCATTGGTGGGTCTTTCATAGGAATGCCTTTCAGTAGATTCTCTGGCTGCTATGAGTGTAGAATGGTGGTAGATCCTGTACTTGGTTTCACCAGAGACCCTTCTCTCAGGGGTAGCATCTGTTCTTGCCCTGAATGTGGTGAGATCTTCATGAAAGCTGAAAATTTGGAGCTTCATCAGGCTGTTAGGCACGCAGGTATTTCACACTTCATTCAACCTCTCTAGTTCCATGTTAAGAGGAGCATGCACTTCTTAATTTTCAGGTTCAAATGCATTTTGGTTCCTCTAATACTGAGTTTACCGTCAATTGAGTCCATGAAACTCCAATCCGTATTCACTCCCTCAATTTGATTTTACTTAATTTCTTAATCCAATATTCTCTACTTCTGAGCTAATAGAATGCTCTCAGAATCTGAATTAATTTCACTGGGAATTCAATTATAGTGAAAATTCCATTTGTTCATTCTTGGCTTTATTATTTTTCTCAGAAAGGTAACTGATGTCATTAAATTTTCAAGTACTATCCAACATTTCATTCCAACCATATTTTTCTTTGTCAATTTGGTTACTTTTCTAGTTTTCTGCATGCACCAATACCATATTTGCATCATTTTATTCTCCCGTACTCAAATAAATGTACATTATAAGTTCTCAATCTCCTTCTCTGGGTTTCAAAATCCACAGTATCTGAACTGGGTCCTGAAGACACAAGCAAAAACATAGTGGAAATCATATTCCAGTCAAGCTGGCTGAACAAACAAATTCCCATCTGCAAAATTGACCGCATCCTGAAAGTCCACAACACCCAGAAAACCATCTCGAGATTCGAGGAGTACAGAGACTTCATTAAAGCCAAAGCCACCAAGCTGCCCAAGAAACACCCGCGTTGCATAGCAGACGGCAACGAGCTCCTTAGGTTCCACTGCACCACCTTTGTCTGTTCACTGGGGCTGAACGGTTCCTCCAATCTCTGCAATTCAATCCCACGATGCAATGTCTGCAGTATTATAAAGAATGGCTTCAAGGTTTCCGGAGGAGCAGCTGAGCAGGGAATTTTGACAACTGCGACGAGTGGGAACGCGCATGACAAAGCTGGAGTGTCAGTGGAGGATAGCAACGACAAAAGGGCCATGCTGGTTTGCCGAGTGATTGCAGGCAGGGTGAAGAAGAACATGGAGGGGAGTGTGGAGGAGTATGACTCTGTTGCCGGGGCTATGGGGCTCTACTCTAATTTGGACGAGTTGTATGTGATCAATCCTAAGGCCATTTTGCCTTGTTTTGTTGTCATCTATGGAGGCTTCTAATGTAATCTGATCCAACACTGTTGAATAGAGTAAATTTTCTTGCTTTTTCAATATCTGGGAAATTTTTTGGTCCTGTTTTAATCTGTGGCTTGCTGTTGGAGTTGAAAGTCTGAGCTGTGAATGGTAACAGACGAGACAAATATTATTCAAGAACTTAAGAACATTAAGGGACTGGAAATATTGGAGCACAGGGCGATCTCCTATGTATTAAAAAAAATTGATACAATCAATCATATTGGAGTACACAAAGAGTACGTAAAAGTGACTATACATAACATTACTCGATAATTTTTTGTGATCTAATCAAAGAAACGAATCAAATGATTATGAGATTATCATTTATTACAAAAGTTTAAACTAATAGAAAGAAATATATTCGATTATTTATATTATATTGTTAACACTACCCCTCAAGTATGAGCCAAACTCACCATCAATGAGTGAGTTCAACACGTGGAATACTAATTAAATAAGATAGAGTATATAGTCAATATTCAAACTCATGATCTTTACTCTGATTTTATATAAAATTAACTCTTATCTTAAAAATTTAAACTGACGAGGAATCATCTAAAGAATTTTAGGGTATCTCGTCTATGAAAACCGTTCAGTAGTGTATTGTTTCCTAGGTCGAACCGGGTTGGGAGTGGCTTCTAGATTGGGGGGGCTCACCAGTTAGTTTCATCGAAGTTCCACAATCATTTGACTCTTGTTTTGTACTCATTGTCTCATGATTTCGATTTCATTGGTTTTTGGTGTAAAGTTAAGCAAATCGGTATGGGCTTGGTAAGCACTCTTTCTAGAGGAAAAAAAAATTGAGAATAAGGTACAATGTCGCATGGAGCACCAAGATTCACCCATTATCAAAGTGATCTCAGTATCTTCTTCTTGATTCTCACAAATATGTCATCTTTTCCCATCTCATTCCAATGGCCGAGGATTAAGGTGGTCTTCTTTTTTTCCTTCTTTTTGATGAAATACATTAATGGGATCAAAATTCTGTTAATTTAAGTTCTTATTAATTGGATGAGTTTTAAAAATTAAGAAATTAGGATTTTAATGAATAGTGATAAAGATAACCATAAAATCATGAGAATAATAACAACATATATAATGATTTCAAATTAATCATTGATAGAATCTACTACTTTTTAAGCTTTTCATATAAATTAATCATATATCAATCTAATTTATACAATCAAACACATCTAAATAAGATTTATAAAATATTATCATTCACATATCAATTCAGATTATCCGAACTCACCCAAAAGTAGCCTTATTCGATCACAAGTATATGTATTCAGCTAAAAAATAACGCAGCCTCAGTGTAGTGAGTTTGAAGTTGAACCATTGCGGAACGTCAAGCTATCATATTTTGCAAGGATCTGAGGTTCAAGAATATCATCGTAGAAGGTCATCCACTTCCTAGTTGTTCGGAGGTTTCCGAAAACAGATGAAAATGGAACTTGCCTCGGGACGTTGATAGATTATGGCATCTTTCGATTCTGTCTTTTAGCCTGTATTTAGCGGTCGGGCGTGAGTTCTGTCGGTTCTGTGGGTACGTACGTTCCATCCGCCCTCCTGGCCTTACTGATTTCTGACTCTTTTTCTTATGATTTGGGAGTGTGAGATAATTTGTCTTTATCTTTGAAGCATGCAGAGGAGTCAGTTGGACAACTCGGCATGCTTTATTTATAAACACTTACATAAATAAAACAATACAAATATTTTCACCAGAAATATAAATTATTTTTTAAAAAAATTACAATTATATAGAAATTTTATTAAAAAAAATTATAAATTAACATACTTTTTTATGATATTTAGATTTATTTCATAATAAAAATATTTTTATAATATAATATATCATATTAAATTTTGTTAATTTATAAATTTATTTTTATGTAAATATTTTATGATTAAAATATTATAAAAAACCATGACCATTCTAACTGATGCTTGAGTAAAAAAATAATAATGCATTTTAACAGTAAAATATAAAAGAACTGTCATTGTCCATTGTTTGATGAGCTTTCGGGGCATTGACTCAAGTTTGGTGGAAGATAATTGAGTGGAAAGGACTTCTTGCATGCAGGTTCTTTGAAGCTTTTTCAGTATTTGCACAATGCTTTTTAGGTTTTCTAGTTATTAAGGAATGAAAAGAAAGAAGGTCGTACTGAATCCTCAGAGAGGTAAGACTGAAGAGAGAGAGGGGGGGATTTTTTCACCGAAGACAGCCAAATACCTCAATGCAAGCAACGGGGACAGTATGAGGTGGGGTCCAGCATTCCAAGTTTCTGGGACCCACCATGTTTACTGTTGTTGTCTGATCAATTGTGTCGGGTCGGGCTCAATTAGGTGGAATGGGAACTGGGGTGTGAATTGCTGTCAAGAGACTGATTGCGGATCTTTAAATCATTGAGCGATTCCAACTTTTGTTTGGAAGTATTTTGAGGTAGTACTAGGTCTGAATTTTGTATCTAGAAATGCATGGCGTAGTAAAATTCAATAATGACTATCTAAAGCTCAAGAGGTTTCCCAAATTAACGTTGGGATTGACATTCTCCCTTCATTAATAAGTTAGTTCTTGTAGTTGTACAGATGTAAAGCTACGATGAAGAGATTTGGTCAAACTAGAGAGCAAGTGTGCTACAAGATTAATAATTTTTTAGTTCAACTCATGAATATAAAAAATGGATAAGCCCTTCACCAAACGCCCACATGAGATGACTTTATAGTAACTCGGTTTAAAAAATATGCATGTCCAGATAAAGTCTATGCAAATATTGAAGTGGATGCGCCCGGTGCAGGATTTGCTAAACTTAATGTTGTTGGCAACCGCTCTGGTAATCATGGTCGAAGTGGAGATAGAGGGATCCTTGGAGATGAGAATAGTCATATGATTTTCAACTTTGTTCGGTTTTATGGTATTAATTCTAACAATTTTGCATAGATAAGCACCATGGACTTGGTTTATGTGCAAAAATGAATTTTAAGAACTTAGGGTTGAAACGGATTCTAAACAAGTGGTTAATTAGTGGGAGAAAGATGGACACGTTTCTTGGTGTAGTCAAAGATATTGGAAAGATACTAGATAGACGACTCGTTCAATGGTGATACATCTTTATCACTCTTTTAAGGAAACCAATCACATTACAGATAAATTAGCTAAATTGGGTACTAGAAGTATAGAGTTGTTATTCAATACTAGAGACAATCTTTCCAAAGTCATTAGGGGAGCTATTCATATGGATCAAGCATGTTTATAAGTTATACAACATCGATAACACGGTGATTTTTTGTTATTCATGTTTTGTTATTACTTTGTCTTGCTTTGATTGTGGTTTTTTGTTAAGCATGCATTTTTGTGTTTTTTGACTTGACGTGTATTATGTGCTTTATTGTTTGTGGCTTCTTTTAATTGTGTATTGGCATTTTATTTTGATATCTGATTTTGGATTTCAGGATTATCAATAGCCCCATATATCCAGCAATAACCACGATTTTTCTCTATCATAAGTGAGGACATTCAATAAAATTTAGGGTACTTTTATTTTTATTATTATTATTATTTATTTATTTAAAAGAAGAAGCTAGACTGGGGTCTAATTGCTAGAACCAGCTTATCCTTTTCCTTGAGGTCTTTGTTCTTGTTTTGGGGCAAAATAGGAATTAAACTTACCTAGTTTGGATAGTAATTAAGATGGGATAAAATCATTTGTGAATAGTAGTGAAATGGTTTGAATTCATATGTTTTAAAAAGTTTTAGAAAATGAGAGAAAAAAATTAATAAATATATTATCATAATATTATTTTTATTTTAAAATTTGAAAATTTTGAATTATTTTTTGTGTTTTGTTTAGAAGTTTGAAAAAGTTGTAATGATTAGATGAAAAAGTTAAAAATTAAAAATTAAAAAATATTTGTATTTATGATGTTTGAATATTGAGACGAGATTACATGAGTTGAGAGAATTTTTCTAAGGGCTCTCAACAATATTATTTTGGATTATAATAACAAGAAAAATGCTACTATACTGCTTCAGTTATACTGCCCACTTTGCCCCATTTAGGTGACACTATTAGGTAGTTTCATGTGATTTATTAAAAAAATAACAAATATAAAAGGAGTAGAGGAAATTTAAGATTTTAGTTTTCTCTTTTTATATTTTTGAATGCTATTTTATTTTGAATATATATTTATTTTTTTTAATAAACTACGTGACACCATTGGACAAAGTGATATGTATAATTCAGATATCATAATAACAATTCTCTAATAACAAAGATACATAATATAAATTTGGATGAACCATGGGCTATTATTGGTGCTTGGTACGATAAGGGTAAGAACTGGCTCACACCAAATTCAATCTCTTTTTCTTAAATTAACTAAAATATTATAACCAAGTTTGTCTAATATATATTTATATGATTTTTCATTTTTTTTTTAAATTCGACTTCAATATCAAACATCTTGATTTTTTTTCTATTAAAAACTTTTCACCTGATCATTTGCCTAGATTTCCATACCAAAGAAGAAGCACAACAAATTCTCACAAACCATAAGCTAGCCTCGCGTATTCCTTTAAAAGTAAATAAATATGAGATTCGTATGAATTTTTTTTTAATAATAAATCTCATTTTTTTCAAAGTGAGTGCATAGAGTTTATATACTATAAAACTGTATCTAACATAAAAATAATCAAAAGAGCGAGGGTAAAAAAAAAAAAAAAGGTGGAAATGGAATTGTCATTCTCATTTCCAATAGCAAGGGGTTCACCTTTGGGAATGCAATGATCCCGTTCCACAACATTATAACCCTCAATGCCTCGTTTACCTTGCATTGATCCCATTCCACGACATTATGTATTTTCAATAATAAATTTTCTATCCACAATATTGAAACTATCGTATATATATTAATTTTGGATCATACAATGCACAACCCTAAAACTTCTTTCTAGATTTATCATCTCTTGAAGAAGTCTTCAACAATGCTAAAAGTTTTAAATTGAAACAAGTCTTTAAATTTAGATAATTCTATATGAATTAAGAAGCTTTAGAATGGATAAGAAGGCGCCACGTCTCTGAGTATGATTTATTCTATTTTATGTCATTTTGTGGTCTAAGCATACAAGCCATCTCAGCATAAGAGATAACAAGGCACTCCCTTCATTTAGCACAGGAGAAAGCAACGAAAAAGGCAACTTCTAATGGATTCTTAGCTCTTGGCAGAAGGGGAAATTTTAATATCAACTAGCCAGGGGTTCTACTATCTAACCAGCAAATGCTGTGTTCCCTGGATAATCCTATTCATCTAATCCAATTTGTAATAAACTTATGATGAACCTCATGAAATCTGTAGAAACAAGACGTTTCCCATACCGGAATCAAAACATTGTATCTTTTGAAACCAGAAGGACCCAAAAAATAAAATTTAAAATAATAAGGAAGAAAAATTGTATCAAACTCTTGTAGATTTTCTTTCATTACATCAAAACTGTGAGCAAGTTGACAAAAATGATTGGCAAACCTTTAATGCCAAGGACAAACGTAATATTATTGACACTTCATGCCTATTCGGCTATACCCCTTAGGTTAACAATCATAGAGAAACTGTATCAAAATGCAAAAGGATCCTGATATTTCTTCCTCACTGCTTGAGTTCTGATGTTTCCTCATGCACATCGAAGTCGAATTATGTTCTATCTTGCCCAAGTCAATTTTTTCTTTCAGCTCCATGCATAACCCATGCTAGATAAGAGATCCAGTATATCCATGTAGAAGGCAAAAGAGTAACATGAAGTGAGGAATTGGAAAGTCTGCATCTCGCCTGAACCACCAAGATGGGCATATAGAAAAACAGAAGAAAAGAACCATGCCCAGTTATATGGGAAAAGCATCTGATTGAAAGCTGCACGAGGGTGAAAAGCTGTGAAAGTATCAAATTCAATTTTCTATCTGATGGATTTCAGGTGGTAATTAAAGAATGAAGAATTTGAATTTCTTTCAGTGTTGTGGGATTTCTGGAGACATCTGCATTCAGGTAAAGGGTACGTGTAGACGGAAGTTTTTCTGTTGAACTTTCTGACTCTAGGTACCAGGATCCCCTTGCGGTCACTTTCATCGAGCATTTCTTTCATCTGATACTTGAAAGCTTTCCAACTGCAAAACCATTACAGACAGTTTACATGTAACCCAAATGTGAAGTTCCAAAAGCATTCAAATTGTTTTGCCATTATATACACTCAGAACTATTAACATAAGACAAAGGCTCCTGCAAAAAGACTGATTCGAGCATTAATTTGACAAATACTATAAAGCAATATTATATTAACATGTTTCTAAAATGTGGTCAGATACATCAATGGAGTAAAAAGAAATCTGCAAACTAACAATGGAGATTACCTGAGACCCATATCCTGCAGTAAAACAACAAGCTTTCGTTTATCAGGCATTATGGTCTTAGCATGTCCGTCGTAGAGAAACCTCCGGTGACCCATCAGAAAATGTGGAAAGTTTCCACCCTGAGTTGTCACAAAAACCTCACTAAACAAGCATACCATGTAGTCCAAAGCTGCCAATCTTGAAGAATATCCCTACCCAAGGAGCATACAGGCAATAGAGCAAGGTTGTAAGAGCTTATGCATTCGGCGAAACACATGGAGAATACAACACCATTGGGAATCGGGATAAATATTTGAGCAAATCTTATATATATTTCATTCAAGGAAACACGCACTTTACACTCTCCAGCAGTTGGAGAGTGCAAAGTATATTTTCCCCCTTTGTCACCTATCTAATCTTCTCACTCAGTCAAGTTACTTGTCAAATCTTTTTTTTGATAGGTAATAACACTGATTAACAAGTTACTTGTCAAATCTTGTGGGTATAAATCAGTAAAACTCATATTTCACTGATTGAACCATCAGGCTTTACCAATATCACAAAAACAAAAAAATCTATTGTTAAGAGTATGATAGATGTTGATTTTTTAATGGGTTTGAGAAACTTTTTCAATTTTAGTAGGCAATGCCACAATTTTCTCCCAGAAAACATCACCTTTTTTTTTTATCAATTTTTATCGGTATACATTACATTATCTTGCAGGGGGAAAGTGAGGAGTCTTTGTTAAGAAAGAAAGAAGTGGTGTTAGAACTTGAGAGGGCACTTTTGATGGAAGAAATATCTTGGAGGAAGAAATCGAGAGTTCTATGGCTTCTTGGAGGAAGAAATCGAGAGTTCTATGGCTTAAAGAGGGGGATAAGTGCACTAGTTTCTTTCATAAAATGGCCAACTTTCATAGGCAAACAATGCTATCGAGATGATTAAAGCTGATAATAATGTGTTCTCTCTCTACACGTGATGAGATTCAAGATCATGCTGTGCAGTTTTATAGTACTCTCCTAAGTGAGACGGCGGATTGGAGACCAAAAATTGATGGCTTGAATTTTGAGGCTGTGGATTCTTTTACAGCAAGCTGGCTAGAGAGGCCATTTGAAGAGCTTGAGGTGCATCGGTTGGTATGTGGGATCAGAAGAGACAAAGCTCCTGGCCCAGATGGGTTTTCTATGGCTTTTTTTCAAGATTGTTGGGAGATTGTGTGAGAGGAGGTGATGCAGGTTCTACAAGAATTTTATGATCATCAAAAGTTTGAGAAGTCGATGAATGCCACATTTATCGCTCTAATCCCTAAGAGACTGGGTACTTCGGAGTTGAAGGATTTCCATCCCATTAGTTTAGTAAGTAGAATTTATAAGATAATTTTAAAGGTTTTGGCAAATCGAATGAACAAGGTGATGGATAAGATTATTTCTTAACCTGAAAATGCATTTGTTAGAGGCCGACAAATCATTGATTCTGTGCTGATTGTGAATGAGTGTTTAGATAGTCGAATGCAGGAAGGTGTTCCAGGGGTTCTTCGTAAGTTTTCTCTTCTACATGCTTAGAAGATGTGGTTTTGGTGACAGTTGGTGTGGTTGGGTCAGACATTGTATTTCGACTGCTCGGTTTTCAATTTTAGTTGATGGGCAGCCTTGTGGTTATTTTCAGAATTCTAGAGGATTGAGACAGGGGGATCCATTATATCCATTTTTATTTGTTCTTTTTATGGAGGCTTTGAGCCGTATGGCGGAGGCCGTGGTAGGAGGAGGTTTTATATCAGGTTTCTCGGTGGGAACTAATAATGAGGCTTCATTTCTATATCACATTTGCTTTTTGTTGATGATACTTTTATTTTTGTATTGTTCGGGAACAGATTCAAGCTTGAGGGCTGTCTTGTTATGTTTTCAAGCCATATCCGGGCTAAAGGTGAACTTGGGTAAATTGGAGCTGGCCCCAGTGGGAGATGTGCGTAATATTAACAATTTGGCGGAATTATTGGAGTGTAGAGTTGGTTATTTGCCCATGAAATATTTGGGTCTCCCGCTGGGGCCTCATTCAAGGCAAAGTATATTTGGGATGGGGGTGGTTGAGAAGATTGAGAAAAGGTAGGCAGCATGAAAAAGGTTGTATGTATCAAAAGGGGGTAGAATCACCTTTATAGAGTACTCTTTCTAATATCCCAACTTACTTTCTTTCATTATTTCCTTTATCAGTTGGAGTGGCTAATCGTATTGAAAATTTGTATAGAGCATTTTTGTGGGTTGGTTTGGGAGAGGAGAATAAGATTCCTTTGGTAAGCTGGAAAAAAGTTTGTTTTCCGATTGCTGATGAAGGCTTGGGGGTCCGTAATTTGTGTAGTTTGAATAAGGTGTTGTTGGGGAAGTGGTTGTGGAGATATCATAGGGAAGAGGAAGCGTTGTGGAGGGGGCTAACTGTTCGGAAGTATGGGAGTGATTGGGGGGGATGGTGCACTAAGGAGAGTAGGGGGACTTATGTTGTGAGTCTATGGAAATTTATTAGAAAGGGATGGGATAATTTTTTGAAACAAATCAAATTTGTGGTAGGTGATGGTTCAAGAGTTCGATTCTGGTTTGATGTTTGGTGTAGTGAGAATGCACTGTTTAGAGCTTTTCCGGCTGTTTTCAGGTTGGCTGTTAATCAGCGGGCCTCAATCTCAGAGTTGATGAGTTACTCTAATGGAGAGGTGAATTGGGATGTTAGATTTTTCAGACCTGTCCAGGATTGGGAAATTGAGGAGGTTACTGATTAGGCGACATGACAGGGATCAAATGTACTGGAGATATACAGCATCTAAAAAGTTTTCTGTTAGATCATATTGTAAGATGTTGTCCAATCAGCATTACATTTCTTTTCCTTGGAAGAGTATTTGGAAGGCTCATGTTCCGTCGAAGGTTGCTTTTTTTGTATGGACAGCAGCAATTGGGAATATTCAGACAATTGACAATTTGAGAAAGCGTGGAATGATTGTTATGGAGTGGTGCTTCATGTGCAAGAAAGCTGCGGAATCAGTGGATCATCTACTTCTACATTGTGATGTGGCTAAAGTGTTATGGGATGGTGTCTTTAGAAGATCCGGACTGACCTGGGTTATGCCAAAATCAGTGGTAGATTTACTCACATGTTGGACTAGACTTCATACTTGGTCTCAAGTGGCAGCTGCATGGAAGATGATTCCTCTGTACATCATGTGGTGCCTTTCATTGGAAAGAAGGAATGAGAGGTACTTCCATAATAGGGAACGCAATGTAGTGTTAGAATGTATTTAGGTGTTCCTTGTTTAGTTGGTTTTCAGCTATGGTACTTAATGGAGGTGCTGTCCATGAGTTTTTGTCCTCATTTTTCTAGTATTAGAATATATTTAGGCATTTCTTTTGTATACATCCTGTGTAAATGTGCTTCACCTATTGCATTTGACGAATAATATTTTTACTAAAAAAAAAAACATTATTAATATTCAAAGATCAATACTCCTAATTTAACGGGTTTGGTTTGCCAAGTCACCACTCACCACTACTATTCATTGGGAAAGACTTCGTCATACATCATGAGAGAGATGGTACAAGAGTTCACCTTGAAAGGAGCAAGCTCATCTGGGGTCACAAGAGACTCCTTCGTGTGGAGATGGGGAAACATCTTTAACAGAGGAGCTAAATGTCTTTCTGCTTGGTATATTTTACCCGATGCCAGATAAATTGAAGTGTCATTACAAAAACCCATACCGCGTAGCATCATCCCAACCTACACTGACAAGAAAAACAATATCCAAGAGAAAAGGTCACAATCCACTTTTGACATTTATGTGAAAGAAAAATAAAATATATCTTCAGAGTTCAAAGCCCCTCCCCCCTGGGCCCTTTTAACCTCAAACACCATCCATCACATTATGTTCTTTCTTGCAGCCTGAACCTAAAATCTGTTTGGTATTCTCGCATTCCTGTAGCACCTCTAACTTTAGCAAAATATTGTTAATTATAGTACAAGGACAAGATGAAGGTTAAAAAGAAGTGGGGCAGAAGCCACAGGAAAAGACATGATGGCGTAATGGAACTGGTTCTGATTGGCATTTAATGCTAAAATAAGCAACTGGAGTTGCCTACCGAGAGAGAGTGAGAGAAAAAAAGAAGAAAGAAACTGGCCTCAAAATACCAAATCATAAGGAATAGCATAACTTTGAAAGTTCCAAAGTTCTGAAAAGCAACAAAATCAGTTTATATTTAAGGTACCTCCAAGGGCGACAGTGGACATTTTCCACTAATTCGATTGAGACCGGGCAGAATGATACGGTCTTTTCGTTTGAACTTCCCCCTCCAACCTTTTTCACGAACTGAATCCATTTCAATATTTTCGGCCTTTCCTCCATCATACACACAGCATGAAAACGCCACCATGTCCTAGAGCATAAGACAATTATGTATAGATTAATTTTTCCTAACCACTAGAAGTGCAGAATAATTATGATAAATCAGGATTAGTACCTCCTCAAAACGGAGGTGGACAGAAACATACTTGCCACCAGTCCTTGAGCTCTTCTCAACCATTCTATTGACTATTTTATTTGCAAGAATTGAAATGGGAGAAGAGAACTTCAATGCTTCATAGTTAGTCAGGCATCTTAGATATTGAATATGAGGTGGGACATTCATTGCCAATCTATTTGCAAAGGGGGCCACTCGGATAACCCTGTATCCAACAAATAATCAAGAAAAACACCCGGAAGTTTCAACAGTTGGTAGTCAGATTGGAATCAATCTACAAGGTTCATTAAAGAACTCGTCTGCTATAGCTCAGCTGGCCAATACCATTAACTCTCAGAGAAGGAGTTTTCACAGTTTCTGGTTGGTAGAGGATATCATGAAAATAATACAATGGTTTGATACATACCCTTGCTTCTGCAAGACAGGATAAACCTCTTCCAAGTAATAGCTGACAGAAGCCCAAGCTTGGATGCGGAAGGTTGGTACATTAGTAATGTTAAAATCATGCATTTCCATCAATGCATCAGGTAGCTTTTTCACCACTTTCACGTATCCCTCAAGTGTGGCTATGAAGTGATCTTCATCATATATGTCACCAAACTCACTGTACAACAGATACATTGTGGAATTTGCTGTGTGAATATACATAAAAGTGCATTTTCAAAAAAATAAATAAATTATACAAGTGTTGGGCAAAGAAGAGGCCTCAAAAGGGCACCCAACACCCTCATTATGCTGCATAGCTCTACGTTCACAGTGCAGTTCTGGCATATTTTTTGACATGTTTTGGGGCATTTGATAGGGGCCATATACAACTGCAGTTTCAGCTCTAAACACATTGCTCATTGTTTATCTACATCTCCTTACAGCTAAGCCAGAACTCCAGAGGCATCTGAGACCCATGTATAGCTATGATAGCCAAGGAGTAGCAACGCATCTAGTCTTTAACAAAGGCGATTTTGAACTTTACACCAAATACAGCTATTAGTAGACAACCAAGATGTTAATGACAAGCTATATCATTGAAAGACTGCTCAATCAGATCTATGGTTAGAAGTTATGAGGCAAGTAATTCAGTTCTTCACCTTGGATCCCTCCAAACACTATGAAAATCAAATTGAGGGATAACTAGTATTGCATTCAAAAGTCCAGCGACCGCCACTGCATTGCAGATCTATCAAAAACAAGATTAAACATTATGAACAAACTTCATACATTCATAAAGAAAGATAAAAAGCACAAATATATCACACTATTGATATCTAGTAGGCCTTAGTGCCCCATTTTATATTTCTTATTACTGGTTGATGCTCTTTCTAGCTTCTATATTTCTTTGGTTAGCCCTTTTTAGTATCTACAGAAACAAGAAAATCAGAAATAGAATTACAAGAGAATAATAATATACCGCAGAGCGTTGTTGATTAAGACCACCATTAGCCTCAACAATCAAGTAACCACTAGGGCCAGAAGACTCTGAAATTCAATGGGAAATATCAGTTTACTGCAATTCCATTTCAGTCATGCATTAACAGGTAAAAGAATGAGAGACTATAGGCATTAGAAGCTGTAAGGCAGAATGTAGGTATTCAGGTCCATAGACCAATTAGTACCATTGATCATGTGAAAAAATAAAAGAATGTGAAGTAAAAATAAGAGTGTTAATATCTGTATATTATATAATTTTCTGTAACGTCCCAATGGAAGGCCCAAACCACATGGCCTATACTCCAAAATGATTAGTCAATGATACAATTAGAGCCCCATTGAAACCTTATAAACAGCAAGAACTTTTCCTTCCTAAACGATATGGGATCTCATTCACTACCTACCATTATCCTTATCATATGGGATATCACAATCTCCCTCCCTTAAATTCTCGATGTCCTCGTCGAGCCTGTCCGTCGTAGGTGGCACGGTTCAAGTCCCACATTTCTAGTTGTGATAGCTGATAGGCTCTAATACCATTTGTAACACCCCAATGGAAGGCCCAAACCACATGGCTTATACTCCAAAAAGACTAGTCAATGATACAATTGGAGCCCCATTGGAACCTTATAAAGAGCAACTAAGCAATAATTTTTCCTTCCCAAGCAATATGGGATCCCATTCACCACTTGCCCTTATCCTTATCATATGGGATATCACAAATTTCAAAGCATGGGACTTTACTCCTATAATATCACACCATCTCCCATCCCACTAAATGAAAATTAGTCTTATAAGACCACATTATCCACTCCTCAATTGTGTTACTATTAAATGAAAATTAACTAATATATGTCGTTGAGTTAAACTTATTAAATACAAAACAATATATTTAACTAAATTACTAATGTTCATTTAAAAATAAACTTATTAACTAAAAGATATTATATTTATTTAAATTCCTAATCTTTTATGTAAAATTGCTACTTTAGTTTTTCCAACATGCGTCTTTTGTTGTTTTCTCTACATATGCAATTTGATTTCATAACCAATGGATTCATATTGAGTTCTAAAATAAGTTAAAGAGCATATCCATTATGACTCTTGATGACTAGAGTTATTTTGAAACATTATATAAACAGCTCATGATGGGGAAGGTTTGGATAGTGAGTTGAGATGAAATTTGAAAGTTGAATAAAATATTATTAGAATATTATTTTTTAATATTATTATTGTTTTGGGATTTGAAAAAGTTGAATTGTTTATTATATTTTGTGTGGGAATTTGGGAAAGTTGTAATGATTAGTTGAGATAAGTTTTGTATCCAAACCGGGTTTCCACTCAAGAAAGTTTATGAGGTTTCTCATCACTAACATTGAAATAAATGAGAGAGCATGGATAGAAAATCAAGTTGCTGAACACAAATTTTAGAGATTGAAGTGTTAATACTTACAATTTAAGGTTCTATATTGTACGATGTCACAAGTAGCAAAACTAGAGCTACAAAAGTAAACTATGGAATACATATTAAAAAGTAAAATATGCAATTTCATAAATACCAAAACGTTGTCCAGAAGTCGAATTTGGACAAGGTCGCTGCTCTTTTAGCTTCCTTTTGAATTTCCAGACTGAGGACAGCTGTGAGAAGAAACAACATTTTCATATTGGCTGATCACAGAAAATTCAAAAATAGTACATTGAAAGATCGCAAACCAAAATAATCACTATGCAAAATTATAGTTTAGTTCTAGTCAAATGAAAAAAAAAGCAACAATAAAGATAAGTCCAAAGGTAGCATGCTATGCAATGCAATAGCAATCAAACAAGCAAAGTGTAAGATGTCAACTGATTTGCACTACCAATCACATTCAATAGCACTGTAACGTGCTGACGTTATAAGCCACAAAAAGCAATGCCTTGAATAAGAGGGATGTGCTAGGGAGCATCTCATTCGACAACCATCACTAAAAATATCTTTTTTTTTTCAAATGTTTTTAATTTTCTCAAATTAAATTTACATTGGCTTTTCATTCAAGAAGTTCAGAACTAAAAAAAATAAAACAATAATTTTTACCGATGGTTGTCAAATAGGGTGCTAAGTATCATTTTCCCTCAATAGAAATGATAACTATGTCCTGATTAAACGTAGCTGAGTAAAATAAAGAAAAACCCAAACATAAATGTCCAGACTTTTTATAGAAGTATCTTCTTCTCTGGCTCAAATAACATAGATACTTATTTTATTGCAATTCCTGGTGGGGAGTGTCTTTTCATGATTATGAATCACAAGGGCGACCAAGAAAAATAGCATAGAAACTTCCAATAACTTCCCCAGTTGGAATATCAAGAAAAAGTTCCAGCCATCAATTAAGTAAATTAAAACTACTTTATTTTATTCTTCTTTGCTTTCTTATTAGTTATTACGTATTCTCTTCCCTTATACTATAACTTCTTATTTGGCTTCCAAGATATAATAAAGAAAGACTAATTTATCAGAGTAGAGGAATCAAAAGAAAACCAAAAATACTAGCAACTGATGCTGGCGACAAGTGCCGAACATCCAAATCCGGCTGATAATTACTCTGATCAAGTTAAACCAAGATGATATGACCCCTTTTTACAAACCAACCAGTGATTTTTGAAACATAAAAAATGAAAAAGACCGCCGCCGACAACTTCGCGTGTATATACTACATAGTGTTCTACAGTAGTATATATTCCACGATCAGAAGCAAGTAATATGCAGTATATATTCCACGATCAGAAGCAAGCAATATGCTTTACTTTCCGAACCACAGATGTGGCAATCAGCAAGCATATATTATATCTTGCAAAAACGGGCGGGGAAAAAAGCAGATACATATATACTAAAAGGTAAAGTTCAATATTTTTATCATTATTTAACTTCATTTTATCGGCACCCAAAAAGAAATAGAAAAACTAATTATAAAAGTGAACCTCAATCGCGGAGGAATTGTCGGCCTCAATGTCACGCCAGAGCCTCCTAAACATCTCATGGCTACGATACACAGAGCCAGGAGGGTTAGGCCGTCCTAGGAGAGCCGAGAAGGACCCCACACACATGAGCAGGCCAGGCACGTAAAGCAGCGGTAGAAGCAGCAGGTACCTCAGGTTCCGGCGCAACAGAATGGAGCCACTGAAGCCCTCCTTCAGTGACTGAGCATACTGGACCTTGGACCGCACTCGGCGACGGCAATGGGAGAGTCCGGAGTGACGAGGCGGCGAAGGAGGCGGACTGGGCGAGCTACTTCCCCCGTCGCTGGCGTCGCTAGCGTAGCCATTACCGTTGTGAGCGTGACTCTTGGGTTTCATGGCCATCTTCCTCTGACAACGTAGGACAGTGTGTCAGTTGGCTCTCTTTCGCGGAAAAGGAAGCAGTTTTGGACTTATATCAAAGTACTTCCGCTCCGAGCAGATATTTTTTTATTCATCGAACAAAATCACACAGTTTCTGTCGCAAAGAGACAATCACAGAGAGAGAGAGAAGGGGGGGGACTTAGGGAGAGTGGCTTGGAATGTAGCCGATGACGATGACAGTGACAGTGGGTATACGCTATTTGAGCTTTTAGTTTTTGTGGGCATCAAATGTAAATAAGATATTATTAGGAAAGGCAATAAGTAGGCGTTGGAAAACTTTTCTTTCTTTCTTTTTTCTTTTTTTTCAGCCGTTAAAGGATATTAACAGGAACGGTTCGTCGGTCGCTAATTACATCACCAATTCACCGATATGCTGTCATACTTATCAGAATTGGCTTGGCGCCATTCGTGTTTCCTACAACTCAAATATATGAATCTATTATTAGAATATCAAAAATTCTATTTATAGTTACTTCTATATATTATTTTAATAATTTATTAATGTAATTAATTATATATTAAAATATTTGATTTGGATAATAAATTGAGTTAAAATGAAAGTTTAAAATATTATTTTTTAATATTATTATTATTTTAAAATTTAAAAAAGTTAAATTATTTATTATATTTTATGTTAGAAGTTGGAAAAGTTGTAATGATTATATAAGATGAGTTGAGTTGAGTTAGGTTAGGCTTGATAATCAAACACTGCCTAAAAATAATTGATGCAGCTAATCACATTAGTTGAGTGTGCGGAAAGTATACAAAAATGACTGTATGTAACATTACTCTTCGAATATTGTGAAATTTTCAGAATATTTAATTAAATATAATAAAATATAAAATTAAGGTTGGAATACAATTTCTATACATGCAATGTGAATTTATCAATTATCTAAAAAATTTAAATTGATAAAAAAATATATTTAATTATTTATAATATATTTTTAACAATTCAACATTTAATTAAAATACTTAGCCATTTAAATTTACTATTATTTTCATAGTAAATTGGATTGCTTTCCCATATGGTAGCCATTTTTTTGACTTGATATATAAATTAGACTGGACGATTGTTGACACAACTCAACAGAGTGGACATAAATTCAACACAAAAGAAGTGGGTTCGAAGAAATAATTTGTGCAAATTACAAATAGATAAGTCACGTACAAATCCTTATAAAAAAAAGAGGGAATCTATTTTTTTAAAAAGTATAAAAAAATTATTTTTATTAGTGGGACCCATTTTTTCCCGAATAACTTATATAAAATTTGTTTATTTGAAACTTATATATAGAATTACTCTTATAATTAAAGTGATGACAGGTAATATGGTCTAGTCTGTGTACACATATCCCGTGTACCTATTATTAATTTTTTTGTTTTTAAAAGGTGTACCTATTATTTTGGTTAGAAATAAGGGGGTCTAACTCATTTTGTTACATAACTTACATGGGTTTGGTCTTTATGTAATGAGCTTGACAATTAGTTGGAACATTTATCACAATATGTGAACTTGGAACAAAATTAGTAAGAGGAATATGACTCCTTTAATTCGATTTATACAAAGGTTAACTCATGTACAATGTGAATTCGACTTTACACGATATGAATATGATAAAACAGCACAGATTTTCAATCTTGATATAAACTTCACCTCTCTAAATATTGCACTCTCAAATTCAAATTTTTAAAAGATAAACATTTTATTTACACGCAAATCTTAAATAATAAAATTTGACGTATTGAATTATATTATGTCTATATGGTTTTTTTTTTTTTATAAAAGTTATTTGTAAACCTAATATTTATCTTTCAATAAATAATATAATTTTGTATAACTATAGTCATTAAGACTAAGCTATTAATTTTAAATTAAAGTATTGAGATATTGCGATATACATGTCTATTATTTTGAAAGTGAGAAAAAAAAGGGAGAAAATTTTGAACGTTCTAATGAATTGAGAAGGCAAAGGTGAAAACATTAGGCGGTAATCTAAGTCTGGTTTGGATATAAAATTCATCTCATTAAATTATTCTAATTTTTTAAAATTTTTATATAAAATATAAGAAATAATTTAATTTTTTAAAATTTTAAAATCTTATTAATATTAAAAAATTATATTTTATTTAAATTTTATCTCAATTTACTGTCTAAAATGCATGTAAAACATTTAAATCGTGCAGTTAAAATAATTGTAATTTTAAGACAGCCCCATGTGTTAATAATAAAAAAAGAGTTTTGCTACTTATAAGTAAAGTCGCGTACTAATTTGCGTACCAATACTGATTCTTTAATACTTAAAATTTAAATTAACATTGTTTTTAATAAAATCTACTTTTTGACCAGTCATATTAAATTAGTACGTAAATTAGTACATAATTATACTTGCAACTAAATTTTCGCAAATACTGCTCTACGTACGGAGATCCGATAAATTTTTTTTTTATTTATAAAATTTTTTTTTACTTGATAAATAAAAAATTATATTTTAATAATATTATAATTTTTTAATAAAAGGAATATGTAAAAGTGTTAAAAAAAAGTATTGGTGGGATGCCATGTGTGTGGCTGTACAGCACTCTAAAAATATAAGTACAGCAGTTGCCAGAGACTCAGAGAGGCGTATCACGGCTGGAGCCGGGGCGGTCAGCAAGTGCGTCGCTTCGGGTTCTGTGTCTAGTCGTTGATCCCGCTTTATTGGACAAATGAGCGGCCCAGATCAAACTTAGGAGACGGACCTTTTCACTCTCCACCTCTCACGGTTGACCATCATATATGTCTATCCTGAAACCATCTCTTCGATTCAATACCTTTTTAATTTTTCTGAACAAACGTGTAAAACGAGAAAAATTAAAAAAGAGAGGGTCGACGACTCCGACAACCCGATAATAAATACAGTAAATAAATAATAATAATAATAAAATAAATAAATAAATAAACTCATAATTAACATATTTGACGTAAAAAAATTTTTTTTTATCATAAATACAATATAACATATCACATTAAATTACATCATTGTCATCACTTATAACTTTATTTTTAACAAGATGAATGTTTAAATTTAGTCTATTTTTAACAAAAGTATGTTTAAATTTAGTCCTCCAATATGGTGCATGTCTCCTTTTTCAGGGACCATATATTGCTTATTATCTTAATCTTAAATTTTGATCAAAGAATATTTGAAGATCTTCGTTTGGATCAATTATTCAATCATTTCCTTTTTTGGCTGTGATAAGAGAATGATGAGAGTTTGGTAGCTTAACTAACAGGGGTGTAACCGATCCAGTTTAATTTGATTTTATACGTTTTTAGAACTAAATTTGTACATATCGATTTTAAAAATTTTAAAACTAAAAACTGGTTTTAATAATATATATAACTAGTTAATATATACCAATTCTAATTTATGATTAAGTTATTTACCTCGCAGCATTAATCCAATATTTTTTATATGAAATCGATTACGTGGACTAGAATGCGATAAAAAATGTGAAGGATGTTGTGAGAATAATGAAGCATTCAACTATTACTATGGTGAACGTAAGACACGCACAGTACTAAACTGATTATCTTGAGTTTGGTATTTATACTTACGGAGGTTTATAGTTTTTCCAAATAACATATTGAAATAAAGATGTTTCTAAAGAGATTTGGGAGAAACTACTGACGAGTTCGAGTTCAAATTAGACTCGGTCACAAAATCATTCAAAAAGAGAGTTTGAATTTAAAAATGTGATATAGTAGTTCATCAGTGTAGGATTGACAGTAACTAAGATTGCATAGAGGATTTCAATCGGTGATATTTTAAATTGAAATAAATTTATAATGTCTGATATTTAAATTATAAAAGAAGTCTTAACTCGTTAATAAATAATAAATGAGATTTAACTTAGTTATTAAGTCTACTTAAAATTCCTAATCAACCCTAATAATTTATTGCTCGTAAGCTTATTTAATATGATTCATTAAATACAATTTAGATCTAATAAAAATTATCAATATTCTTACCTTAAAATTATTAGACTAGATCGTTATAATTTAGGATATATTATATATAATATAAAATTATAAATATATATAGCGTTCGGTTTAAACCGATTTTCATAGTAAAAATTAATACCATATCAAACCTCTTGTAAATCGATTCGATCAGAATTTAACCGATTTTTCAATTATCGCTAACTAAACATAAAAATAATAGTATTTAGTGCCGTGAAGAATCTATCAAGAAGGATCTACGGTGTAGGAACGAAGGCAGAGATCCACACCTGCTTTCCCTCAACTAGTCAATGACCAGTGATGGCAGTGGCTCATTAATCTTTTTAAGTTACTTGTTAGTGATTTGACATGGAGTGGCATGGATCTCTCAATGTCTGAAAGTTTAAAGACATGAAATCACGTGATAGAATTAATAAAACTAACATATGGATATTATATTAATTAATGAATTAATATGGTTCATCTATATCCAATAGGCAACAATCTAATCTTAATTTCATAAACTACATGTTTTTAAAACGAAAAAAGATACTTGCACAATCACTTAAAAAAAAAAAATGAAAAAATTCGAGATCTAAATTGAAAAAAAATTTAATTTTTAATAGTGAATCTCACTTTTTTTCAAAATAACTGCACGACGCTTGTACACTTCACAACATTATATCACTCTTTTAATAAAAATGATATGTGTAGTCATTTTTACATACTTTTTATATACTTTACTAATACGATTAGTTGCATTACTTCTTTTTAATATAAAATAAATATTTTGACCAATCACATCAATGAAATACATAAAAAATAATTGTATGAAGTAGAACTAAGACAGAAAAGAATTGGTCAGGGGGACCAATTTTGTTGCAAGCAGTAACAACTGTTTACATAACTTAGCAAAAAGGGGGAGAAAAATAGACTGCTCACATGATAAGAAAGGTTAATATTTTTCTTTTACTGATTATTTATAATAAAAATATTTTTCTATGCTGCTAGACCCTTATCGCTGGGCGTATTGCCCAACCTTTTTTTTTTATTTTTTTAATCACTTTTCTAATTAAAAAAAAATATACTGGACGGTTCATTTTGGGTGGCATAGGGGCTTTATTCTGATACACAAATACAATACATATGAATCAATCTATGTACCTTGATAATAAAATATTTTCTAAATAGTTACAGCATTATCTTATGATTGATGTAATTTTTCGATGAGTCCAGAGTCCATCAATACAATCGAATGGCCCATCTGATACTTAACAGGTTACATAAAGACAATATTTACTGTTGGGTTTGGACGTTCACATGGTAATCAAATGTACATTCATAAAATAGATAAAAATAAAAAATAAAAAATAAAAATAAAAAGAGATATAACTTTACACGTGAGAAAACCAACTTGGAGATCCCCACAATTTTAACATGCTTTTATGTGAGGTCGTCTTCCTTACAGTGCTTTGTTTCCTTTTTTGCAAGGAATCGTACCCGTAAAATATATAAATATCATAAAGTTATTTTAAAAAATTGTAAGGTATATTGTTAAAAAATTAATTTTCTTTTTATGTAATTTTCGTATTTATTTATCTTTTTCAAAATCATTGTATGGCTAGTTTAATACAAATAGAGGCTTAAAGCGAAATTTAAGTTAGTAATTTATAATTATAATATAATAAAATATAAATTATTATATGGAATATTTTCAAAATTTTCAATAAAATGAGATTTTATTTAAAATCTTTAAATACTTTTTTTTGAATTTATATTTAATACAACAACTTAAAATGAGACTTCAATGCAAATTTTGTACCTCAATTTAACAAGATCTTAAAACAATAATTATTTAAAAAATATATAATTCATTGTTTTAAATATTAAATTTAGTATTATGGAGCCTTGCACACATTGAAAAATATAAAATTTATTTAAAATTTTATTTAATGAAATGGTTTTTATTTAAAAATAAAAAACACCATTTTTAATTTTAGAGGCTGTACATAAGGTGAGGACCTTAGACAATAACCTGAATTACCTCACTATTAAGTCAGCTCTGTGCAGCGCTTGCACACTTACAACTTCAAATTTCATTTTTCTTTTATAAACTTTTCGTAAGTGAAAGCTGCTAATGATGCAAAAGTTGGCCGAAGACTCTATCTAACGCGGAGAAGACCCAAAACTTGAGATAATGAGAGTTCTCTCTATATTTGTTATTATAAAATAATAATAATAAATAAATAACCAAATGGTTAATATTGTGAAATCTTTAAACTATTAGATTATAACACGACAAGATTTTTCACTTTTGCCAAAGTTAACACTTCACATTTATTTATTTTAATAATTTACAACTTTGTACAATATATAGAAAATAGAATTCAAATTTTAAAACGGTGCCCCATAAGAGAAACCAAATTCTCAAGGAATTGAACATGATAGAATACCTAGGAATTCCAAATGTGTTTGTCTCAAAAACTAGTATTTGTTGCAATTTTCAAACAAATGCACATTTAAGAGACTATGATAATTGAGGATTTGAAAATATGGGCAATGAGATCCAAGTAGCTGGGGGAGCATAGGTGGGGTGCCACACCTGTGTTAGCCATGGAAGAAGAAAAGGTTGTTAGGGAGACAAAATTAATGAGATGGGGACACTGCAAAGAGATTCAAATTCAAGAGGACATTAAAAATTGGCAGTTTTGTTAGATACAATGTCTAAATGCATTTGTCCTCACTTCCTCCCAGACCCACTAAAATATAAACAGATCATACGTATGGTGCACCTAACTGCATTTGTGATAGATTTCAATGTGATCAATGCCCTGCAGTGCCTCGTGTGCTTGGGCCCATGAGTTCAAAATAACAAGTGATAAATGAGTTAAAATGTTTTGGCTGGCATCTGAAATTTGGTGGAATTGGAGGAAACTCTGAGACTTGTCCACCCCAAATCGCATGTGCTGTAAATTAAAATCACTTCCGACTCAGAAATTTGTTCTTAATTTAATAGGGAAAGAACGATAATAAGTTCATTAAATATCTGATTCACATTACGGAAAGACAACGTGATTGACAAAAATTTGGATACGGATTCGGATATGCAAGACCCTTCAAGAGACCTAATAGCGTTGTACCGAGTTGTCATAAATAGGGCAACTGAGCATTTTTTAAACACTTCCCTCTATGATCCACAACAATAGCAAAATAGGGTAACTGAGCTTTCCCAAAGTGTCCAAGATTCAATCCAAGCCCAGTCCATCAACCTAGACCATCATAAATCACTCTTCCTTGGATTAAGAAACGAAAGTTTCTTTCAAATAAGTGTAAGCCGAAAAAACCGATCAGACCGACTCATTTGAATTGGACCGGACCTTTAAACTGACCAATCTCGACTCCATAAATTGTGAACCAAAATTATTCAATCCGATCTCATAATCTATAAATTTTAGACTAAACTGGACCAAACTTCTATATACATATTTTAATAATTTAATATATTATTTTTATATAATAATTCTATAAGTTAATATATTATTTTTATATAATAATTCTATAAGTTAATTATGTAATTTTTATCTAATTTATTATTATTAACCATATAAAATATTTTTTTAATGAGTTAGTTACATAATCTACATTAATAATTTACTTAATTTTAATTTCATAATTAAAATAATTTTTTATTAATTTATTTAGAAAAAAAATAAATGAACTGGCCTAATTCCTATAGATGTTCGATCTAGTTTGGTCCGAGAAAAATGATGGATCGAAAATGAAATTACCTCCCAGAATTTACACCCAATTTTCAATTTTGCTGGTGAACATAATGTCAAATGACCAAAATACCCTACATTTTCCACTAAATGGATAACTACGTTCAAGCAACAACTGTATAAGCCTAGGTCTAGGAATAAGCCACCAGGCCTATATCTATGTACTCAGCCCAGTTCCATTGGTGAGGCCGGGCCTTGAAATTAATTTATTCCAACTATCTTTTAAACCCTGTACTATTATTGAAGTAAATTATTATAGACAACTTCCATCCCTTTACATAAAACAGTTACGCTAAGTTGATGCGCAGAAAGTTTAAAATTCCTCTCCAATTAATTATAAAGGAAACCAACTCAAAAACACAACTTAACCAGTGAAGAAAGGCCTGTCTTTTTGTTATGATAATAATGCAGATTTTCACATCCCAGATGCTCCAACCCTATCACGAGGTATGAGGCGTAGCTCCGAACCATGTTTCAGGAAGACATTGCCTGCAAAGCACGACAGATTTTTTCTTGTGAGAAACCATGGTCCATATTGCAAACGACTATCTGTAAATAATGGTGCGCACCAGCAGTCACATGATATACTGCGTTTCAACTTGAGCTTTTTCTTTCTAAAGAAAAAGCAAAAGAAATATCAGTTGTAAATGACCAATCCATATCAAAGTGTTAGATTCATCCTCAAAACCATGTTATAACATTTACCATGTAATGACAATGAACAAACCAACAAACGGAATGGACCTTGAGTGACAGGAAGAAACAAGTAATCCACCTATAGGAAGCGATGGCAAAGAGTTCGATGGAGCAACATCATGTGGGTGCAAAGATGAAGATGTGATGGCTCAGAGGGGTGAAGGCAAAGATAATATAGGCCACCGACTTTATTTTTTCTTTTAAATTTGATGAGCAACATATATGCCACGAATTTCATGCAGTTACCAATATTCCTCCTTGTCTTGAGATCTTAAAATATACAAAAAAGGATTAAAAGTGGCAGAACATTAAAGGATATTAGCAATCTTACTAATAAACTAAAACAACACACTGTCAGAAAATTACATCCTCCACATCTGAATTACCACATTTTTTGCAATGTGCCTACTAAACTTTCAATTTCAATACTTCTAACCCTCAAAAACTATCAAAAAATTGTGATGTGCAGTCTCTGTTAACTCGGAGGATAAACTTGGAAGGAAAGTGAACAGCTATAACATGAACGTGAAAGAATCAAACGACCAAAGTACCCCCAATTTAACTACCCCCAATCAAACGACCAAATGTGGCAAAGCAGATTTAACTAAGTGCAAAAATGCACAAAAGTGGCTTGGACCAAACCTGAACCTGGCTGTACCAACCTAAACCAAGCTAGTGTAGTGATTGCGAGCCTTGAATCAGGCTGAGATGATGGATCAAACCTACTTCAACCAGATCAGACTATATTGGCTGAATTGACTTGTCGAACGTGCAAGATAGGGTGGGCTTGAATGGCCAGAGTTAATCAGGTTAGACTAGTTTGGGTTGGCTTGACCTGAGTTGAACAAGTTCAATCTATTAGTCTCATTTGATTTGGATTGAGCGGATCAGAGAAGAGCAATCCGAGAGGAAGGAGAGGAGCAAAGAGGAGGGAAAATGAAATCAATGCTGTAAAGAACCTAGCAACGCAGCTCTGATACCATGGAGATTTTACTTTCAAAGAAAGGGTTTTAAAAAGAAGACGAATTGGAGAAAGAATAAATGGCTGTGTAGAGTCTCTGTTCTACATTCCTAATGTTGCAAGATATAAAATACACTTTAACTTTTTTTTTGATAAGTGAGAATTTAAACACTTAAAATTATTATTTTTTTGATAGGTAAAAAAGATTTTATTAATCCATGTAAATAGGCAAAGCCCGAGTACACAGTAAGTATACAAGGAAAACTCTTTAAAAATATAATGGCTAGAAAATGAATAAAGGGGTACTTCGTGTTATATTACAAAAGCAATCATTAGATCCTTAATTGCTATAATTGGGGATTTCCACATTAAATCTTTTTTCATTATTCCACCCTATCAACCCCAAGGGGTTGGCCCAAGTGGTGAAGGCCTTGGTCTTGGGGTATCACTCCCCTTAGGGTCCAAGGTTCAACACCTCATGGGTGTAAACAATCCTTTGGGGGGCCACACCCTCTAGTGAAAGCCAACGATTTAACCTGTTCTGTGTAGGGAAACTTTTGAGGGTGCGGTGCACGGGACTGAGGTTTACTCTGCACGAGTAAGTCCAAAGGGCCCTGCCTTGAAGAGGTTCCCCAACAGCGAAAAAAAATAAAAATTATTCCACACTATCCATAACCCATTACAAAGCCCAACTTGCTTCTATAAAAGATTCATATTTAACGGATCTGACTAATAAACAATGATGGCCATCAACCTACTGCAACTGTCCAACATTATTCAGCCTCGGGACTGCTCTACATCAAAACAATTGAGCATGACCTGACACGGATTGAGTTGATAATTCTAACGATGCATGCTCCAAACTCAATCAGCTAACAAAGAAGTAAAAAAACACTGGTATGAAACTAGACAAATTCTATGAATACAACAATCATTTTCCATCTAAAATTACATTTATCAACGAGTGTAAAATAGAAATTCTCAGCTGGAAAACATAAAAGTGTTGTCTCAAATAACTTTGCTTAAGACTTCAATAGACATAGATGAACAACTCAAGAACAGAAATTGAAAGGAAGAACCAAAACTAAGCAATAGAACGTGGCAATACCTGCACTTTGCTGAGGATTAATGCCAACACCATCTGCATGAATGAAGCAAACACGCAAAGAACAGAAAGTGAGCAATAATGAAAGACAGGATGAACAGGCAAATATATCTAAGACTGTCTCTAAGGCTGCTAATATCTTGTTAATTGAGGCTTCAAAATTTGAAAAGAGTAGATTTATAATTGCTGAAAAAGTAACAAACAAGATTAATAACCGGGCATTAATATGCTAAATAGGATCATGTGAGATGATTTTTTCTCAAGAGTTGGGTTGTCTTGGGTTATGCCTTGTAGATTGGTGGATTTCCTCGCAAGCCGGAGAGGAATACACAGCAATTCACACCTGCGGGGAGGAGACACTGCAGAATTCTTTTCCTGCTGTTTTTCGTGTGGCGTGTGATCCAGAAGCTTCGGTGGCGGACCTCTTGGTTCGTTCAGGGAACCAAATCCTTTGGAATGTCACTTTTAGTAGAGCTGCACATGATTGGGAAGAAGATAGTTTTGCGGCCTTTTTCAGCCTAGTGTACTCTACGAAGCTGACTGGTCTGATTGAAGATAAACTGTGGTGGAAACCTGCGGGTAAGGGTACTTTCTCGGTTCGCTCTTTTTACAAGTCCCTTACAACTAATACAAACTCTCCTTTCCCATGGAAAAGCTTGTGGAGGAATAAGGCGCCTCCCAAAACCCTCTTCTTCATTTGGACAGCAGCCCTGGGTAAGATTCTGACTACGGATAATTTATGAAAGCGTCGGGTTATTATTACTGACTGGTGTTGCATGTGTAAGAAAAATGGGGAGTCAGTGAATCATCTTTTACTACACTGTGAGACAGCCCGAGCCTTGTGGCACGAGGTATTTAGTCGTATAGGGTTATGTTGGGTGATGCCGAGTTCAGTGGTGGAAGTTTTGGCCAGTTGGGCGATGCCGGGCGGGGATTCACAAATCAAAACTGTGTGGAAAATGGTCCCTATCTGCATCATGTGGTGTATTTGGCAAGAGCGCAATGCGCGAACTTTTGAAGATAAGGAGCGGACCAGAGAGGAGCTTCGTTCTTTATTTTTCAATACTTTACTTTTGTGGACTTTAGCTATAGATTTCAATGGGGTGAATGTACATGATTTTCTTGCGACTTCTATAGCGCACTAAATAGGTCTTTATCTCTTGTATACCATCTTGTGTACTGGGGCTATGCCTATTCTATTAATACTACCGTTTTACTTATCAAAAAAAAAAAATACACAGCAATTCACAGGTAGCGACAATTTGGATATTGGTACCGATATGCATGTGTTAGTGCATTTGGAAGGAGAGAAATGCTAGAAGTTTCAGAGATCGAGAGAGAACAATGGATGAGCTAAAAGCTTTATTTTTTAAATCATTGTTCTTGTGGGCGGGGGCCATAGTTTGTAACAGACTAAGTGTCCATGATTTTCTTCTTTCTATTGTTGCCTCTAGATAGGTGTTTCCTCATGTATATTGCCTGTGTACCTGGGCTTTACCTATTTCTATGAATATAATATCTTTGATTACCTATAAAAAAAAATTAATATGCTAAAAGTGAACATAACTTGAAAAGGAGCCACTTATAATTCTTAAATGTTTTTCATCTTAAAAGATGCATGATCTCGTATGTGCATTAAGATAATGTTTTTCGCCTAATCAATACCAAATCATTATTCAAACACAAAAATAATACAAATTTTACAACCTTTAACACAAATTAATATTAAAAAAGTGTATTCAAACAATTTTTTAACTTTATAATGTTTTTATTCATTTTTTTCTATCTCATTTCCCAAAACCTAATGAAACATCTTCACTCAAACCATTTCACTATATTCACAAAATTCTTAGATACTCCAAGTGTCCAAACATGCTCTAATGTAGTGAGATTCACATATTGTACATATATATATATATACATATATATATATTCTCTCTAAATTATCTTCATAGATTGTGGCTTAGCTTAAACTGAACCATAACCATAGGTCCATACATGATGTTTTGTGGACCTAATTAAATTTTCTAGAAACAACAATGCCAAAAAGCAATAAGAAACCAAATAGATGCAACTATGCAGGATCCAAAAATCTGAGAAGTCCCTACTTTGCTATTCCCAGTGTTGCTGTCTATGCAAAATGAATTCCCCATCCTTACAAATTCAACTACTCTTTAGAATTGCAACATAGACATTGAAGGTATTGCATCCGAAATTTAGAGAAATAATGTTAGAATGGTGTCAAAGATTGGCTAGGATAGGTGTGCCGATTATCTTCCTTGGATTGTTACAAATAAAAACAGAGCTAGCCCAACCAGAAGTGTGGCACTTGAGCCATGCCACCTATGATGGATTTAACCTGACAAGGGGGTCAGGGATTTAGGGGGGCCATTGTAATATCTTGGATTGTGTGATTGGTGTATAGGAAAGTTTTGAATGGGATCCCACATTATTTGGAAGGGAGAAGTTCAAGCCCTTTATAATGATTTCAGGGGGCTCCAATTGTAACCTTGGCTGGTTCTTTTGGAGTATGGGCTTAGATGTGTCTTGAGCCTTCCATGGATCTTCACATTGTGTTAGGAAACAATCATAGTAGCCAGCATAAAATATTTAGGCATTCACATCCAATTAAGAAATTCAGTCCCGGGATTACTTAGGAAAGAACTTCAGAAAAACATGTGCAATGATCACAATTCTCAAAAGTTTGCATTTTGAGACATCCAACTTTAACACCATATAATGACATTCTTCCCAGGAATACGAGTGTAGGATCTTTTCATAGATTGTACAAGTTTACTAGGTATACAATACGAGTCTCAAATAATAAAAAAAATGCAGTTTCCTTCTAAAAGATATTGACTTAGAGTTCTCTTGTTTCTTTCCCCTAGATCATTTCAAATCTCTTGCAATTAGACGACCACTTGTGACTGGCTAGCCAAAACACTCCTTGCTTAGACGAGAGTAATAGCCAAAAATATGTCGAGAACAAAATAGGAGATTAAGACGACGAAGAAAATGCAAGGCATGCCCTAGATAAAGGGGTAATTTAGAATAACCGTTGGTGATGATAGCGCTGGTCTGGGGAGGCACTTTGAACTCCTCTGCGGCGAATTTCAGAACAGCCGTGAAAGGGGCTGCCTCTGGTACGCTAAACCTGAGAGATTTAATAAAAAATTGCGATAACCTGTGAATAATAATCACGGACACAGGAGGAAGGAAGAAATAATACGAAGGGTTTGAATTCACGAACACTTTAAAAGGGAGCTTCGGATCAGAGGTGAGAGTCACTTTGAAGGAGACCTTTCCACCGCCACCATCACTCGCCATTTCTCCGACCTTAATCAAGGAATTCAATCAACTTCCAATTACGGGCTTTCGTAATTCGTTCTTGAAGTCGCGGCGGCCAGATCTGGCGTTCGGAAATTACCATAAGCCCATTTATTCAACAGCCAATTTCGCGTATTTATAACGCAAGAGGTTCTATATTAAATATTTAAAAATGTAATTTCAAGCTTAAAATAATTATATAAAAGTAATATTATAAATAGATGTGATTTGAAGTGATCTATCAAATTATAAAATAAATCCGACGGGTTACATGAAATTCTATCAGTTTATAAAATTATTTTTATATAATTTCTGTGTGACTGTAGTAATGAAATTTTACAATAAAAATAATTTTATAATTTGACAGACTTTATAGATATTTTTTTCTTCTAGGAGGATAACGATTAACATAGTCCTTTTAATTTAATTAAATAAGTTTATTTGCCTTTTATTCTCAATTTCTGTATTTTCTTAAATAAAAACGATTTATCACAATAACTTTTATTCTAAAAAAGTCGAAATAAAAAAAATATATATATTGATTTGGGCTGTGGCCCTCTACTATCTCGGTCATGATATAGGGCCCAACACTAGATATTTTACTTTAGAATTTATTTGCCAGTTCACATGAGTTTCACTTTCGATATTTTTAAAGGGCCCAATATCTTTGAATGAATAAAGCCTTTCGATCAAAATATTGGTGATCAGAAGGATTAATATTACAAAATAAAATAATAAATCCATTTATGTGTGGAATGGGAGCAACCAAATGAGCATTAATTCGATTACTTTAAGTAGAGTAAAAAAAAAAAAAATGAATAAACTATATACATAACTTATAATTTACAGAATAATATTGTAGACACATGATCATGTGGAGTACTATACATAGAAGCTCCAACCATCCAAAAAAAAAAAAAACAGATATATAATTTATTTTAATTAACTCATACTCCCCAAATTAAGTATCAACGTCGCTGCAAGAATAATCAGAGCCGACCATCTTCCATTAATCAAAGATTTTAAGCCTCCTGACGCGCTGCAGACGAGCTTCTTGTCATGATACGTGCACGCTTTTTGGCTCCTGCAGACGTATATATATACACAAATTATATATAGCCGGACATCATTAATAATGAGTAATGCTATATATATTTATGGAGTGTATAAAAATCGTGTAGTCATTTTGAAAAGAATATGATTTACTATTAAAAAACTAATTTTCTTTTTATACGGATTTGTACTTACATATTCACGATTATAAGTATCATTTTTCATATATTGATAATTTATGGTGATGTATATAGATATATATATGATGCATGTTATAATAAAAATATATTCCATGATAATATTTTCAAAGGATCAAACGTTAATTAAAAAGAACAAAAGTTGGTGATGATATGTATAAACTACGTACCTGGTTGAGCAGAAGGTGATGACATAGTCGCCGGTCCCGGCGCACGTAAATATACTGGAGGGATCATCGTACGCATAACTGTAAGCGGTTGGGCAAGCCTGCTTAAACTTCTTCGAATAAAACGTTGGTAGACATGTAACTGGATTCCCAAAAACTCCTCTGCAACAATACTCATCCGTGTTGAAAACATCGCATGCACTTCGGCACGCAACCACCTTCCCGTTGGCTTTCACGGATAACTCCTTCGGGCAGTCTTTCCTCAAGTCGCTGTCGCATCCTGCAACACTGCAGTTTCCCTTTCCATTGATGGGTGTAACAGTTATTGGCAAGTTAAAGCCGTCGACAAGGCTGACATCGTAGAAGTCAAGTGCTGCAAGGGTGAACTCGACGAGTGAAGCCGGGGGATCCCCCGAGGCTCCGCACTTGAGGGTAGAACCGCAGGCACCGGTCTGGCATGAGCCGCTGCCTGTGCTGTCAAATTTGCAGCCGGTTCGACCCCATATCCGGCCGGACCAACTCACCGGAGCGGTGAAAACTACGGATTGGCCTGGTTTGAGAACAAAACCGCCGCCATTAAAGTTCTCCCCTGGTGTAACTCCAGGCCAGATTGTCTCTTTGCAATTATTTACTATGGTGAAGACTCTTGCGGACTCAGAAAGTTTGGTTCCTGCATCCATGATATCCATCATTAATGTTTAAGATGTAAGGAACAACCTAAGCCATAACTGTAAAGAGAAATCCATAGATAAAAGAGATCGAGAATCAAGCATGCATGAGAAAGCAACAAGAAGGAGAAATTAAACTAGGTATACCTGATGAAAGTATAAGTAGAATAACGCACAGAACGGGTAAGAGCACCTTAATATCATGAAATGCCATATTGTCCCCTTGATTTCTTATTATGGCTATCGATCTTTTGGGGGGCTAATTAGATAATTAACTAAGATACATGAGGAAGAGATCGTGGGACTGCACCATTTTATACGAAGGAAGAGAAGGCATGGCGGGGCGGGGGAGGAAGAATAACGTGTGGAGTGAGGTATATGCATGTAGTAGTACTGGTCGGTAGAGGATTATCAAAATCATTTAATTAGTCTATTCGGGGAAAACTTACCATTAAGGACTGTTTGATGCTTTACCTGATCCATCAATGCAAGTTTATTCGGGTTCCATTCTTTTCCTCGTTTGAACTATTTTGCTTTTATAGCCGGACGTACGTGGAACGACAGGTTCGACCTACCTAGTACCTCGTAGTCCAGCAACATTTAGCAAGTAATAAATTATTTTTATTACTGTTCACAACATTTCTCACTCAAACCCACCAGCCGGGCGAAGCAGCAAGCAGAGAGAGAATAAATCGGACGGTGTAATATGGGAAGCCCTTCAGACCGCTGGGCTGGGTGAAGTTAAGGCCCAAAACGAACGGGTAAATCCATTCAAGTTTCATGCTATTTAGTACTTGGAAATTAGCTTGTGCGTATCCTCATTAATAATGAGAACATGCATGCAGCGTTGCTCCCCATCCAAACATCCCTAAAATCATTAACTGTTCATTAGGAACTTGAGAAAACGACGTGTATCTAAGAAGAATACCAAGTCAAAGTGGGGGGATATTCGGCTGGTTTCTTTTGGTCCCCCTTTGCTAGCTACTATATATTGCATGCGTATATGGGTTTCTTAGGTCCATACTTGCACATGCAAGGTGTGTTAGGACCTACCGATTTGGACAATGTAACAATTGGGTTATCAAGTATCATCAACATCAAACTCAATGCTGCAATATAGATAAGAAAAAGTACTCTGATTTTTTGATGCTTTATGGCACCTTTCTTCAGATATGACCTTGCATCTCTTGTAACTATTTATATCGATCTAAATATAAGTAATGCTATATATAGTTGTAAAGTGCGCAAGTACCGTGCAATCGTTTTGAAAAGAAGTAAAATTTATTATTAAAAAATTAATTTCTTTTAATGTATATCCCGTAATTTTTTTTTTGCGCGATATTTATGCATTCATGATTGCAATTTTTATTTTTATTTTTTATTTTTAATCTATATGTAATACACCAAATTTATCATAAAACTCTTTACTTCTCATGAGTTTACACATGACATTAAATAATATAAATTTTAACTGGAAGGGCATTTCCATATGGGATGGAGGGTGGACGTTTACCGTCACTAGCTTGGATTTCCTAGAAAGAAAAGTGTCGCTTTCATGAATTTTAATTTATGTATTTAGTTATCAAATGCGTAACGCGTAAAGAGCAATGATTGGTGCAATAATCGAAATGTAAATGTTGGTCAATTACTTTACTCGGTGCAATCAAATGAAAATTAAATATTAAATATTAATTGTTCATCATGAATTCTAGGAAGCATTACCAAAATGTAGGAAAACCCAAGGAATAATAGAGATATTGTTACTCATTAACGTGCTTCACCCGGAAACTCAGTTCTCACTTCTCAAAGATAGATAAGTTGCTATGTTTGGTGTCAAACACCTGCTAATTTGTTTTAAATTAATTATTGACGAGACTTACTACTTTTTTAACTTATTATAAAAAGTTAAACATATCTTAACCTATTTTATATATTCAAATACATCTCAATGAGATTTTCAAAATATTACTATTCACAGATCAACTCAGCATTCAAACGTAACCTTAAGTGCAATCTTTTCTTTTCAAAAATATAAAATTTGTAAAGAACAAGATGTTTAGCAAGTGTTTTAAAGAATTTTTTTTTTCTAATTATTTGCTAATATGTAACGATGGTAGAACAAGAATTTGAGGAAAAATACATTACTCCCACCATTTGCAATCACCTCTACCATTTTATTAAGAGAAATGCTTTAGCTACAAAATAATTTAAGAAAAATAAACTCACAAAAAAACGTTGTTTCATGTGGTACGTATATTAAATTGTAAAAATATTACTAATTTTATTATAAAATAGATATAACATATGTGATATTACTCAATGAGTCCTTCTACACTCATTAAAGAACATCCCGAAAAAACTTTCCGAACAATGGATTTCATTCTTTTAATTTTGTATACATTTTTTAATCATCATAAACATTATAAAAAAAAAAAGAAAAAGAACAACATTATTTAAAAAAATTTCTTAATCACTAAATAAAAAAAAAATGAAATCGGAACATACATTCAGGACAATTTTGTGGTAGAAACAGTATTATTTCTCTTACTCAATTATTAATCTGGACAATCACTACGCACCAAACTACCAAAAAATCTCAATGTACGGTACCCCATTTTCTCTTTAAAAGATCAAAGGTATACTCGATAATCTTAAAAAAAATATATCAAAAGAAAAAAGAAAAAGAAATACGTATATTTTCCTTTTTTCTTTTTTTAAAAAATATATCTTTAAATGAAGGATATTTGTATCTTTATATAAAGGATATGTTGAGATTTTTTTAGAACTTCGAAGGAGTGATTGAAATTGATAATTCAAGAGTATAATTATAAATTTGATGATAGTCTTGTAAACTAAACTGAATCAGTTAAAGAAAATCTAATAATATTATAAACAAAAACTTTATATGCAATCATTTTTTTCTTACTTCTTGTACATTTTATTAATGTGATTGGCTATTTCATTTTTTTTAATAGAAAATAACTGTTTTGATCGATCACATCAATGAAGTGCATATTTTTAAAATATGTAAAAATGACTGTATGTGATAGAACTCAACATCTGTAGTTCTTAGAATTAGTCGGAAGATATAATGTTTGTTTTTCTTATTTTAGAAGAAATCATTATATTTTTTGGGGTTAGATCTCAATTTATAAACAGGATTTAGGCACGTTGGTCCAACATTAAGAAAGAAATTGCCAACGAAATGTGACTTTAGGAGGCACTTAAGATCATGATTAGGGGGTGCTAAATCCATGGCCCAAAGACCTAACTTTGAGAAGAGGATATATTTTATTATTGGATCTTTTCTGTGAAGCCAGTTGGCACACGTGTGCGACTAATCATGTTTAGCACCAAGGCCCGCCCACCTCAAACCAAGTGTAATCATTCAGCCCATCTTCTTCACTTCCCCACACAGAAGCACTCACACTCACACCAATGAACTGATGAACCTTTTATTTATTTAATTGTTTTTCCCTTTCCCCCAATCTCCTTCTGACTATTAAAAGTTTCTTTTTTTTTCGGCCTTTAACCTTTCCATGTTCAGTCCTTTTTACATGGGCTCTTTCACAAATGGTGGGCCATCCCGCTCGTGCAGTGCATGCAACTCTGGGCCCATTCAAGCCCATAAATGGAACTTTTCATCTTTTTTAATGGAAAAAAATGAAAAATGCTTAAGAGGAGTGAATATTGGATGTCACCTGTAGGGGACGTAACTCTTATCACCTGCAAATGAAGCAAGGAGTAGGGTACTAATTAGCTGACTAGAGTAGAGTAGAGCCGCATGTTACATGCACTGAATTTGCATTCACACTCCTAAATGGGTGACCCAGTTATGGTTCCCATCTAGGTGATTTAATTATTGTTTGTAAATTTTTTTTGAGTTTTTTACAAGGGAAAGATCAGAAGCAGCATAAGAAGTGGCAGCAGCAAAGAGTGAAAAAGAACTCTCTCTATCTCTATTTATAGGGAGCTAAATTAGTTCATTGCTTCCCTTGCATCACAAACAAAGTCTATAACAATGGCTTCTGAGAAGGTTGAGACTGTTATAGCTGGAAACTATGTCGAAATGGAGAGGGAAGAAGACGATCCCAAGTTGGGTAAGAGCAAATTCTCACGGTTGTTTTGGCATGGTGGCTCGGTCTATGATGCGTGGTTTAGTTGTGCTTCAAACCAGGCATGCACTTATTCATCAAGATTCTAGATTTCCCTTTTTTTTGGACTCGGATTGTAATGGAAGACTTCAGTATATGTTCATTTACATGTGTTGTTTTAATTTCTTGTTCAACGCAGGTTGCACAAGTGCTCCTCACACTACCTTACTCATTTTCACAACTGGGAATGGTATCTGGAATCGTTTTTCAGCTTTTCTATGGGTTGATGGGAAGCTGGACTGCCTACCTTATCAGTGTACTTTATGTTGAGTACAGAACTAGAAAGGAAAGAGAAAAGGTTGATTTCAGGAATCATGTTATTCAGGTAATTATATATCTCTCCTCCTTAATTATTATGCAGGTAGCCAGATCATGTGATATTAAGAACACATGATATCATTAGCTGTTTCTAATGCCAGCAGACCAAACTTTTCCTTTCTGTAATTTCCAGCTTTCTCACTTTTAATTGTTTGCAGTGGTTTGAAGTTCTTGATGGGCTGTTGGGGAAACACTGGAGGAATCTAGGCCTCTTTTTCAACTGCACTTTTCTTCTATTTGGATCTGTAATTCAACTAATTGCATGTGCAAGGTGAATTGCAGAATTATTCATTAGCCATATATACATTCAGCTTACATCTTGATTCATGTTATTCACCTACGTTATTTGCTGCAGTAATATATACTACATAAACGACAATCTTGACAAGAGAACTTGGACTTATATCTTTGGCGCATGTTGTGCAACAACTGTCTTCATCCCATCATTCCATAATTACAGAATTTGGTCATTCTTGGGTCTTATAATGACTACTTACACTGCATGGTATCTCACCATTGCTTCCCTTATCCATGGGCAGGTAATAACAAAATTACCAAAAACCAATGCAAATACTAGCATAATTTTCTTTTTATCATTCATTCATTCATTCACCTGAAGTTATTTCTCTCTCTTTCTTTTGTATTTGAAGGTAGAGGGAGTGAAGCACTCAGGACCAACAACAATGGTTCTCTACTTCACCGGGGCAACCAACATTCTCTATACCTTTGGCGGACATGCTGTTACAGTGTGAGGATTCTTTACAAATTTAATACAATTAGCGCATGTATGGTGTGTGTATATAACTTTGGATGTCGAGTAATATACATTTCACATGCCGGCACATGATCATAGGAAACTGTTAACCATAAAAGGGAACATTTTTCCTGAAAAGCTGGTACGAAACATGTCAGATTTTTTTTTTCCTGTCCAGTACTCTAATTGGTCTCCTACTGGACCAAGAAAGAAGAGAAGAATTCTCCAAATTTCTTGGATTATAAGTTGACGATATTGACTCATTGAGCACGGACAACGGGACAAACACTAATTAGTGTATGATTAATTGCATAGCTGGTGCGCTCATGTGAATGTGAACTGTTTTGATTTAGAGAGAATTTAATTTACATTATTAATGCAGGGAGATTATGCATGCAATGTGGAAGCCGCAGAAATTCAAGCTAATATACTTGATAGCAACACTCTATGTGCTCACCCTAACTTTACCATCGGCTTCTGCTGTTTATTGGGCTTTTGGGGACATGCTTCTCACCCATGCCAATGCTCTCTCTTTGCTACCAAGGACTGGATTTAGAGACGCTGCTGTCGTCCTTATGCTTATTCACCAGGTTATTATCATGCATGCACATTCCTAAACGCGGCTTAGACTAATGGGATTTTTGTTCATGATTTAGAATCTTGGAAATCTAAATGATATTTTTTGGGATGTAAATGTTTGATATTCTTTGCAGTTTATTACGTTTGGATTTGCTTGCACCCCCCTGTACTTTGTGTGGGAGAAATTCATTGGGGTGCATGATACAAAGAGTGTGTTCAAGAGAGCTCTAACTAGGCTTCCAGTGGTGATCCCGATATGGTTCCTTGCAATCATTTTCCCATTCTTTGGCCCCATCAACTCAACTGTTGGATCTCTTCTGGTTAGCTTCACCGTTTACATAATTCCAGCCCTAGCACACATGGTGACCTTTGCTTCTGCAGCAGCTAGAGAGGTTTGGTTTCTGTTAAATTAACTTCGTTTCTGTCTTATAAGGATAAGCCATCTATTACTTGCACGACAAATTTGGAGAAAGAAATAAAACTTATGATCTTCTACTTTTGTTCTTAATTGACAGAATGCAGTAGAGAGACCACCATCATTGGTAGGAGGTTGGGCAGGATTATACAGCATGAACGCCTTTGTAGTGGTGTGGGTATTGATTGTAGGGTTTGGATTTGGAGGATGGGCAAGCATGCTCAATTTCATACGCCAAGTTGATACGTTTGGTCTATTCACAAAGTGCTACCAGTGTCCCCCACACAAGGCTTGAGTACTAGAATCCCCTACTATCTTTTAAAAAAAAAAAACAATTTACATATATGTAAGCGTGTAAAGAGATTGGCATTTGAAGTTTTTTTTTTTTTTTTTGCTCTCTCTTTTTCTCGATCTGTGTTCTTGTAGAAGGTATGTTGATGATTTTCAGAAAAGGTGTGAAGGCCATGCATCATGGTCACCCTTATACGGACCTACAATTGTAACTTCGTGTGCTGATCGATTAATCTTCTTGTTCTATTTTTCTAAATGCAACTCCCTTGGGTTCTTTTATGGGATTGACTTTACTCCTATACATAACCATTTGTATGATAAAATTTGCTCAAGTTGTTCTATTATTTCGAATTCTTGAAGAAGATATGTACGTACACTGTCCAAATCAGCAGGATAAGAGTAAAATGATCTTACTATTTTTCTGAATAAGGACCTAGACCCAACTGGGAAGGGAAAGGCAGTAATTTTTCGATCTGTTTCTATACACAATTCTTTCCCTGGCTGCTGTCAGGAACTTCTCTCCGTTAAACCGTCTAGCCACTACAGTAATGGTCTCTCTGACAGACTGAAACCATCTAAATCCATTCTAGCCAACCTGATTTGGACAGTTGCATGAAATGCTACAGACGCCTAACTGATAGTGCCATGCATGGTGTTCTAAACGACAAGTACTTGTGGCTCAATTTTCCACATATTGATTAGGTTGTTATCATATCAGCACCACCAAACACTTCACATTCTGCGTTTTAAGCAATTAAAAAGATCAATCTGGGCTGAAAGGTCTCCCGGAGTCGGTAAGGATCAGATCAGAGTACTCGAGCCAGAACCCATATATAATAATGTGTGATATTGGACAGCTTTTTTCTTCTCTTTTTTTCTCTCTCTGTTTTTTTTTTCTTTAAAGAGTGATGGGCAGCTTTTAAAGTTGGCTATAAAGGTTGATGGTATCTGTTTGAACCAAATGATGTAAGGGACTAATTATTTGGGTGGCTGATCTAAACATATACAGTGCCATTTGAACTTTGAAGTACTCTCTCTTTTGGTTCCTATCACATTACTCAAATTGGACTCTCTGCCTAATTTGATGTGCTTTTTTTAGACATGTCCTAAACGACAAACAAAATGAGCAAAAGCTTAATTGTGTATTCAGTCATTTAGCTATTGGCTGAAGTAGCTGGATGGAACATCATAAATTAGTGGCGTTCCCTACGGCTATGTACATGTGTTTGTGTTAGAGAAGACAGATCAGTATTAAAGCAACTTTATAGGACCCAGCGCATCTAAAACATTTCACATACAAACACTTCGAATACTCCTTGTTTTGAGCAACCTTAGTTGATTGAGAATGAATAACACATAAAAAGAGTAATTTATAAAAGCTCAAAGTTAAATCATTAAGTAATAAGAATAGTTAATTTAAGTGTTGTGCATGGAATAGGGGTCCAATATGGGCTTGATGGGCTTCCATTTTAACACCCTTCTTCATGGATTGAAGTGACTTTCTTTCTGATAAGAACAAAAGGTCATGAAGATGGAGAGATAGGCTTGGAAAGAAAGCAACCTTGATGCCCACTACACCTGTGAAACTCAAAAAAGCATTGCCTTCCCTACACCTAACCCTAGAAATTAAAGAGATGGCAAGAGGAAAGGAAAAGGGAGTTCAAGGGATATAATTGGATGTGAACAGTGACAGAAAAAAGTTCTGTGTGATATAAGTTTGGCCAAGATTTCTCAGGTCATTAACAGGGTAGGTGGTGGGGTCTTAGTACACATGACAAGTTTCTTGGGTGGGGGTCACTACATTCTCTAAGAAATTTTCAATTATAAGGAACGTTTCAATTATTTTTCTTGTGCTTTTTCGTGATCAATGAATCTGCATAATCATAAAAGAGAAATTCTTTTGACCAGCTATTGAGTTTCTAAGATTTCTAGGACCCTAATCAACTTTTACAGAAATACTTTTGACCAGCAATTGTTTTTCTTATTTATTTATTTATTTTTAGATAGAACTTGATATGCTTGAGTTGCCATCCATTTGACAGAATTATGTATTCCCACCATATATTTTGCAGTTTATAGGATTAAAATGAAACTCACATGGATTCTGCAATTTGGACAATTTGTATATGTCTGTATATAACCTGGAAATGGCTGATCTAGTGATCTTAAGATATCAGAGAGACAACACCAACAACAAGAGCTTCATACTGACATTTCCAAGACTGTAATCCTTTGTACCCATTCATGTTGTAAGCTTGTGAGACAGGAATCAATATCTTGACCAAGGTCTTCCTGATCGACAGTCGGGATGAGCCACACGTGTCTGGGTCCTTCTGTCAGTCACAGTCCGTGGGATGTGAGGCTATTATGTGTCCTCATATGGTTGGCTTTTTCCTTGGATTATCATCTTGATGTCACCCATGAGCTTATATGACAAGTGACCAAATTTCCCAATTGGCCAAACATTTTGAATATTCTTAATTCCTTTGCTAGATATCATTGCAAATGGAAATTTACAAGGAAAAAAAAATTTTTTTATGGTACATCTCATCATTTATTTTGTATGTTCAAATACTTCTCTTGAACAAATCACACCTGAAGTGGAGTACTCTACTTCTCTCAAACACATGTATTTGGAGGAAAATAAATAAATTATGTGTTCGGGTATCACATTCTGATCATAATGTTTTCTAGGAAATTTAGAATATTATTTTAATTCGAAACTACTTTTATCCCTTTAATTACTCAGAGTCACACATGCACAGATATAACTGGATAAAAGAATACAAATATAAATGTTAAAATACACTAACCTGTGAACATAAAATACTTCTACAGCCAAAACAAAAAAGCATACAAGATCTTCTTCTCTATGAAGATTTGTAAACTTGGACCACACAACAAATTATTGAGATCTGATCTCTCTCTCTTTCTCTGGCAAGAACTTGTCAAATTATTAACTGACCCACCTTACCTCAAAGCTTCTGCCAAATCACTAGGTAAGCAACCTTACTGCAACCCATGAAGTGACAGATACACTAACTGGCCAAAAACAAAAGTGACATGTGCAATCTGAATATATATATAATATATATATTTGCAAGTAAAAAAGAGCCTCCAACTCTCAAAAAGACACCCTAAGGCAATGCTGATCATAGTCCTCTTTTTCTTTTTCCAGTTGCTGGAATGGTTTCAATCAAGAGTACTGGAGGAAGGAGAAAAGGTGTGTGACCTTAAGGAGTGGGGCTGGGATGGGGGTGTTGGTCAAAAAGACTCAAAACTGATCATATCGTCCATAGAAGTTTCTTCTAAAAGCATAAAGGCTGGCTGATATTTCTAAAGTGTACTGATTCTGATATTGCTTCTTTACGTCCTGTCCTGTCTTTCTCAAAAATCTTCACAAATGCTTAGACATTACGCCTACACTGTACTGCACAATAATACTGAGTTAATTAGCTAGATTAAGCAGTTCTAAAAGGGGGAAACCGACATGCTTAAATGCATGGATAGAATAGAAGAAGCAGGCAAAAGGATAAAAGGGAACTGTGTTGCATCTGTATGGCTGCAGGACATAGGCTTTGGGCTAGCCCATTACCTGCTTAATAAGATTGACTATTGTAAGAATACTAGGCCGGAATGGCCCACTAAGATCGGGTGGCCCTTATAGTTATTCCTTTTTGACTGAAGACTGAAGTTAACAATTAAGATGCTTTGGGAAAAAGTACGCATGGTTTGGAAAACATATGGCCGTTAATTATGGGTGAAAGTTTTCTTTTGAGAGAAAACATCATTGTTGTCCAAGGAATTAGGAAATGCCTTCCTCATTTCTTAGGAAAGAGAGATACAAGACATTGCAAGTATGTTTAGGTAAATGACAGGTTTTATCGTTAGCTTAGGTTTATGTTTATTTAAAGTAAAATCTATAAAATTTACAATGACTATATATTAAGTATTTAAGAGGATGAGATAAAATTCTCTTATTAATCCGATGCGTTTAAACTCTTATGTACATGATAATCACTAATATATGCACACACAATAGTATATATAATGTCATTGTAAGTACATTTAGAGTTACTTGTACAAAAGAAAATATGCTAATTATACTTATGAAAAACTTACAAAAAACTTACTTTTTCATATGTCAATTATCGATATGCTGAAAATAAGTGGCTTTCTAGGAACCACTGGGGCTGCCGCTAGTTTGCTCAAGCTCGTTTAATATATATTCTCGTTTGAATTCGGCTCATATTTGAATAGAAACTCGAACGTATTTATATAAATTCGATAATTAAAAATAAACGAAGGAGTTGAATTTGAGTAGCTTGATCAGTTCAAACCTTTTTTTTAACTCTTATCTTTTGATTAATATAAAAATAATTAGTTTTATAAAAAAATTTAACCATTTATCTATTCAACCAAATAGTTTTAATTAAAAAATTCTAACGATATAAGTTTTTATAAAATAAATCAACTTATATTTATAAATTAAAAAAGTATTACATAATATAAATGTAATAAATTAAAATTTTTAATATATATATATATATATAGCATAATAATTCAAAAGCTCTAGTTATATATATATATATATATAGCATATTATTTATAAGGTTAATAATATAATTTCTTAATTAAAAAATACTATCAACTTACGCTATAATATGTATTGTTTATACGAATTATAGTTAATTAGTTAAGTTTAATTTGGTATCTAATTTAAAGTAAATGCTTATTCACTTCTTCATTTATAACTATACAATGGGCTATAACCTATACAACAATTAAAAAATTGATATATAACACCAATGTTATATTGTATGATACATTATTAACTAATTTTATAGGACAACTTGTAATACAAACATTAAGGGCGTGTTTGGATGCTTAGAATGTGATGACCAGCTTTTACGTGTATTTTCACTGAAGAAATATTTTAATTTAATTAATATTATAGTGCTTTTATTTTAAATTATCGGATTTTAATTGGATTTTATTGGCTGTTGAATTTAAATTGCTGTTTAAATTTATTTTAGCTTGTTTTCGGATTTAAAATTTAATAGTTGGTTTTTACTAGTTATTTATTATATTTTAGCTTGATGTTGCGTTTAAAATATTTTCTTGGTATTTATTTATTTATTTGATGTAGTGTTTAATTTATTTTAGTCGTTTATGTTTTTAATATCGTTTTCGGCGGATCAGTTTCTGGATCTCGAAAGTGAAGTTTGGATTTCATTTCTTTTCCCATTCTTTTCTTTTTCCTTTTTCTTTTTCCTTCCTTTTTCTTTTCCTTCTTTTTTTTTTTTTCTTTTCTTCTTTCCTCCCCCGTCGCCCGTGCGTTTTCGGACTCTCTCTCTCCCTTCCCTTTTTTCTCTTCAGCGCAGCCCTCTTTGGCCGGCCGTATCTCCGCCGTCCGGTGGAGGTGTCGTACACCACCCCCGCCGTTCTCTTCCCCTCCCACCAGACTACAACCCCACCAATTTTCAGGATCATCGGACCCACCATTAGCCGCCACGAGCCCCTCAAAGTCGCTGCCCCAACTCTGTTTTCCCCCCTGTTGCCGAATTCTTCCTCCGCCCAAAACCGCCGCTTTCCGGCGGCGTGGCCTACACCACCCACCCAGAAAACTTCTCCTCCCTCCGGCGCACCACCCCACCAAAGATCTCCCCCAACCATGCCGCCGTTTGGCCGGAAAAGCGCATCTAAGCCGCACGGTTTTTCACCGTTTCCGGCGCCGTCGCACCACCTCCGGCCACCATTTCTTCACCACTTCTTCCCCTACCTCTTGCCGACCTAACCCACCCATTTCCGGCCTAGATCCGTCGCCGGAGCAGCTCCCACGAGCTCAACTCCGATTTGGCCGTTTTTGCCATCCACCGCCGTTTCCACCTCCACCCACGGCCAAAACTCACTTCCACTAGCTTCATAAACATCCCTAGACCATTCCCTATCAATTTGGTGTCTTGGTTTGTCCCCGTTCAAAAGTGGGTATTTTGCGACCCACGACTACAGTGCATTTGCACTGTTACGTTGCTTTCCGCTCATCGTTTGCCGCGTGCCGAACCTTCTAAAAATCATATATAGCGCTGTAAGTATTTTCTAAACTCTACTTTTAGATTTAAATATATTTTGCTCTTACAATAAATTATTTGATTGGTTTGTTGATTCCGGACTGAGTCCGAAGAGTTCGGGGGTCGGATGGATGAAGGACGGAGTTGCTTGTTTTGTTGTATTATGGTTGGTTGATTTTATCGAGCATTGATATTGCATTTACATGGTGTATGTACGTGTATTTTATTTTAATTGTGAAAAATCCTGTTTTGTTGGCGTAAATGGATTTTCGGGTGCGTGCGTATCACGAGCCCAAGCCGGGATGGGTTATTATCTCGGTGGAGCTCCTCTGGTCACTCGGGAGTGGATAATACTGAGTGACATCCCTTGGGTTGTCGCTGAGCGACGACCGGATCGCACGATACGGTAACGCTGTCGTGTCGACTCTGTGGCTCCTAGAGTGGCGGGGACTAGAGGATGGCCTGGCCAGGTACGTGCTGGGCGCGAGTCAGGGCATCACTCGTGTAGGTGTCATACGCGTAGTCGTTACCTGCGGTGTGGCACAGAGCCAGAGTGTGCGGATGATCCCTAGGGGAGATCATGGTGCATGCATAATCGGATTGGTTTTTATGGTTTTCGGATACGGGCCATTTTCTGGGAAAATGGCGAGGATGTGTGGAGAACTTGTGATCCATTTTCTGGGAAAATGGTGGTTTGGGCCATTATCTGGGATAATGGCGAAGCTTGTTTTTTTTACGATATGTTTTGGGCCTTTATCGAGGATAATGGCGAGTTTTTGTTTAAAGGATATGTTTTTGGGCCAAATGGGTTTTTGGCGTGCATGGAAAGTATGGATTATGAGTTTTGTGCATTAGCATTTATTCATGCATATTGTTTGAGTTTAATATACTTTTATCTAGTGGTGTTTGGATTTTACTTACCTGCGGCACAATTTTTGGTACCGTAGATTTTGGTACAGAGTTCGAGGAGGAGGAGGAGGCTGAGCCCAAGGATGCGGCTCCGCCGGAGATCTGAGTTGAAGTTAATGTATCGGTTTTGGGCTTTGAAACAATATTTGTGACTTGTAATATTTTATTATGTATCTTTGAACCGCTTTGTATTTTATTTAAGAAAAATTCTGGTACTTAGTTATATGTCTTTGCTATTCGCTGCGTATCTCTTCGTGCACTTTTGTCGCTTGCACACACTCGACACTCGTCGATAGGGTGGTGATCCGTGTTGTCACCATCCGGACGTCTCAATTTCCCCGTGTCCGGGCGTGGGGATTTGGGGGCGTCACATAGAATATCTTAAAATTTTGTGAATAGTAATGAAATGGTTTGAGTGAATATATTTGACTAGATTTTGGAAAATAATAAGGAGAAGGTCGAATAAGAATTTATTTTAAAATAAGTATTGTATTGGAGTTTGTGAAAGTTAATAGATAAAATTAAAAAATTGTTTGAATATAATTTTTTAATATTATTTTTATTTTGAAATTTGTAAAAGTCGTATTGATTTTTGTGTTTGAATAATGATTATATGAAAAAAATAAAAAATTTGAAATTGAGAAGTACTTTGTGTTTGACTCATATTTGATAATGAAGTTATATGAAATATTGAGAATTTTGAGATACTTTTATGTTTGTCAAACATGCCCTAGATAGATTGATACTGTTGCCTAGATGACTAACACAAGAGGGGGGGTGAATTGAGTTGTATTTAAAAAATAATAATTATAAATCAAATATACAATATAAAATATAAACAAAATACAAAATAGCAATAAATATAAAGAGTAAAGGTAAGAAAGAAACAAATTCAGTATGTTAACGAGGTTCAGCCCCACTGCCTACGTCCTCGCCTCAAGCTACTCATTGAGGATCCCTGAATTCACTATTCAACCTCATTCAGGTGGAGATAGAAACATGTTACACATTTGAACAATACCGCTACAAAGGATCCGTGTAGAACACTCTCTACACTTGCAATTACCTTACACGTGGTGATTCAATTATTCCCTGTGTAGAACACTTTCTACACGCACAAGGGTTATACACACCCTTTTACTGATACAAGAATTGATAGTGGGTAGGTTATTAGAAAACACTCCTCAATGAGTGAAATAAGAACAATATAGCGCAAACTATATCTCCCAAAATGAATAAGGGTTAAGGCTCAATATTTAGAGAAGAGAGAATGAAAGTTTTGAATGAATGTTGTATGCTCTTGGTGTTGTGAATGTGAAGCTCTCAAATGATCCATTTATAGGCATATGAGACTTCATATTCAAATTTTAAAAAATTCACATGTCAAAGACAACATCATTCACTTTTCAAAAATTTCAAACCTAATCTTTTTACTTTTTGCATATGACAAAAGGAGCACACTTTCTTTTTTTAAAAATTTTAAATCTAATCTTTTACTTTTTGCATATGACAAAAGGAACACACTTTACTTTTTAAAATTTTCAAATAAAGATATCTACCTTTTGCATAAGTCAAGAAAAGCATAAATCATTTTTGAAAATATTCAAATAAAATATACACATGTGAAAGATGACAATCAATCATCTTAATATTTTCAAAGTTCAAACCTCTAATCATGTCATGCATATGTGAAATATGACAATCAATCATCTTTCAAAATTTTCAAATTTAATTTTTAAAATATTCATGCACATGTGGAAAATGTATTTTAATGTTTTATGATAAAATATTAATTTTGAGCCTTAATCCTAATTTTGAGTTTTTGAGAGATTTACAACATTACTTTATGACTTTAATTTGAATTTGTTCCCTTCTTGTTCATGCTTGGTTCCTTGATGTGCTTGACTCCATTGTGTGGACAACTTGAGTTTGAGACTCCTTTATTCTTTGAATTCATTTGTTATCATCAAAATCCATGTGTAGATTTATAATTACACGAAACTTGAAACCTTGGGTTCAACAATCTCTCCCTTTTTGATGATGACAAATACTTAATAGAATCTGAAACCTGTATTAATACTTAAGCTCTCCCTGAGAATGTGCGTTAGTTTTTCAAGCAAAAATATAAATATAATTCCAAGCATATATAACAAGTTTAGCAATTTAAACAATGTTAATGTTCTAGTTTAAAACTTCTCACACTTTTGGCATCATTAAAAAGGATTCACAACAAGTAAATGGACTGAAGAAAACGATGTGTTAGTAAACACTGTAGGTAGTTGAAAAAAAAATAGAACTGTCCGTGACTTGACAAGTGCTGCAAAGGCTTGAAGCCTAACTCTATGAATTTAGTACGGCTGGAGATTTAAACAATCGTCTGATGTTGTTGACAAACGGGATTGAAGGCTCTGAGTTTCTATAAAAAAATGATCATTTTCACCTATCGGATACAAAAAAAAATCACATTGCTCCTTGACCTGAGTTTTGTTTTTCATAACGATAGAATGGCCAAGAAATTCTATTCCATTAATGTTCCAAACTTAAATCAGGAACCCTTGACGCATCAACCATCAATCTTCTCTCCTGAGGCCGTCAATAGCATGATAGGAGCATAAAACCGTTTTTTTAGTAGGGCTGATTCTGAGATTGTTGCAAAATCAAGAATACTCAGTAGTCAATATGTTGCCTCTGTTAAGACCATGTTTCGGAGGTTAATGGCGAGGGTGAGTGAGATTGATCATCTTAACATCCAAATATCTGAGTTACAATAGAAACTTGCTAATAAGGATAGAGAGAATAAAAGGCTAAAGGAATAAAACAAAGAGTTGAAAAAATTTACAGATTGGTATTCTCATGATCTGTAACCACGAATAGAGGAGCTGGAACGAGAAATGGTTCAGATATAAGGTCAACATCGGCAGATAACAGCAGAGGTTCATCGTTTACTAGAAAAATAGGGACAACCTACTGTTAATCTTGCTGGCTTAGTAAGAAAACTTTTGACAATATGTGTCCAGCATATCTTGTATTTTTTTGACTAAATAAGATTTGAAGAGACAATAGTTTGACTTGTTCTTTATGCTATCTCTATAAAATCAATTTTAAAGTTCATCCAATTTGCATAAGATCTTATTCTCATCTCTATAACTCATCTGCATTCCTTCAATGTTCTCGCTTTAAGTTTTCAATTCTTTTCTCAATGGCTCATTCTTCTAACATTCCTCTAGATCCATTCATGAGGTATTATACATCTCAATCTCCTGTTCTTTCTGCAGCTACCATTGGTGCCATGTTGCAGTAAGAGAATAATAGTTTGGCTAATAAGTCAGATTCCGATGTTATCTACGACTTGGTGAGTCTTGGAACTTGCTACTCATCCTCTATTGTTACTTTTTCCCAGCGGCTACAAGTCAAAAACCATGAGGTTGAAAAGCTTAAAAAATAAATTGTTGTATTTTAACGAATTATTCAAGAGTCTCACACAAGGGAATGAATCTTTCGGCAGAAGAATAAACAGTTGAAATCTCTATTGGATTCTTCATTCCGCTTGCCAGTTCCCATGGATAGGGATGGTATGATATTGTATGAAAAGAATGAGCATCTCAAATATGAGGTTAAGAACCTCAAGTTTATGTAAAAGTATTTAAAAAATATCTTTCTATTTTCATGGATTCTGGTCTATCTTTTAAGAAATATTCATAACATGCATCATACCTATTTCTCTTCTAATCATACATAATCTATCTTCTGGTAAAGGTTTTGTGAAAATATCTGCTAACTGATCGTGTGTGTTTGTGAACTCTAGTACTATATCGCCTTTTTGCACATGATTTCGAAGAAAATGATATCTTATTTCAATATACTTAGTTCTAGAATGTTGTATTGGGTTCTTTAAAAGATTTATAGCATTTGTATTATCACATTTGATTGGAATGTAATTATACATGAATTTAAAATCTTCAAGTTGTTGCTTCATGTAAAGAACTTGAGTACAACAACTACCTGCAGCAACATATTCTGCCTCTGCAGTAGATAGTGCAATAGAATTTTATTTTTTACTAAACCAGGAAACTAGTGCATGACATAAGAAATAGCATGCTCCACTAGTGCTTTTTGAATCTATTTTACAACCAGCATGATTTGCATTTGTGTAGCTGATTAGATCGAAAGATGTGTGCTTAAGGTACTATAACCCTAGGTTAATTGTACCACTAAGATATCTAAGAATGCGCTTAACTGTAATTAAATGTGATTTTTTTGGATATGATTGAAAGCATGCACATAAGCACACACTAAATATAATATCTGGTCTACTGGCTGTCAAATATAATAAGCTACCAATCATACCTCGATATACTTTCGAGTCAATTGGCTTACCGGATTCATCTTTATCAAGTTTAGTGTATGGGCTCATTGGTGTTCCAGTTTCCTTAGCACCTTCCATCCCAAACTTCTTCAATAATTCTTTAATATATTTTAATTGATTGATAGATGTCCCACGTTTGGCTTGCTTAATTTGCAATCCGAGAAAGAATGTAAGTTCTCCAATCATGCTTATTTCAAATTCTTTCTGCATAGTTTTAGCAAAAACTTAATATATATTTTCATTAGTAGAACCGAATATTATATCATCAACATAAATTTGAATTAAAAGAATATCATCATTTATTGTTTAATGAAAAGAGTTGTGTTGATTTTTTCTCTTGAAAAATATTTTTTAATTAAGAAACCACTGAGTCTCTCGTACCAAGCTCTAGGAGCTTGTTTGAGTCCATATAGTGCTTTTGTGAGTTTGAAAACATGATTTGGAGAAATATGATTTTCAAAACCTGGAGGTTGCTCAACATATACCTCTTCATTTATAAAACCATTTAAGAAAATACTTTTAACATCCATTTGAAAAAGTTTGAAATATTTATAACAAGCATATGCAAGTAGCATTCGAATAGCTTCTAATCTTGCGACTGGTGCATATGTCTCATCATAATCGATTTGTGACGCCCCCAAATTCCGCTTGGGATTGAACGGACATTTGAAGCGTCGAGACATGCAACACAAGGTTACCTGCCCCCGTTCATGACATATAAGATGCAATGTTCCTAACATGCATCTAGCATTATGCAATATTCGCAGCGGATAATTTTTTTCTTTAGCAATACTATGCACCAAACTAAAAATATCCCAAATACTTGAAACATATTTCATACATAAAAACATACTAAAAAGCCGTGATCACTACACTAGTCCAAAATGGTTGTGATCAAAAGAATACTTGAGATACAACTCCAAAAGTACAAGCATTAACCTAAGTTAAATACTATACCATCATCAACATCGCACCGTAGCCTAGATGACCGTATTCAGATGGTCAGATTCCAATTCTTCTTTGGGTCCTGTAACAAGATCTACCATTCGGGGGGAATGGTAGTTGGGACTACCACAGTGAGATTTGATTACAAATCTCAGTAAGTTAACATAAAACTCACACACAGGTTAAAGATGCATGCATGGCAGTAAAAGCATAAATGCATAAGTAAAGTCGTACATAAGCATAGCATAACTTGACATATAACATGACATAACCAGAACTTAAACGTGAACTGAACTTGACTTAACATGACATGAACTTGAGTTTAAAACATAACATGGACTTGAAATGTAGCATGAACGTAAACATGCATAACATAAATATGAACTTGAAAATAACATAAACTTGAACATATCATGACATAAACGTGAACTTGAGACATACTGTAAACGTGAACTTAACATGATGTGAACATGAACTTGGAACATAACTTGATCATGAACATAACATGTACGTGTACATAACAAAACATGAACTTGATCTGAAACTTGACTTATCATGCACTTGATCTGAAACTTGACTTAATACGTACTCCACAGTTGTTGTGGCCCCACGTATTCTACGTGTCACAATTGCTGTGTCTCACGTAGTGTATGCTCCACAGTTGTTGTGGCCCCATACTTCATGCTCCACAGTTGTTGTGGCCCCATGAATACACGTAACATAAAATATAATACGTACTCCACAGTTGTTGTGGCCCCACGTATACACGTAACATAAAATATAATACGTACTCCACAGTTGTTGTGGCCCCACGTATACACGTAACATAAAATATAATACGTACTCCACAGTTGTTGTGGCCCCACGTATACACGTAACATAAAATATAATACGTACTCCACAGTTGTTGTGGCCCCACGTATACACGTAACATAAAATATAATACGTACTCCACAGTTGTTGTGGCCCCACGTATACACGTAACATAAAATATAATACGTACTCCACAGTTGTTGTGGCCCCACGTATACACGTAACATAAAATATAATACGTACTCCACAGTTGTTGTGGCCCCACGTATACACGTAACATAAAATATAATACGTACTCCACAGTTGTTGTGGCCCCACGTATACACGTAACATAAAATATAATACGTACTCCACAGTTGTTGTGGCCCCACGTATACACGTAACATAAAAAATAATACGTACTCCACAGTTGTTGTGGCCCCACGTATACACGTAACATAAAAATATAATACGTACTCCACAGTTGTTGTGGCCCCACGTATATACGTAACATTAAATATAATACGTACTCCACAGTTGTTGTGGCCCCACGTATTCACGTAACATAAAATATAATACGTACTCCACAGTTGTTGTGGCCCCACGTATTATACGTAACATAACATGTCTTATCTTTCTTAATGCATGAGATATTAATTAATATCATATACTTTTCTAACATGGCGTATACTTGTAAATGGCACAATATGATTTAATCATAACATTTCATGGCATACTTAACATGGCATACTTATAACATACATCATTGTATGACAGAAAAGATTATGTAACAGATAATTATTCATGAGAGATTAAATCATACGTAGCAGATAAACATGTAATGACATAGCATGACATGGCATATACGATAACATACATACATAAATTGTAGTTCTCTTACCCATCACACATACACAATAAACTGATAGTAAGTTAGAGGCTAACTTACCTCGATCGTCGCGTTCTATGAGAATAGAGCGCGAGACACGAGGAACTGCACAACAGCTGGAAGAGGAACACTCAAGTCCTTAAGATTTTCACTTCTGAACTCAATTGCCATATTGTAAGCACTTGCAACACCACGGCCAACTTGAGGTTTCACTATACTCGGAAGAGATAAATTGACTTCAGAAAGCCTTTGCACTAAAACAAGTTCATTAAAATTATCAATAACAACCAAACAAACAACTCATTTCTCAATCCATATACTCTTAGCCATAGTCAACCACAAGATGACACCAGTCATCCCGGACTATAATCCATATCATCACTGCTTCGGGACACTGTCATACAGTTTCCCAACATTACACCATACGCTCCACACTTCTCTGCTACGCCATCCAACCCTTCGTGACACGCCATCCGGTGTATCACGACTTAGTACAGAGTACACTCACGTGAACTCTCTTCCATTCACACTACAAAACCCATCACTGCGATACACGTCTCACGGTGCATCGCTACGCGACACGGAGTACGCGCTACGCGTACTTCCTTCGCTACAACACTCATCAACACGATGCACATCACACGATGCATCGCCATACCACACGGAGTACACTACATGCGTACTCCCTTCCTTCTACGACCCACATCACTACAGCGCACGTCGCGCGGCGCGTCGCTGCATTACACAGAATACGCTACACGCGTATTCTCTTCACACAACCCGCCGTATCACATCTACGGCATCCATCTCACGCCTATACTTCACAGCACAGTCCACAAAACTACAAAATCAAGCCTAACACTTCACAACCACACTTCGTTTCACAACTACGCAGCGAACTCCACAAACACTAACTACACAGTCTACAGCCAACCAAATCAACTATGTTAAACATAAATAACTAAAGATAGAGGGTTATACCATCGACGGGATAACCCGTGCGTCGCTCGCTGCTCGTCACGAACATGCGTCGGAGGAGCATACGTGGCGGTACGGTGTCTGTCCACCACATAAAGTGGTAGTTTGGGCTTGAGAAAGGCTAGGCGTGGTCTTGGAAGACTCACGGTCGCCTTGTGATGGTCAAAGGTGGCGGAGCACGGCGGCATCACGCCGTGAACAGTAACTCCGAACGGTGAGCGGAGGAGACGCGAGGTAGCGAAAAGCCATAGAACTTCATGGAAAGCTAGGGAAAGGTAGAGGAACATGTGGTGGAGCTGTGGTGGCGAGGTGGTGGTCGGACGGTGGCTAACGGCGGCAGATCGGCCGTTTGAAACCATTTTTGGCCTTGGAGAGTGCGGGAGAGTGTGAGCTCTACGAAGCTCCGTTGGCCATGAAATTTCTTGGAGAGGTTCATGAGGATGAGAGGAACAAGATGGTGGTGGTGAAACACCACGGGTGGCCGTGTACGGCGGCGCACGGTGGTGCAACCGAACGGGTGTTTTGAGAAACCCATATGAGAAAAAGTGAGAGTTTGGGAAAAAGAAAGACATGGGGAGGAAGCCCTTGATGTGGTGAATCCAATGGTGGTGCTTGGTGGCTGATTTGGCCGTGTATGGTGGTCCAAAATGGTGAAAAGCCTTAAAAACCCATTTGTTTGGAGGCGAGAGTGGCGGCTAACCGTGGCTCGGATGGAGGTGAAACTTGGAGGGGATGTTCACCGGTGAGAGGGGAAGAAATCTGGGTGGGTGGTGTAGTCCACGCCGCCGGCGAGCGGCGGTTCTGGGCGGAGAAAGAAATCGGCAACAGGGGAGAAAACAGGGCAGGGGCAGCAACTTCCGGGGGCTCTCGGCGACTAACGGCTGGTCCGATGGCTCTGAAAATTGGTGTGTATGAACTATGGTGAAAGGGGAAGAGAATGGCGGGGGTGGTGTACGACACCTCCACCGGACGGCGGAGAAACGGGCGGTCAAAGGGGCGGCGACGGTAATGAGACAAGAAGGAAGAGCACGGGAAGAGAGAGAGAATTGGTGGCCGGCGTTGCACACCTCCGGTGCAGATGTGTTCGCCGGTGAGGGAGGGACATGCCGGAGGTGGAGGTGAGGCACGGCGGCCGGAGGTGGCGCCGGTAGGAAGCTAGAACCGATCAGCTATGGTGGAAGGGTGTAAGTCGACCATGGAGAGAAGGAGAGGAAAGAGAAGAAAAAAAAAGAAAAAAGGAAAAATGAAGGAAAAAGGGTAGGAGCCTAGGTAATAAACTTCAATCCTACGTTTTGGGATCCTCAAATAATTCAACGGTGAATTAAAACACTGATTAAAAACGCGTAAATGTTTTATTTTAAATAAAACACTTTAAATAAAACACCACGATGAATTAAGGTAGAATATTATTTTATAAACTAAAATTTATAAAATAATATTTCCTCATCATTATATAAAATGATAAAGTACCGTTAATTAATCGAAGATGATAAAACCAATTAATTTAAATAAGAGTTTTCAACGTAAAATTAAACATCTTAATATCTTAAAACAACTAAAATATTTAATCTAAGTAATTATCCACAATTATAATATTTTCAGAGTTCATTAAATTATTATAACTGTGCTACTTTAAAAACAAGCTTATCTAATACTTTGAAATTCGATGGATAAGATCCGGGAAAACGCCATCGAGGTACAACGCTTAGGATAAAACTGTTCATGATTTTACAGCTGTCGGTGAAGAACAAATTACGTGATTTACGGAAAAGATAATCTATACGCGTGATTCCAGATGAGGGTAAAGACGAGAGAGATGTGATTGCTGTCGGGAAAGAATCCAAAACTGATTATTTTAGCGGGCTGTTACACGATTCCTTCTTCTTGATTGAAACCTTGGGTTACAAGTCGAACTTTATTTCTAGTAATGACTCCGGACTCATCTTTCTTATTTCTAAAAACCCATTTTGTTCCAGTAATAGTATGATTTTTGGGTTTAGGAATAAGTGTCCAAACATCATTTTTTTCAAATTGATTAAGCCCTTCTTGCATAGCTATAATCCAAGAGTCATCAAGAAGTGCTTCATCAATATTTTTAGATTCAATCTAAGATAAAAAAGCAGTATGATTGCAAATATTTCTAAGAGATGATCGAGTACTTACACCTCAAGAAGGTTCCCCCAGAATTTGTTCCATTGGATGATCTTTCACAATTTTTCACTATTTGGTTGCATCTTGTATTAAATTTTGATGATCTTTCCTGATGTCTTCATGTTGGACTTCCTCTATTGTGTTTTCTTTGTTGAGATTGAGACTTTCCGTATTATTTATACCTCATATTTCTTCATCAATGGATTTCTTAGAGAGTAGAAAATTAGATTTATCAAATAATACATGCATAGATTCTTGTACAGTCAAAGTTTTTTTATTGAATACTCTATAAGCTTTATTATTAGTAGAATACCCGAGAAAGATACCTTCATCAGATTTTGCATCAAATTTGCCTAAATTATCTCTGTCATTCAAAATAAAATATTTGCATCCAAATACATGAAAGTAACCAATGTTGGGCTTTTTCTCATTCTAAAGCTCATAGGGGGTTTTATCTAATTTAGATCTTAGCATAACTCTATTTATAACATAACATGTAGTACTTACCGGTTCGGCCCAAAAATAACTAGGCAAGTTGTTCTCATTGAATATTGTTTTTGCCATCTCTTGAAGAGATCTATTTTTCCTCTCTACTACCCCATTTTGTTGAGGAGTTCGAGAAGCAGAAAAATTATACACAAAACCATTTTCATCACAAAATATTTCAATATTTTTATTAACAAACTCTTTTCCCATATCACTTCGGATAGTTGAAATAGAATAGTCCTTTTCATTTTGAATTCTCTTGCATAATTTGGTAAAAGCATTATGTGCCTCATTTTTATGAGCAAGAAAGATGACCCAAGTATATCTAGAGAAATCATCAACAATAACAAATGTATAATATTTTCCTTTTAAACTTGCAACTCTATTTGATCCAAAAAGATCCATGTGTATCAGTTGCAGTGGTCTAGTAGTGGAAATATATTCTTGGTTTTAAAAGAAGTTTTTGTTTGTTTACCAAATTGACATGCATCACAAATTTTGTTTTTATGAAAAATTACCTTTGGTAAACCTCTCACAAGATCATTTTTTAAAAATTTGAAAATAAGTTCCATGTTGGCATGACCTAGTCTTCTATGCCATAACCAACTAGTTTCATTTTGAGCTGAAAAACAAATAGTATCTTTTGAGATAATTTCTTCAAAATCGATTGTATAAACATTGTTGCTTCTAAAAGTAGTAAAACAAATATTACAATCATGATCATTCAAAATAATACACTTATCCATTTTGAAAGTAACTGTAAATCATTTATCACATAATTGACTTATACTCAAAAGATTATATTTTAAACCTTCAACAAGTAGAACATCTTCAATTATGAGAGAAGATTTATTACCAATTTTACCTATTCCCACGATTTTCCCTTTCGAGTTGTCTCAAAATGTCACGTGTCTTTTTTCTTTAGATCTAAAATCAAAGAACTTAGTCTTGCTCCCGTCATGTGTCTTGAACATCTACTATCTAAAAGCCATTTGTTTTTGCTTGTGGAGGACTTCATGCATACCTATAAAAACAATTAAAATGATTTTTCTTGGTACCCAAGTTCTTTGATTTATTCGTATTAGAAGAAACAAGATTTTTAGGTACCCATATAGCCCTAATAGTCATTGTATGCTTTCTTCTAATAGGGCAAATATAATAATTATGACCATTTCTATTACAAAAATTGCAAATAGTATGTGGCATATATGAAGAATTTGAGTAATTATAATAGTATCATTTTTTGACAAAATTATTATGAAAAAAATTTTGAATATTAGACTTTGATATAGAAGGATTATCAAAGAAGTTTTTATAAGATTTGTATTTTTGTTTTGACATATATCCCAAACCTGCCTTGTCAAAAACACATCTTTGACTACTAAGGAGTTTTTCAAAATTTCTTTTTCCATTCGTAAAGTTTTCAACAATATTTTCTAAATCAGTTTTTTTCTTTTTTAACTCAAGATTTTCATCTTTCAAAACGATACTTTCTTTTCTTAAAATATCAATTTCGTTTGTTAAAGAAGAATTTTTCTTTTTCAAAGCAGTATATTTGATACCCAATTTTTCAAGTTCCTTATATACCTCTTCTAAAACATTTTGTAATTCTTCATATGAAAAATCTTCAATATTATCAAGATTTGTTACCTCAATGTTATCTTTAGCTATAAGATAAAGATTTGCTAATTCTCCATTGCTTACTTCACTATCTGAACTACTTGAATCATCATCTCATATAGCTTTCATTGCTTTCTTGCCCTTGTTTAGATCTTTCTTTAGCAGAGGACAATCTGGCTTGAAATGACCAGACTTATTGCATTTATAACAAATTAAAATGTCATTTTTACCTGAATCTTTATTGGAAAAACTTTTTGAAGGATTTCCTCGGAGGAGTTTTATTTTTCTTTAAGAGCCTCTGAATTCTTCTTGCTATCATCGTAACTTTTTTTATTTTTGTCGTCATTTTCCTCATCTTCATCACTTTCATTTTCATGAGGAACAGCTTTAAGTATGAAGCTCTTCTTTGGCTTTCCTTCTTCTTCTCCTCTTTTCAATGTGTACTCATGGGTGATAAGTGACTCGATGAGTTCATTCACTTCGAGTTTCTTAAGGTCTCTAGGTTCAAAAATCGCTGTCACTTTTGATTCCTAATGTTTTCGTAGAGAGTTGAGAATTTTTCTTACTATCTTCACTTTGGAATAAACTTTGCCAAGAGCTGTAAAACTGTTTATGATGTTAGTAAAATGAGTGTACATACTAGAAATAGATTCATCATCATTCATCTTAAACATTTCATATTCATGAGTAAGAATATAAATTTTTGATTCCTTGACTCGAGAAGTTCTTTCATAAGTAACTTCCAAGTTATCCCAAATTTCTTTTGTTGTAGCGCAAGTCATTATTCTATTAAACTCATTACCATTGAGAGCATTATATAATAAATTCATAACAGTTAAATTCAAAGTATAAAGTCTATCGTCTTCACGATCAAACTCTTATTCTTCATTTTTGACCTTTACTCCATCAATCACTTTTGTTGGAATATAAGATCAATTTACAATACATTTCCAGATTTCTCGATCTTGATCCTGAAGGAATATTCTCATTCTAACTTTCCAGAATGAGTAATTGTCTCCAAAAAAGAGTGGAGGCCGACTGCTATATTGACCTTCACCAAATGAAGTTGCAATGTTAGCCATAAGATCTTAACTCAAAAGATAGTCAATCTTATAACAGAGCTCTTGTTCTAATACCAATTGTTGCCCAGATGACTAAGGCTCCGTTTGGTTACACAGATGAGATGAGATGAGATGAGATATTTTAAATAGTAATGAATAAAATATTGTTATAATATAATTTTGTAATATTAATTTTGTATTGGGATTTGAAAAAGTGAAATTGTTTATTATATTTTGTATGAAAATTTGAAAAATTTGTATTGGGATTTGAAAAATGTGTAATGATGAGTTGAGATGAGATGAGATGAGATGAGATTTTTAGTTTTGTGTAAACAAACAAGGCCTAATACAAGAGGGGGTGAATTGAGTTGTATTTAAAAAATAACAATTATAAATCAAATATACAATATAAAATATAAACAAAATACGAAACAATAATAAATATAAAGAGTAAGGGTAAGAGAGAAGCAAACTCAGTATGTTAACAAGATTCGGCCCTACTGCCTACGTCCTCGCCTTAAGCTACCCCTTGAGGATCCTCGAATTCACTATTCAACCTGATTCAGGTGGAGATAGAAACCTATCACACATTTGAACAACACCGCTACAAAGGATCCGTGTAGAACACATTCTACACTTACAATCATCTTACATGTGGTGATTCAACTATTCCTTGTGTAGAACACTTTCTACACGCACACGGGTTATACACACCCTTTTACTGATACAAGAATTGATAGTGGGTAGGTTATTAAAAAACACTCTTCAATGAGTGAAATAAGAACAATACAGCGCAAACTATATCTCTCAAAATAAATAAGGGTTAATGCTTAATGCTTAGAGAAGAGAGAACGATAAGTTTGAATGAATGTTGTATGCTCTTGGTGTTGTGAATGTGAAACTCTCAAATTATCTATTTATAGGCATATGAGATTTCATATTCAAATTTAAAACATGTCAAATGTAACATCATTCACTTTTCAAAAATTTCAAACTTAATTTTTTTACTTTTTGCATATGATAAAAGGATCACATTTTACTTTTTTAAAAATTTCAAATCTAATCTTTTACTTTTTGCATATGACAAAAGGAGTACCCTTTACTTTTCAAAATTTTTAAACAAAGACATCTACCATTTGCATAAGTCAAGAAAAATATCAATCACTTTTGAAAATATTAAAATAAAACATACACATGTGAAAGATGACAATCAATTATCTTAATATTTTCAAAGTTCAAACTTTTAATCATGTCATGCACATGTGAAAGATGACAATCAATCATCTTTTAAAATTTTAAAATTTAATTTTCAAAATATTCATGCACATGTGGAAAATGTATTTTAATTTTTTATGATAAAATATTAATTTTGAGCCTTAATCCTAATTTTAAATTTTTAAGAGATTTACAACATTACTCTATGACTTTAATGTGAACTTGTTCCCTTTTTGCTCATGCTTGGTTCCTTGATATGCTTGATTCCATTGTATGGACAATTTGAGTTTGAGACTTATTTATTCTTTGAATTCATTTATCATCAAAATCCATGTGTAGATTTATAATTACACGAAACTTGAAATCTTGGGTTCAACAGATATATCATATAACTTGTAATAAAATACACAATTGAATATAGATAACTAAATACATAAATATCTTCTATAAAAAGAATTAGGCAAAGGATCTTATACCCACTTTGAGGATATAATAAGAAAAATGCTAATTGCAAGCAGGAGATGTAGTCGCCGAGTAGTCGGGTCCTACGTGTCTTTAATGAAACGGTGCGTATCGCAAAAAATCTTCATCCTCCTTTCGTCTCCCCTCTTATCTTCTCCATCTTCTTCCTTCGTCTTCTTCCTTTCTTCGTATTCTTCGTCTCCCCTCATCTTCTCCTCCCTCTGCTCAAACACCATTTCTCTTTTATTGAACCAACTGACCTTGCTTCAGTGATGTATGCAACGAAAGAAGAAAAGCATCTGTGATTTTGAAGACCCAGTCGCCCCTTTTGCGCAAATCACGCTTTTCAATCCTACCCATAACCATGACGGAGGGGGATCAAGAAAATGCAAAGAAAGAAATAAAAGTGATGAAATTGGAGATATATTCTGGAAGAGGTAATAGAAACCAGTCAATTAAGGAGCTCAACCGAAGAGAAAGCCCCTTTCAATTTTTGAAGAAAAATATATGAAACTATGAAAGAGACCCGAAAGGAATAATAAAATATGTAGAGGCCAATGGAGAAAGGAGCAGAAGAGAAGAAACCCAAGTGGATATAAATGAGGGTTGCGTTGTGGGGGACACCAAGGCCAGAAAAATTGCTCAGAACAACCTTTTTTTTTTTTTTTTTTGGCTACTCTGAGCTCAGACTACGTAGTTGGTGAATTTCTCTTGGGTTCCTAGAAGCTTGGCTAGCAAAATGCAGAAGTGCCTCGATTATTGTAAGTTTCTTTAATGTAGAAGTGTCTCGAGAAGTTTCCCCACTTGAAGATGAAGATGAGAGACCCATGCGAAGAAGAGAGACTGACGAAGAAGACAAACAGCTGATGTCTTTCTTTCTTCTTTTTGTCATTTTTTATTTTTTATTTTTAATTTGATTGACGTGGCCTGCGCGCTTACCCCCCGTTTGCATTTCCCGACTGACTGTAGCAAGATTGATATAATAAATATATTAAATAAGGTAAACTATAAATAAATTAATAATATATAATTAAGTATACAAAATACAACTAACATGTAATAAATATAACTTATACATTTATCACACATATTAGGAGCTTTAAAACAAGCCCAAACGAGCCAAGTTGAGATTATATGAATTTTGTTCACAAGTTTAAATCGAATTAAGTTGAGTTTATATAAGTTTTACTTATTTAATATTCAAACCATTAATTAGCACTTTCATCTGGTTTTTTTTTTCATGACTTGGTTCAAAACCTGATTGTTCGAATTTTGGAGGTGGTTATCGGCCCAAGTTTTACCCGGGCCAATAACTGGATAGCCCACCACCCATATTTGGGGTGGATATAGGTACATGAGATAGGTACTGTACCTGTAATTCAAGTTTACTTTAAAAAAAAAATTAAGTTATGCCTGATCGTGGTTATCCGGATTTTTGAGTACAAAGCTGGTAACCTAGATTTAAAAAAAAATAAAAGAAAAAGAGTTCGTTTTTCGAAAAATTTGGTCACCTAAATATCCAGATTTTACCTTGTACCAGCCCTAGTAGGTACGTGAGTCACATTACATGCCTAGATCTGGATCCAGGAACCAGGTGAATAATCTTACCAATATTAGTGTTTATGAATATCTCATTCATTAAATGAACCAAGCATAAACTTAATATATATGAGCTGAGCTCAAACTCTTCACAAACTACTCTCTTAATTCGCATCCCTAAGCACAAGCAATCGAAGTTTCCTTATATTAAAAATGTTATTCACAAGGACGTGCTAAAGAAACTTAAAAAATTTAAAATCCTAAGATTTTGAACTATTCTTACAAATTAACTCTTATAGTATATCGAAGTGTAGAAGGAAGTCATGTACGCATTAGTAAGCACTCATCTAAATTTCCATCTAAATAACTAACCAAAATCTATTTTTTCCATTTTAGCTAACTGTTAGAAGAAGTGTAATGATGATAATGTAATTTAGATGTAGATCCAATTCGAGAGGATCAGTCTCCAATGTAAAGAAGATTTTGCATCGAAATTGTTCATATCTTTTTCATTGTTGGACAGATATTTAAAAGCAGGAATTACGTAATTGACACAAGATAATTAGGAACTAATGACCCCATGACTCCACTTCAATGGTTCCCACTAACCCACTTCTGCATACCCATATTTGAGCCTAAAGACTCGGACTTAACAACTTTTGACTTGGTCCTGAGACCATACGATTGAAATGTAAAATAATGTAATTGGAATTCAAATAACCAAACAACTGAATGCAATACAGACTCTAACTTTCAAGACAAATAAGCCCATCCAAGGCCCATATCAATTCAAGGCCTATAACAATCCTTCCCCCTTACGGGACCTTGTCCGCAAGGTCAGGAAAGTCCTTAATAATTGTGTGATAATCCACCCACGCGGCTTCTTCTTCAGACAGTCCCTTCCATTTAATTAAAATTTCAGTCCCAGCCTTGTCTCATTTTTTAACCATACATCATTGGAGAATGAATTTAGGCTCAGCTTTAAATGTTCCATCAACAGCAATTGAAGGTAACGACAAAGAGTAAACATTTTGATTTCCCAATTTTCTCTTCAAACATGAGACATGAAAGGTAGGATGAACCCTAGCATTTGGTGGAAGCTCCAATCGGTAGGCTACTATCCTGATACGTTTTAGAACTTTGTATGGACCATAAAAACGGGGTGAAAGCTTGTGATTCCTTCGGTTAACCACTGTCTACTGCTTGTAAGGTTGCAACCGCGGGTAAACCATATCCCCCCACTTCAAAACTTCTCTCAATGCATTTTAGATCTGCAAATTTTTTCATTCGGTCCTGTGCTAGTTTTAAATTATGCTGAAGTAGCTTACTTATTTCCTCCCTTGTTCGTAAAGCTAATCAATCGACTAAATTGAGTAGTACCTAGGGAATAAGGTAGGAGCTTTGGGGGTAGGTAGCCGTAGAGTGCTTCAAATGGCATTATCTTAGAAGAAGAATGGAGATTGGTGTTTTACCACCATTTGGCAAGTGAAAGCCATTTAACCCAATCACGAGGTTTGTCACCCATAATACACCTGAGATATTGCTCCAAATATTTATTGACAATTTCAGTTTGGCCATCAGACTGTGGATGATAGGTTGAACTAAATTGCAATGAGGTTCCTTGGAGCGTAAATAATTCCTTCCAAAAATTGCTAGTGAAGGTTGGGTTGCGGTTAGTAACAATTGAGGAGGGCATCCCGTGAAGTTTAAAAACATTATCCATAAAAATTAGAGCAATTTTTGAGGTTGTATAAGGGTGAGTTATAGGCATAAAATGTGCATACTTAGTTAAACAATCTACTACCACCATAACTACACTATAGCCATGAGATAGAAGAAGCCCCTCAATAAAATCCATGAATGTATCATGCCATACCTTGGTAGGGATAGGAAAATGTTGTAACAACCCAGGGGTGAAGATGTTTTCACTATTGTTATGCTTGCAAGTATCTCATTCTCTAATAAAAGCCCGAATATCCTTGTGCATACCCTTCCAATAAAATTCTAATCTAGCTATGTGCTGAGTTTTTTGAAAACCCGAATGTCCTCCCTTAGGACTACAATGCATCAATTGGATAATCTGCTCCTTAAGGGTAGATTGAGCATCAATATAGTGATGACCTTTGTAAAAAAGGAGCCCATCTTTCCTTGTATATTTGTTGTTGTTGAGCTGCCCTTTATCAAACTAATTTAGTTAGGATATTAAGTTTGAGGAAGTAGTATAATCATATCTGAGTTGAGTGAGCCATGTAGCTACTGGAGTGGTTAATGCAGAGAATTCCCCTTCTTGTTGTCGAGAAAGAGCATCAGCTACACAGTTTTCCTTACCTCATACCTTTCATATAGTGAACTTCAAAATCATAATCCAATATTTTTGTAAGCCACTTTTGTTGAGTAGGTGTGCCTGCCCTTTGATCTAATAAGAACTTCAAGCTTTGTTGATCAGTTTGGACCACAAATTTGTTGCCCAACACATAGGCATGCCACTTCCGTATAGCCAACACTAAGGCCAAAAGCTCCTTTTCATATGTAGATAAATGCAAGGCTTTTCCCCTTAGGGCTTGACTCATGAATGCTATGGATTTTCCCTGCTGCAATAACACTACTCTAATGGCACTCCCTAAAGCATCACACTATATGGTAAAAGATTTAGTAAAATCTAGGAGTGCTAAAATTGGAGGGAAGTGACAACTTGTTTGAGGGCTTGAAAAGCTTGAGTAGCCTCATTGGACCAATGAAAGGAGTTTTTTCTAAGTAATGTAGTGAGTGGTGCAGCAATGAGGCCATAATTTCTTATGAATTTTCAGTAATATCCAGTGAGACCTAGGAACACATGAAGAGATTCAATAGTGTGAGGCATGGGCCATTGAAGCATGGACTCAATCTTTGAGGGATCAGCTCGAACACCAGCTTTAGTGATTAAATGTCCTAGATAGTCAATTTTGGAACACCCAAAATGACATTTTGATTTTTTGGCAAATAACTGGTGTGTTTGGAGTGTTTCTAGGACCAATCAAAGATGATGGGTATGTTCTTTTACTATAGATGAGTGTATCATCAACGAAAATTGAAAGAAATTTTCGCAAAAAAGGATGAAAGATGTCATTCATTAAACTTTGGAAGCTAGCTGGTGCGTTAGTGAATTCGAAAGTCATTACCAAAAATTCATAGTGATCGACATGGGTATGAAAAGCAGTTTTTGAAACATCACTAGGGAAACACGTACTTGGTGATACCCCGACCTAAGGTCTAATTTAGAAAAAATAGAAGCTCCATGGAGCTCATCCAATAGTTCATCCACTATGGAAATTGGAAATTTGGCCTTAATAGTCTCTTTGTTAAGAGCCCTATAATTGACACATAACCTCCAACTTCCATCTTGTTTCTGAACCAAGAGGACGAGCGAAGAGAAAGGGCTATGGCTTGGTCGAATGATTCCTTCGGTAAGCATATTTGGGATGAGTTTTTCAATTTCTGATTTTTGAAAATAGGGGTACCGATAAGGGCGAACACAAATTGGTTTGGTTCCTTCATAGAGATCTATGTGATGATCTTGGTTTCTAATGGGTGGTAAGCCAGTAGGAGTATCAAATATAGATTGGAATTTATTTATTAATGCTGATAAGGATGGGTGGAGATGAGTACCAGGAGTTGAAGACTTTGGACCCTCAAGTAGCTGTAACACTAATCCCCTTCCTTTAGTTTTAGTATCACACCCAAACTCCTTACCTTCCGCTAAGGATAATGCTGTTGGAGTGAGGCTGTGGAGTGTGTAGTTGCTGCCCATGAGGGAAAATGCCATAGACAACCGAGAAAAGTCCCATAAGATGGGTCCAAGTGTTTTAAGCCATTGCAAACCTAAAACCACATCACAACCTCCCAAGGTTAACACATAAAAATTAGTATAAAAGTTGATACCTTACATGTGAAATGAAACTTGAATAGAAACTCCTTCACTATATAGAGTTGCTCCATTAGCCACCTTGACCGACAACCTTTGTGTAGTTTGAACAGGAAGATGAGCCTTAGTCATAATTGAAGGGTCCACGAAATTGTGTGTGCTTCTGGTATCAATAAGAATAACAATCCTCACTCCATGGACGTGGCAAAACACTCTCATCGTTCTTGGGCTTGGTGAGCTCGTAATTGTATGAATAGAAATTCCTGGCCCCATTACATCACCTTCACTCTAATGGTTTTTAGAACTAAGCCATTCTTCTTCAAGAATTATAGGATTGCAATTCGTTTCTTCATCATCACCTGAGTCGTCACACTCCATGATAAATAGTTTGGTTGCCTTAAATCTGTGTCTCGGAGTCCATTTCTCATCACAGTTATAACACAAGCCTTTATCTCTTCTCTCCATCATTTGGGTTGGAGACAACCTTTGCATTGGTATAGTAGCTTTGTTAGCATGAGCTAGAAGTGCCAACAAAGTCCTTAGAGGACCTAAACCCAGTTTAACTACTCGCTTCAAGGCTACTAAATTCTCTTCTTGCATTTTAGCAATGCCAAATGCATTCAATAATGATTGGGGCTGCATCATTCGAACCATATAATGAATATCTTCACGCAATCTGCCCAAAAAATAGCTAAGTTTGTAAGGCTTGGCTAAACTATGTAACTGGTTTGAGAGATACTCAAATTCATATTTGTAAGCTTCGACAATAGTGGTTTGTCGTAGTTTTGTGAGGGCCTCCATAGGGTCTTCATAAACTGATGGTCCAAAGCGAATGAGCAAAGCACAAACAAAAGCTTCCCAACTAGGAAAACCACCTGTTGACTCCAATTCTTGGAACCATGTTATGGCCTTCCCCTCTATATGGACCAAAGCCAATAAAACCCAATGTTGTGGATGGGGTTGATGATAATTAAAAAATTGATTAGCTCTATATAACCACCCATTTGGGTCATCCCCATCAAACTTGGGAAATTCCAAATGTATGGCCTTGGTTTGAATGCCTCCTGTGTCTTCAAAAAGTGGGTTGTTGTTGCGTGCAACTTGGCCAGTCGGAGGTTCCTCTTACTTTTTTTCAACTTGTTGCACCAAGCTGTCTAGATTAGTAGCAACTACTTGCAATTGCTAAGCTAACCCTTCTACTACTTGTTGCAGGGATTCTTGTGTTTTTGTTTTGCTTCTTGAACCTGTCAAACTGCTACCAAGGATTCAACTAATTGGGAGTACCGAGTACTAACATTACCATCAGCCATGGATGCACCGTCTATGGATACTACTGTTAGAAGTAGTGTAATGATAATAATGTAATTTAGATGTAGATCCAATTCGAGAGGATCGGTCTCCAATGTAAAGAAGATTTTGCAACGAAATTGTTCATATCTTTTTCATTGTTGCACAAATATTTAAAAGCAGGAATTACATAAGTAATACAAGATAATTAGGAACTGATGACCCCATAACTCCACTTCAATGGTTCCCACTAACCCTCTTTTACATACCAATATTTGAGCCTAAAGACTCGGACTTAACAACTTTTGACTTGGTCATGAGATCATACGACTAAAATGTAAAATAATGTAATTGGAATTCAAATAACCAAACAATTGAATGTAATACAGACTCTAACGTCCAAGACAAATAAGCCCATCCAAGGCCCAAATCAATTCAAGGCCCATAACACTAACTACTTTTACAATTTATCATATATCACTTTATATATTATTTTTCCATATCATTCAAATATTATTTATTACTTTTAAATATTTTCTCTAATTAATATTAAGTTTATAATATTTTTAGATCTTTTCAACATTTCTAATATCTTAATATAATTGTAGTATCTCCCCGTTGTTAAAATGACATTAATAGTCCAATTAAAAAGAAAAAAGAAAAAAACATTATCCATATTTTTGTGAATTCTTTATCATATTCTATGTTTAGCAACGCATGAGAAAAATTTTTTTATTAAAATAAAGTATTTTAATAATATTATAAATTTTTCATGTTTTATAAATAAAAGTATAAATGTGAGAAATATAAAAAAAATACATAAAAAGTAAGAAATAATAAAAGAATTACATAAATGAATAATACATGTTAAATGTAGAGAATCACTCTAGCTCATATGTATTTTGCATTGATTTTACATAATTCAATGGAAACCTTATTTTAAAATATTGATAGTTAGAGTATCCTCATTGGCTTATACATATGTAAAAATAAAGCCACATTTTCAACCATTGAAGATAAAAACCGCTACAATGGATTATCCATAGTCAAATATCTTAAATTTGAGCTACAATATATGTAAAGAAAAAAGCAAATTTGATAGTTACTGTTCTGTAAGTAAATCTTTATTTTATTATTTTTGTAACTCTCCATCTCTCTTAATTTCGGTTGGTTGTAACGTCCCGCAAAAAACCACTAAGCTCAAGAAAAGGATCTTGGGTAGAATAAAATCACAAAAAAATGATAAAATAGTAAAATAAATATTATTAATAAAATAAAATAGGTAAAATATGATAAAATAAAATAAATTAATAATTAAAAAATTAAATATTTTTAAATTATTAATTAGTCATTACTATATAATAAATAAATTGATATCTAATATGAAGATTTGATGTGAATAGTCAAAGTCAAATTCATCTTATATTATTTTAATATTATATAATGAAAAAATAACTATTCTAATGTGGATACTAATATAAATGGAATAGCTAAAATTTAAATCCATCTTACATTCATAAAAAATTTCATTTACATATGCATAATACAATAACAATACTCTTATTTTACATAAAAATGCAAAATAGATAAGCTATTGGGAGTGATCTTACGAGATAAATGAAATTAATCTTTGTCTCGTGTCTATATTTATTTCTCAACAACTTACATTAAAATTTTCCCCAAAACAAGAAGGTAGGAACAGTGACAATTAAAACAGAGTGATTTAATAAAAAGAAGAAGCAGAAGAAGAAGACTCAAAAAATAGAAGAACAAGTTCTAAGACCTTTCACAAAAATCAGGCCAAAAGGTTGGAATTGTACACCAACCTCTCAGCGGCTACAAACAAAGATAAGGTGTATGAGATCGCAAGCTCAGCTCCCATACACATTTCTCATTAATTAATGATTCAGAAAATAACAGTTTATCTCTTTTGCCATGGCCCAGGATTCTTTCTTTTCCAGAAACAGATAAATGGATTCGTATATAATATACAAATAAATGTGTTTGGACGTGAGTTTTGGAAGGCAGTGAACGGAGCATGTAGATAACCCACATCCATGGACCAGAAAAAGAACAAAAAAACAACGAAAATTATGTTCAACAACTACCATCAAAAGAGGGAAATCCTTTCGAGATAAAGGTTGCTAAAAACATCTATTCCATCCACAAATTGAACCAGAAAACTGAGATGTCCAAAAACTTTACAAAAATGTCGATCCCAAGACAGTATTTTTAGAACATGCAATCATGTTTTGGAGAATAACGTAGGACTCACTCAACTGTTTATCATAATGTATGAAAATAATTTTTTGGGCTCTTAAAAACAAAATTCATAAACCTAAATATAAAATCTACAACTACAAGGACGAACATGGCTGTTCAACATTCATGGCATCATTAAAAGAGAAAACAAAATAATGAAAATGGAAAAAGAAAAAAACAAATAATAGAAATGAAAAAAGCTCGCAATCAGAAGTATCAACAAATATACGACTTCATAAATTCAAATCCCATACTGAACAAAATGTGAAGGTTATGAGAACGATGAAGAAGAAGAAGAAGAAGAATCTATTCCGAAATATCGGTATTTGGTAATCAAGCTTACCCCCAAAAACCCAACAACGAGAAACAATTGGTGAGAAAAAAGAAGACAGCGCTTCTGATTGATCTTCACCGAGCATTCCATCCCCAAGAAGATAAGAGCAATCTCCAAGCACCAAATAAAATCAAATAAAATGAAAATCTGTAACAAACCCAGAAAAATCTATAAGACCAATTCACTTGGACACCCAAGTTCGGATATTCTAATTGTTAGGGCAATCCCTCGCAAAATGCCCTTCCTCCCCACAGTTATAGCACCCTCCACCACCACCACCACCAGAGTATCCGCGGACACCCCCGTATCTCCGGCTCCCACCGCCACCGCCACCGCCACTGCCCCCTCCACTACCTTGTTGATAACAGTCCCGGGCCAAATGACCGATTCGCCCACAATTGTAACACTCAACACCACCACCGCCGGCGCCAACACCAGTAGCAAGACCATAGCCTCCGCTGCTCCTTCCACCTCTCTGACCACCGCCCCTACCGTAACCACCACTACCGAAGCCTCCGCCACCATATCTACTGAAATTACCGGTTCTTCCCCTGCCGCCTCCTCGACCAATGCCCGGGCGGCGAGATCTGGCGAGGTCAGTCACATCCACGGCCTTGGTGCGGCCGTCTTCGCCGTAGTCAATGGAAAACTCGACCGGCTGACCCTCCAAGAGAGTGCGGAACCCGTCGGACCGGATTGAGGTCTGGTGGACGAAGAGATCCTCACCACCTAGGTCCGGAGCGATGAACCCGAACCCCTTTTGCGCGCTGAACCACTTTACCGTGCCCGTGGATCTCTGGGTCTCGGCCATTGCTAAGGTAAAACGATCCCGAACGTTCCAGAAGATTCTCCGTCAGCAGCAGTTGGCCATGGAGGAAAGGTCGTTTCTCTTCTTTTCTACTTTGGCATCAGCTCTACGGTTGCGTCAAAGTTCCGATAGAATAAATGGGGTGAGGACCCACCATCGAGCGATCGGACGGTTGAGTTGAGGCTAGCAATTTGGATCGTATTTCTGTGGTACAAAGAACAAAATTTTATTCGCTGGCTTATCCATTTGGGCCACGTCATATTTATTGCAGGCTATCTTTGTTTGTTGGTTTTTTTTTTTTCCAATGAAAGGACATATATCGTTTAGGGAAATGCCTCTTTGCTGCTTGGGCTTCACCGGCCATTTTGGCTGCTGGTCAACAAAATTTTTTTTTTAATTTAATAATTAAGAAAGTAATTTTAAATATATTAATATATATTTTTTATTTAGTAATTAAAAAAATATTAAAAAATATGAAAAAAAAAAAAAAAAAAACTACTATACGATACGCCCAGCGGTATGAATGGAGCAACATAGTAGCTGGATCTATATCGTTTATCATACATTAGTGTTACAGTAACTTTTACATATTTTTTTATGTATTATATTGATGTGATTAGTTGTATTAATTTTTTTAATATTTAATCAATTATATCAATAGAGTGTACAAAAAATACATAAAAATAACTACACATAAATTTTTTAATTATTATAACAGTCTATTACAATCAAAACTAGTTACATAGCTGCATCTATCGTGACCATATTGGATATTGTTACCAATTATAATGCAGTATCCACTTGTCTAACATTTTTTATATGTAAATGACTTGCTTCATTGCCTTGTCGAGCAATATGAATTATCTCAAAATCTCCAAACCAATATAATAAAAACAAAATTTTGATAAGAGAAAAACTTTAAACCGATTGGATGTTATTTTCTACTTTACACCAACCAATAAAATTTCAACACATATACAACTTATGTGTCTTATGTGCAAGTTGAGTGAATTTCTCTCCTTTTGCCTTTATCTCTTCTCTCCCCCACGTAGCTCTCCTCCTTTCTCTCTTCTCTCCCCCGAACATCTCTCCTCTCCTCTCCTCTCCCTTCATCCTATCGTCCCGAACCCATCTCCGTGAAGAGATTTTGAATCATTTTGGAACCCATCTCCTTTGAGGGATTCCGTCAAGAGATTTGGAACGAATCGGAACTCAATTCCCTCAACTCGATCTGGAACCTACTCGATTTTAGCGGGTACCTGTAAGTTTTTTATTTGTTTATTTTGCATATTAAGTATTAAGTTGAGGATATATGATCTAGGTTTATTTGCTTGTATTGTGATGTTGCTCAAAGTTTGAATTTATTACTTTTTATTTGTTTTTTTCTCCTTGTAATGCTGCTCAAGATTTGCAATGACAAACTTTTTTGAGGCAACAATCGGAGGAGAGAGTATTTCAAACCTCAAATGAGAGAGAGAGAGAGAGAGATCGTGTTGGATATTTCACATGAAAAAATTGATGTGATTCTCTACATGCATTTTTTTGTTTTGTTTGCTACAATCCATATGTGTTAGCTCTTCATTCGCGGGTGTAAAATAGGATATTTCACCCATCCAACTAATAGCGACCCTCTTTTGACAATCAAAGGCCATTATTTTGAGAGATTATCACCTCGTCATTGAATAGAATCAATAATAGCCAATGAATCCTCTTATAGAATCAGATTCGAAATTCCTACGTTTAAAATCATTTGTAAACCCCTTAGAGCAGTCATAGCTTCAATATCTTCAACCTCCAACAAATTCACTTCCTTTCTACTCATTTCAAACGATACTTTGCCTCTATTATCACGTAAAATAGCTCCAATTCCTGAGGCATTTGCAGAACTAAACGCAGCACCATCAAAGTTGTGAAGGTGGTTTCCACAAAAGCAAATTCTCTTTTGTGTAACAAGTTAGTGATTCTTAATATAGCTATTTACATAAACAACACATTTACCAATGACTTCCTAAAGAACACAATTTAAATTCTGAAAACGATACGTGGTCTTTATATTTCCCACGACTCCAAGAAATATAATATACAAATATGAAAAGAAGATGAGTGAGAGAATGTTTAAACTGATAAGCAATTTAAATCTTATTTTCTCTTCACCATTGGATTGCTACGTGGATTAAAGAATCGATTATTAATAAATTTATAATTTTTTAAAAAAATATATTTAAAAAAAAAAAAAAAAAAAAGCATTTGCACTTGTGGATACATGGATCAGTTGCACAATACGACATCGTTGACATTCAATGAGCACAAAAAATTGTAATGACATGTGGGGTGATGTGAGGTGTGCTACGTATAATTATGAAGTGTCTAAATGTAGTACAATTATTTTAAAAAAGAGCATAGTTCATGATTAAAAAATTAATTTTTAAAATAATTACATGATACTTATACACTTACGACTGCAAGTATCATTTCTCAATATAAAAAAAATCACAAAGAGATACTCTACACAAAGGTGTTTATAGATTTAAAGAAAAAAGCGGAGAGACATGTAATGCTAGTAGTACAAAAATGGCAAGGAATACTTATTGCACAACCATAATATATATATATATTTAAATTTTGTTTAAAAAATTGTTGACTATTGCACTTTAGTATAATTGAATTAAAAAAAATTAATATTTTATCGTGGAGTCATAAATAATTGTCTGTACCATTCTTTTATAAGTATCTTCAGTTTTTGAATATTCTAAATTCTCTTTTTGAGTGTGAATTTTACATTGATCACCACCTAAACACTTTAAAACTATAATGGCGTGATGGGCTTCTTAAGACGTGGGGCCGTTGGTGTTACAGTTTGTCGCGGGCTTCCACAATTTTCTTTGGACTTCTTTAGTAAAAGATATTCCTTGAAGCCCAAGGAGGGGTGATCCGGCCCAACGCTTGTAAAAATGTGCTCCTATGCAATAAAAAAATTATTAAATATATATTAATGGACGAGATCAATTGTGATAAACAAATAAATAAACGGATCTCCATCAGCCAGGTGGTAGCTTAGTTGGTACGAGTTAATATTTCATGATTTCAAGGTTAGGATTTCGAGTCAGAACATAAGTTGAAAATCACTTATAGTATTAAAGCCTGATTTTTGGGTTATGCGATGAGATTTGGACCATTTGGATAATTGGGGATGCTGTAGTAACGGACTCGCCCTTGAGATAGTAGCTATAGCTCAAACTGGATATTCCACAGTAAGGAGGGACTCTTATGGTAACACACAGAGAAGATTGCTTTGCCCCCGCCTCCCCTGTTCGCGAAGACAAAAATAAAAAATAAATAGATCTCTTTTATCCATTATTTAACGAATTAAACCCAACTCCTCAAATATTATGATCATCTTCATAAAAGAATATATATTGCCATCACCTAAGAAAAGAAAGGTAAATTAAAGTTTAGCACCATAAATTATTTAACAGTTTATAAGTCTTTCTAATTCAAATAATAAATCAAGTCTATGTTTGAGTTGTTTTAATTGGAAAAAAAAATGTAATAAAAAATGAAAACCGATATCAGAAATTAAAAGTTATTTTGCCTCATTTCATATTTTATTTTCATATTTCCATCTCAACAATGAACCATGATTTGATTGGCCAAAAATATTATTTTTTATTTAACTTCTTATATTATTCTAAAATCAGAGAAATGCATGGTTTTCCAATCTTGCAACTTTCTTCTTTATTTTTCGTTGCACACCTAAAACATGGGGAAACCTAACCTATTCTCATGGCTTGTCTTTATTTCTTAAGATTTAGATCTCGTTTGGAACTTAAACTGAATTGAAATTAGTTTAATTTTAAATTGAATTTGACATACAAACTAAAGTTTTGAATACTGTACTGGAAGCCATACAGGTCAAAACATTGGAACGAAATATTTCAATATCGGTACCATTTTGTGTAACGTTTCAGAATAATCGATATATGAATAAATTGTATATACAAATTATATTTCAAAATAATAATCTATATATGAATAAATTATATATAAATATATATAAATTATAAATAGTCTAGTCTGAATTGGAGGTCAAAAAATGAACTTGCAATTTGAAGAAATGAAAAAAAAAGAAAAAAGTAAAGGCCGAAATATCGGCTGGTACAAGCCGAAACGACCGAAATTCTGATCTGTATGAAACAAGGGTCTTCTCTGTACCTACTACGTCATGGAAACAAAACATTTTGATTGTACCGGTCGGTACGGTACGAAATTCAAAATAGTAATCCAAACACTTAATTCTCAAATTACTAAACTCATATCAATTCAAAATATATTTATATGTGGGACTCATAACTTTTTCAACTCAACACTTCTTTACACGCGGGATCTACAACCTTTTTCAACTTCTCATAAATATATCTAAACTCATTTTAACATCAAAACACATCTAAACTCATTTTAGGTGGGCCCTACAAAACTCACTCCACCATCTTAACTTACTACAATTCATAAAAAACTCAACTCAACTCAACATCTAACTCATCTCAAATTAAAGAATGCATAAAAAACTCAACTCAACTCAATATTTAACTCATCTCAAATTAATCGATGCTTCCTAATCCTCGAACCTTCATATGCTATACTATAATATGAAATTAAATTGTTGTTTACATAATATTAAAAAACAAAAACTATGGTTTAGAAATAACAATTGGCCAAGTACTTAACTTGGATTATTGGAGCATTAGTATTGATTTAGCTAAAGTCTTAGGCATAGTTTAGCTAATATGTCACTTTTTGACTTTTGAATATCCATTCAAAAGTTAAATCCTACATTATCTTAGTCATCTTACTCTATATAATAATATTTTTTTAAATTTTCTTCTACTTTTTAAATGCATAGTTTTTTACTTTTTTTGTTAAATAATTTTTTTTCCTTCTTTCTCATAATTTCCAATGACCTATATATCAAAAGATATAAAATTTGTACAACAACTTTTATTAATTTCATTCTCAAACGCAAAGCATCAAAAGATATGTTCATACTTATATCCTAGCCTAGAAATCAAAATATGTAAAAATTTAGAAATTGTGAAAAGAGGTGAAGTGAAAATGTTACTTACATAAAAAAATTATATAAGATGGCTAAAGTTACTATTTACTTACATATATAGACAACTACTATAACCTATAATTCAGATGACTTATACTTGACTATTCTTGTTGCCCAGACGACTAACACAAGAAGGGGGGTGAATTGAATTGTATTTAAAAAAAAATAACAATTATAAATCAAATATACAATATAAAATATAAACAAAATAAGAAACAGCAATAAATATAAAGAGTAAGGGTAAGAGAGAAGCAAACTCAGTATGTTAACGATGTTCGGCCCCACTGCCTACGTCCTCGCCTCAAGCTACCACTTGAGGATCCCCAAATTCACTATTCAACCTCCTTCAGGTGGAGATAGAAACCTATTACACCTTTGAACAACACCGTTACAAAAGATCCGTGTAGAACACCCTCTACACTTGCAATCACCTTACAAGTGGTGATTCAACGATTCCCTGTGTAGAACACTTTCTACACGCACAAGGGTTGTACACACCCTTTTACTGATACAAGAATTGATAGTGGGTAGGATATCAGAAAACATTCCTCAATGAGTGAAATAAGAACAATACAAGCACAAACTATATCTCTCGAAATGAATAAGAATTAAGGCTCAATGTTTAGAGAAGAGAGAATGAAAGTTTGAATGAATGTTGTATGCTCTTGGTGTTGTGAATGTGAAGCTCTCAAATGATCTATTTATAGGCATATGAGACTTCATATTCAAATTTAAAAAGATTCACATGTCAAAGACATCATCATTCATTTTTCAAAAATTTCAAATCTAATCTTTTTACTTTTTGCATATGACAAAAGGAGCACACTTTACTTTTCAAAAATTTCAAACCTAATCTTTTACTTTTTGCATATGACAAAAGGAGCACACTTTACTTTTCAAAAAATTCAAACCTAATTTTTACTTTTTGCATATGACAAAAGGAGCACACTTTACTTTTCAAAATTTTCAAACAAAGACATCTTCCTTTTGCATAAGTCAAGAAAAGCATCAATCACTTTTGAAAATATTCAAATAAAACATGCACATGTGAAAGATGACAATCAATCATCTTTAATATTTTCAAAGTTCAAACCTTTAATCATGGCATGCACATGTGAAAGATGACAATCAATTATCTTTCAAAATTTTCAAATTTAATTTTCAAAATATTCATGCACATGTGGAAAATGTATTTTAATGCTTTATGATAAAATATTAATTTTTGAGCCTTAATCCTAATTTCGAATTTTAAGAGATTTACAACATTACTCTATGATTTTAATGTGAACTTGTTTCCTTCTTGCTCATGCTTGGTTCTTTGATGTGCTTCACTCCATTGTGTAGATGACTTGAGCTTGAAACTCCTTTATTCTTTAAATTCATTTGTTATCATCAAAATCCATGTGTAGATTTATAATCACATGAAACTTGAAACCTTGGGTTCAACAATCTCCCCCTTTTTGATGATGACAAATACTTGACAGAACTTGAAACCTGTATTAATACTTAAGCTCCCCCTGAGAATGTGCGTTAGTTTTTCAAGCAAAAAAAATAAATGTAATTCCAAGCATATATAACAAGTTCAGCAATTTAAACAATGTTAATGTTCTAGTCTAAAACTTCTCCCACTTTTGGCATCATTAAAAAGGATCGGCAGCAATTAAATGGACTGAAGAAAATGATGCGTTTAATAGATACTATAGATAGTTGAAAAAGGAGCCGTCTGTGACTCGACAAATGCTGCAAAGCCTCGAGGCCTAACGCTATGAATTTAATGCGGCTGAAGATTTAAACAATCGCCTGATGTTGTTGACAAATATGATTGAAAGCTCCGAGTTTCTATATAAAAAAAAATCATTTTTGCCCATCGGATACCAAAAACAATCACATTGCTCCTTGACCTAAATTCTGTTTTTCCATAACGACAGAATGGCCGAGCAATTCTCTTCCACTAATGTTCCAGATTTGAATCAGGAACCCTTGACGCATCAACCATCAATCTTCTCTCCTGAGGTCGTCAATACCATGATAGGAGCAGAGATCCGTTTTTCTAGTAGAGCTGATTCTGAGATTGTTGCAGAATCAAGAATGCTCAGCAGTCAATATGCTGCCTCTGTTACGACCATGTCTCGGAGGTTAATGGCGAGGGTGAGTGAGATTGATCATCTTAACATCCAAATATCTGAGTTACGACAGAAACTTGCTAATAAGGATAGAGAGAATAAAAGGCTGAAGCAAGAAAACAAAGAGTTGAAAAAATTTGCAGATTGGTATGCTCATGATCTGCAACCACGAATAGAGGAGCTGGAACGAGAAAGGGTTCAGATACAAGGTCAACATCGGCAGATAACAGCAGAGATTCACCGTTTACTAGAAAAATAGGGACAACCTACTGTTAATCTCGCTGGCTTAGTAAGAAAACTTTTGACAATGTGTGTCCAGCATATCTTGTATTTCTTTTGACTAAATAAGATTTGAAGAGATAATGGTTTGTCTTATTCTTTATGCTATCTCTATAAAATCAGTCTCAAAGTTCATCCGATTTGCATCAAATCTTATTCTCATCTTTATAACTCATCTGCATTCCTTCAACATTCTCGCTTTAAGTTTTCAATTCCTTTCTCAATGGCTCATTCTTCTAACATTCCTCTAGATCCATCCATGAGGTATTCTACATCTCAACCTCCTGTCCTTTCTGCAGCTGCCATTGGTGCCATGTTGCAGCAAGAAAATAATAGTTTGACTAATAAGTCAGACTCCGATGCTATCTACGACTTGGTGAGTCTCGGGACTCGCTACTCATCCTCTATTGTTGCTTTTTCCCAGCGGATTCAAGCCAAAAACCATGAGGTTGAAAAGCTTAAGGAACAAATTGTTGTACTTCAACGAATTGTTCAAGAGTCTCACACAAGGGAAGGAATCCTTCGGCAGAAGAATAAAAAGTTGAAATCTCTATTGGATTCTTCATTCCGCTTGCCAGTTCCCATGGATAGGGATGACATGATATTGTATGAAGAGAATGAGCGTCTCAAACATGAGGCTAAGAACCTCAAGTTTATGTAAAAGTATTTAAAAAAATCTCTCTATTTTTATGAACTCTGATCTATCTTTTAAGAGATATTCATAATATGCATCATACCTATTTCTCTTCTAATCATACATAATCTATCTTCTGGTAAAGGTTTTGTGAATATATCTACTAACTGATCGTGTGTGTTTGTGAACTCTAGTACTATATCGCCTTTCTGCACATGATCTCGAAGAAAATGATACCTTATTTCAATATGTTTAGTTCTAGAATGTTGTATTAGGTTCTTTGAAAGATTTATAGCACTTGTATTATCACATTTGATTGGAATGTGATTATACATGAGTTTAAAATCTTCAAGTTATTGCTTCATGTAAAGAACTTGAGCACAACAACTACCCGTAGCAACATATTCTGCCTCACTAAACCAAGAAACTAATGCATGACCTAAGAAGTGACATGCTCCACTAGTGCTTTTTTGATCTATTTTACAACCAGCATAATCTGCATCTGTGTAGCTGATTAGATCGAAAGATGTGTGTTTAGGGTACCATAACACTACGTTAATTGTACCACTAAGATATCTAAGAATACGCTTAACTGCAATTAAATGAGATTCTTTTGGAGATGATTGAAAGCTTGCACATAAGCACACACTGAACATAATATCTGGTCTACTGGTTGTCAAATATAATAAGCTACCAATCATACCTCGATATACCTTCGAGTCAATTGGCTTACCGGATTCATCTTTATCAAGTTTAGTAGATGGGCTCCTTGGTGTTCCAGTTTCCTTAACACTTTCCATCCCAAGCTTCTTCAACAATTCCTTAATATATTTTGATTGATTGATGAATGTCCCACTTTTTGCTTGCTTAATTTGTAATCCGAGAAAGAATGTAAGCTCTCTCATCATACTCATTTCAAATTCTTTCTGCATAGTGTTAGCAAAAACTTGGTACATATTTTCATTAGTAGCACCGAATATTATCTCATCAACATAAATATGAATCAAAAGAATATCATCATTTTCGTATTTTAATGAAAAGAGTTGTATCAATTTTTCCTCTTGAAAACCCTTTTTCAATCAATAAGCTATTAAGTCTCTCGTACCAAACTCTAGGAGCTTGTTTGAGTCCATATAATGCTTTTGTGAGTTTGAAAACATGATTTGGAGAAATATGATTTTCAAAACCTGGAGGTTGCTCAACATATACCTCTTCATTTATAAAACCGTTTAAGAAAGCACTTTTAACATCCATTTGAAAAGATTTGAAATCTTTATAACAAGCATATGCAAGTAACATTCGAATAGCTTCTAATCTTGCGACTGGTGCATATGTCTCATCATAATCGATTCCTTCTTCTTGATTGAAACCTTGGGTTACAAGTCAAACTTTATTTCTAGTTATGACTCCGGACTCATTTTTCTTATTTCTAAAAACTCATTTTATTTTTACTTGTAGAGGACTTCATGCATACCTATAAAAACAATTAAAAAGATTTTTCTTGGTACCTAAATTCTTTGGGTCCTTTATTTATTAGTATTAGAAAAAACAAGATTTTTAGGTACCCATATGGCCCTAATAGTCATTGTATGCTTTCTTCTAATAGGATAAGCATGATAATTATGACCATTTCTATTACAAAAATTGCAAATAGCATGTGGCATATATGAAGAACTTGAGTGATTATAATAGTATCTTTTTTGACAAAATTATTATAAAAGGAATTTTGAATATTGAATTTTGATGTAGAAGGATTATCAAAGAAGTTTTTATAAGGTTTGTATTTTTGTTTTGGCATATATCCCAACCTGCTTTGTCAAAAACACATTTTTGACTACCAAGAAGTTTTTCAAAATTTCTTTTTCCATTCGTAAAGTTTTCAACAATATTTTCTAAATCAGTTTTCTTCTTCTTTAACTCAAGATTTTGATCTTTCAAAACAATACTTTCTTTTCTTAAAATATCAATTTCATTTGTTAAAAAAGAATTTTTCTTTTTCAAAGAAGTATACTTGATACCCAATTTTTCAAATTCTTCATATACCTCTTCTAAAACATTTTGCAATTCATCATATGAAGGATCTTCAATATTATCAAGATTTGTTACCTCAATATCATCTTTAGCCATAAGACAAAGATTTGCTGATTCTCCATTGCTTGCTTCATTATCTGAGCTACTTGAATCATCATCCCATGTAGCTTTCATTGCTTTCTTGCCTGAATCTTTCTTGGAGAACCTTTTGAAGGATTTCCTCGGAGGAGTTTTATTTTTCTTTAAGAAGTTCTGAATTCTTCTTGTTATCATCGCAACTTCTTCATCTTTGTCGTCATTTTCCTCATCTTCATCACTTTCACTTTCATGAGGAACAGCTTTAAGTGCCAAGCTCTTCTTTGGCTTTCCTTCTTCTTCTCCTCTTTTTAATGTGTACTCATGGGTGATAAGTGACCCGATGAGTTCATTCACTTCGAACTTCTTGAGGTCTCTAGCTTCAAGAATCGCTGTCACTTTTGATTCCCAACGTTTTGGTAGAGAGTTGAGAATTTTTCTTACTATCTCCACTTTGGAATAAACTTTGCCAAGAGCTGTCAAGCTGTTTATGATGTTAGTAAAACGAGTATGCATACTAGAAATAGATTCATCATCATTCATCTTAAACATTTCATATTCATGAGTAAGAATATAAATTTTTGATTCCTTGACTTGAGAAGTTCCTTTATAAGTAACTTCTAAGTTATCCCAAATTTTCTTTGCCGTAGCACAAATCATTACCCTATTGAACTCATTACCATTGAGAGCATTATATAATAGATTCATAGCAGTTAAATTCAAAATATAAAGTCTATCGTCTTCACGATTAAACTCATCTTCTTCCTTTTTGACCTTTACTCCATCAACCACTTTTGTTGGAATATAAGGTCCATTTACAATACATTTCCAGATTTCTCGACCTTGAGCCTGAAGAAATATTCTTATTCTAACTTTCCAGAATGAGTAATTGTCTCCACAAAAAAGTGGAGGCCGACTGCTAGATTGACATTCACCAAAATGAAACTGCAATGTTAGCCATAAGATCTTAACTCAAAAGATAGTTAATCTTATAACAGAGCTTTAGCTCTGATACCAATTGTTACTGATCATAGGCCGCACCTATATCACCAAACAATTGTACCTACCAGACTAGCTGGCCACCGTCTCTACCGGTGCACCGTCACCCATGGTCGGAGAGTCTTGCTTCGGTGACACAGTCACAAGCGAGAGTTCCCATGAGTGATCTGCCTGTATGAACAGTACATGTCAACTAGCTCTGATACCAATTGTTGCCCAGATGATTAACATAAGAGGGGGGGTGAATTGAGTTGTATTTAAAAAAAATAACAATTATAAATCAAATATACAATATAAAATATAAACAAAATAAGAAACAACAATAAATATAAAGAGTAAGGGTATGAGAGAAGCAAACTCAGTATGTTAATGAGGTTCGGCCCCACTGCCTACGTCCTCGCCTCAAGCTACCCCTTTAGGATCCCCGAATTCACTATTCAACCTCCTTCAGGTGGAGATAGAAACCTATTACACCTTTGAACAACACCGTTACAAAGGATCCGTGTAGAACACCCTCTACACTTGCAATCACCTTACATGTGGTGATTCAACGATTCCCTGTGTAGAACACTTTCTACACACACAAGGGTTGTACACACCCTTTTACTGATACAAGAATTGATAGTAGGTAGGATATCAGAAAACACTCCTCAATGAGTGAAATAAGAACAATACAAGTACAAACTATATCTCTCGAAATGAATAAGAATTAAGGCTCAATGTTTAGAGAAGAGATAATGAAAGCTTTGAATGAATGTTGTATGCTCTTGGTGTTGTGAATGTGAAGCTCTCAAATGATCTATTTATAGGCATATGAGACTTCATATTCAAATTTAAAAAGATTCACATGTCAAAGACATCATCATTCATTTTTCAAAAATTTCAAATCTAATCTTTTTACTTTTTACATATGACAAAAGGAGCACACTTTACTTTTCAAAAATTTCAAACCTAATCTTTTACTTTTTGCATATGACAAAAGGAGCACACTTTACTTTTCAAAAATTTCAAACCTAATCTTTTACTTTTTGCATATGACAAAAGGAGCACACTTTACTTTTCAAAATATTCAAACAAAGACATCTTCCTTTTGCATAAGTCAAGAAAAGCATCAATCACTTTTGAAAATATTCAAATAAAACATGCACATGTGAAAGATGACAATCAATCATCTTTAATATTTTCAAAGTTCAAACCTTTAATCATGGCATGCACATGTGAAAGATGACAATCAATTATCTTTCAAAATTTTCAAATTTAATTTTCAAAATATTCATGCACATGTGGAAAATGTATTTTAATGCTTTATGATAAAATATTAATTTTTGAGCCTTAATCCTAATTTCGAATTTTAAGAGATTTACAACATTACTCTATGATTTTAATGTGAACTTGTTTCCTTCTTGCTCATGCTTGGTTCTTTGATGTGCTTCACTCCATTGTGTAGATGACTTGAGCTTGAAACTCCTTTATTCTTTAAATTCATTTGTTATCATCAAAATCCATGTGTAGATTTATAATCACATGAAACTTGAAACCTTGGGTTCAACAATTCTCATGCAGACTAATTTTTTTTTACATCTTAGGTAAATTTTAGATAACTTAGACAAATGGCTAAGCTAATGTCAGTGTTATTACAATATAGAATAAGCTATATAGGTATCAATAAAAAAGGCCAAATATGCATTTTGTTAGTGATTTTTTAGTCTTAAAAATCATAAATTATTTAAAGAATAATTGTGTTTTTCACTCTCAAACAAATGCACCTATTTTGATTAGTTCAAAGAAAACTTTTTATCCTATAACAAAAATGCTAGGCTCACCGAGATATGGGTCCCAATAATTTTTTTTTTTACTTAGTGATTAAGGAAGTGTTTTTTAGTGATATTGTGAATTTTTTTAAAAAATATTTAAGAATATAAAAAATGAATGAAAAAAAGTCAAAATACGAAAAGATCAACCATCACCATTTCTCTCATAACCAAAGCAAACCATCCCCACACTGTGACCCTCTCAATGCCATCATTCACGCCGACTCCTTGTATGTTGTTACCTAGCCTCTATCACAACTACTCACGTTAACAAGGCCAAAGGAAGCAACCACCCATGCACAACGGCATCATCATCACGCAAGAAACCACTCAACTACACGTTGCTGGCAAGTCGTAGTTTAGCCACCCTCTCCATGCATGGTACAGGCTTCACAACAAGATCACTTTCAGCTCATCACCACGAACAAAATCAATGCATCACCGTCGCCACGTTCAGCACTAGTCCATTCGAAATAGGTCCATCATGTCCTCTATTTTAAGAAGTGAAAATAGAGTAAGTCCAGTCGAAATAGGTCCATCATGTCCTCTATTTTAAGAAGTGAAAATAGAGTAAGAAGGAGTAGTGTGGGCCACCAAGAGCTGTCTTTGATTCATGTTTTGCTAGCAACGGCAGACTCTCAGACGATGGGCGTTCCTCTGATTCCGGCACTGGATTCATGTTTTGTGAGCAATGAATCTCTCTCACCAATTTCGGGGTTTTGCGAGCAATGATGGTCTATCAGAAGCATACGAGGTTTCTGATTTCAGTCTCCCTCTCATTTCATGTTTTCCCTTTTTTTTTTTTTTTTATAATATCAGTTGTCGTTTCCGCTAAAGATACCAAACGATGGGTACCTATAGCAGAACTATTTCTTAAATATTTCAGCTTTCTCTTGTTCACATTAGGACCATTCATTCCACATGTTCTAGCTCATGTTATTTCATGTTTTAGAGCAATCGGATGTAGCACAAGCTCAGTGGTTGAATGTAGACGGGTTGTACACGAAGGAGGCGGTCTAGGTTGGCATGGAGGAGATCAAAGTGCGACAAGGCTTCGGGTTCGAGAGCACACATGCTCTGTTTTCTTGCTTGAACACAGAGAAGGTAGACGGAACAATTCAAAACTTAAAGGGTTCTACATTGGGAGAAAATGGTACTGAGGCTGGCTGGCCTCCATCGTCCTAATACTGAGAAGGAGAGAGCGAGAATCAGAGAGCATGTGAGAGTTTGGTGAGTAAGCTCACAGAGATGAGTGTTGTGTCCATGCATGGAGTTGGGTTCACTTGCAGTGACTCGATGGTTTTTGCATTCTGCTGTGGGGGTGAACGTTGGGTGAGGTGTTGGGTGATCTTGGTTGAGAGGAGCTGCATTTTAGATGAGAAGAAGATGCGAAGGAGATGCGAAGAAGAAGATGAACGGTACCTGATCTTCGTGTTTCATCTTCGTTGTTCTCTATGGGGAAGCTTGCTCCTGAAACATGCTGTGTGTGCAACGTAGCCCTACGTTTCAACCAAACCGAATGAACAAAATGTCCCGTTTCATTATTACACATGGATGGACGTGTATGTGAGAGATCTCCAACCCGGTGTGCAAATAGACTTTTTGTTTAAAAGAAAGACTTTTTCACAAGTCAATGTCGTGGAATGCATGTTAATGAACCAAAGTTAAAAAAAGATTCCCATGTCCATCCACCCACGTAGATTACATGGCCTTTCATATCCAACCCTTGTAGGCTAAAATGTAAAAAGGCAGAGGAAATTAAAGAATGGAGCTTAATCAAAGGCCTTTCCGTTATTTTCTATGCCATCCATTGAGCATCCAACGTCATGGGCTATCCATTCCCCTAATTTCCAACACTTTTGGCTTTTTAATTTTAAAGTATTATGATTTTATTTTTTGTATTTTGAAAAATAAGAAATAAATTTCATTACTTAACAAAGGCTAGTATTTTTTCTGGTCTTCGTCATGGAATAAGTAATGTAGGGCTCCATTCATACTGTGGCAGGCCATGAAAATATTTATGAGTCTAACTCATTTCATAAAACCAGTTCAATAAGAGATAGCTACTCATTCCTGATAAACATGTCAAAGATCTTATCCATATGTAATGTGTGATTATTCCTCAATACACTCCCTCAAGTGCAGGTCAATATTTTTGTTGGTCCTTGTCACGGGATAAGTAGTACGGGCTTCCATTAGTCCTGAACCTGGTTCTAATATCTTGAAGAAATTCATGGGCCTAACTCAGCTTTTAAAACCAATTCAAAGATAGAGGTTTGCTCCAACTTTAAAAATATATCTAAAATTTTGTTTACATATAATGTAGAATTTATTCCTCAACAATATTTTCCTTTTAGTAGGATGAGTGAAATTTGTAATAGATAGAACTAATTATAATTTGTCATTGCACATGTCATAGGAGATTCAATAAAGCACTAAGTTTATTATCTAAAATTTCCCCAAAATTTTATTAACTATACCATTATTATTATTATGAGAAATAATATTTACAGTCGTAAAATGTGCAAGTGTCATAAAATTTATTAGAAAAAAAATAAGTAAATTAAATTAAATTTTTAATAATATATGTCACTAATTTTCAAAATAATTATGCAACATTTTTACACTTTACAAATCTACATAATATTATTTAAAAGCTTTAAATCTATTTTCATATTAACGCCTACACCTCATCCCTCATCCTTTACTCCGTTAGGCATAGTTTAGATGGTAAAAGTGTTTTATTTAATCTCATTATTATAATTTTTTTAAATTCTCATATAAAATATAATAAACAATTTAACATTTTCAAATATTAAAATAATAATAATATTAAAAAATAATATTTTAATAATATTTTATTTAATATTCAATTTTTATAAAAAAATTATTTTTTCTGATCTCATTATTCAAACCGCCCCTTTAATATAAACTGATATTGCAGAGTTTTAGCTGATGCTCGATAGATTAGTTATTTTACACGTGAAATGGGAGGATATGGGTGAGGAGCCGGTCTGTCTTCAAAAAGAATCCAAAACAATTTGATAGATGGCAGTTGCACGGCTTGCACCCTCAAATCGCCATAGCCACCACTAGGCCTATTCATCTGAGTTTCAGACTGGGTACCCGGGTATGCCCGGCCCAGAACCCGGGTTTGAAACCCCGGCCGGGTTTTGGCCTGAGTACACCCGGTTAGGGGCCAGACCGGAACCTGGGAGAATCCGGGTTTTTTGAAACCTAGAAATCCGGATTCTGGGTTGTACTCAAAAATTTTATTTTTTATTTTTTTAACAAAAACCTATATTATTAAATTTCTTTAAAAGCATTTTATTTTTATCTTAAAGCCTATATTCTATTATAAATTTTTCAAGCAAAATTGGTTGAAATGCATATTCTTTTATATATAAAACTAATTATTATTTTTAACTAAATGCATTTTAAAAAAATAAATTTAATATCTATCATCTAAATGCATGCAAAAAAATAAAAATGCAATCACTACATATTATATTACTTGGTATTTATATATTACATTACAAAACACAATTACAATATACAAAATTACATAAAAAAAAAAGGATTACATTGAGCTACCAATACATATTACAGAATATGTCAGCTTCATGTAATTAATGCATTCTTCGAGCCATTGTTGGTCCAAGCTTATCTGCAAGATGTATTCAACAATGTTCTTGGGCTGCTATATCATAGTTTCCTATAAAAGATACAATCATAAGAAGCAGAAAACAGATTAAAATAAACAGCACATTTATAACCAACTAGTAATTGGGCATTAAAATAATGTATGGATAAGAGTCAAAATATGTTTTTATATAAATCCTGGAAGTAGGATAGAAGCCAATCGCATATTAGTAAAGCAACAAGCAAGGGGATTGAACTGGGTAATACGCGGATAAGAGTCAATACATAACATGATATATAGATAAAGACTGAAGCAAATTTTGAAGACATGCTTAGAGTTCGTAAATCAACAGAGCACATAGCCATGTATAAAACATCATTCAAGTTTTAGAAAGAGTGAATACAAATCTACGCACTAGTATATAGTATCAAATTTAGAAAGAGTGAACACAAATATGAGTCTCCGCCCCATATGGTGGTCAAATGATGCAATCTCAAAAAGAAAATTATAATCTAAATTGGGAGCTCAACCATAGGCTGTACATAAGGCAAGTCTTTTTGGAAATGATTTCTGCAGTGACATACAGGGTACCCATTACTCACATCCTATCCTATATTAGTTGGAAGACCATCTATAGGTTGTACAACCTCCTGCTCCACGTTAGTTGCAAGTCCAACAAAAAGTTGAACGGGGGATTGTTTTTGTTCATGATGTGCTTTGGCATTGCGAGGCTGAAATCCCACCAAATGACAATGGTTTTTCCTGTTTTACCCAAACCAAATAACCAAGTCAAAATAGTGCCAAAATTCATCTTTCCAAAATTGATAAAAACTTTATTTAAGAAAACAATCTAAAATTGTAGTAAAACTAAGAATAGTGACTTCAATAAAACATTGTACATGACAAATAGTATATCACCATCCCTGCAAAACATGAAGCACTAGATGCCCTTTATCTTGTAAATAGCATATGTTTCCAAGAAGTTGCACAACTTATTCAACAAGTATTTTGAAGTCAATGATTGATACAGTTTATTTATTCATCCAAGAACCATTATACACAATTCAAAGTAGTATCTTTGTCGTTGAAAGGGCTCCTGTTTTATATATTATATCTTTTAGTCTCTTCTTTGGGCAAATCTAAGCCATTACTTTTTGCCTCTTGGGAGAGAGAACAAGTGGAGAGTGAACAAGGGCTTAATTCAACCATGTGATCATCATAAAACAACTTTTTTTAACTTACAAAACATTTGGGACCACAAAGCATGACTATGTTTTTCTTTCGCTCTACATTTGTGTCTGTCTTGAGTTATCTTATCTGATATGGGTTTCACTATTAGCAAGCATGAAGCAGCACTAATTGAGGAGCCAAAATAACAATATTATTGTCATTATCTTTTCCTTTTTGGTGAAGGGGTTGGCTTGTATGTCCAAATTGGTACTTGCCTTATAATTAGTTGCCTAAAAGAACTACTCTATCCCACAACCCCATTAATTCATGGTCCTTTTCAACTTGCCTAACAGGGTAACAGCCTTGAATCCTTTACACAACCTTCACCTAAGAATATTCTCAAGCAGCTGCTCTATCTCTTTTTTCTTTTCTCCTTTTGTGCATTTACACAAGCACGCTTTAGCATGATCCACAATTAATTTCTCTGTTTCTCTCCCTCACAGACAGCACAAATGCTACAGAACCCAGAAAGAAAAACAACCCATACTTAAAAATAGAGCAGATCAAGCAAAATTTTTATTTTTATTTGTTTCAAAATTGTCAAAAGTTTTATTTTTTGCTTCTCTTCTACATACAAACATCATTATAGCAAACTCGGATTCCCAAAAACATGCAGTTATAGACATAGCACACACTATAGACCTTCGATGATGGAGCAAAAAAGTAGCAGATGATCGAGCACAAGCCTAACCCTGGGTTGTAGAAGTCAACGATGGAGCGAAAAAGTAGAAGACAATGGCCGTGAGTTATAGAACTCCAATCGACAGAGGACGAGTGATAGTCTTTCGTTGACTATAAAACTTTGCAGAGCAGAGAGAGAGAGAGAGAAGTCTGGGGGAGAAATCTCAGGAGAGGGGAGTGGGGAGAGTGGCTACTCATGCAAAACATTTACAAAGTTACAAACCCTACGATCATTTTTCTTTTTATAAAACGCGGGTACCGGGTTTTAAATCCGGGTTCTGGGTTTAAAATTCGGTACCCGGCCCAGATTCATCCTGTTTTCTAAATCAGGGTTCCGGTCTGGATTTGACCCTAGCTAAAACCGGAATTGGAAGCTCGATTATCCAGGTTCCGGGTTGAGCCAGATAAAATCCAATCCGGATGAATAGTCCTAACCGCCACGACTCATCTTCTCAAGCTCATAGTTTGGTTTAAGATAGCTTGATTTAAGGCCTTTTGGATATAAAAGTATCCAAATTTATTTTAATTCACCTCATTTAATTATAATAATTTTTTAAAATTTTAAAATAAAAGTAATATTTTAAAGATTTTATTTTTAATTTTTATTTCAATTTATTTCATTTTAACTTATTATCAAAACTAGGAGTGTAACCGATTCAGTTAGGTCTTATTTTGGACAAAATTTAGGATCGAACCTGTATGAACCGATTTTACATTTTTTAAAACCGATTACGCACCGGTTATCTTCCTAAACCGATACTTCAATTTTATTGATTTTTCGATTTTAATGTACTATATTATATATTATATTATATAATATAGTATATTATAGTATATAATACTATAATGATAATATATTGTAGTATATTATAATATATAGTGATATAGTATTTGTATAACTATTAATATACACTATATAATATTAGTATAACTATTAATACAATAAATAAAATGATATAAAATTTTAAAATTTAATATTATATTAATTAGTAATTTATCATATAATATAAAACTATTTTATATGTAGTTATATATTATATATAAATATTATATACTATAGAAAAAATTAATATATATATATAAATCGGTCTGATCCGATTCGATTTGATAAAATATATATATATATATATAAAACTGATACCAAACTTAAAACTGAACCGATCCTATCGGTTTAGTCTAGTCTGATTTGATTTACCTATTTGTTGGTTTATTTTTCCGCTCCTTTTCAAAACCTCCCCCATATAAATCGTGAAATAACACGAACTTGAACGCGTGGAATGAATGGTCCTGATGTGAATCCAAGGATCAACATCATCCCATGTGCAAGATTTGTGGAGCTTCATCCTCTCCTTTTTCAGGGTGAGGTTTTTCTCTCTTGAAGAATCTGGTCTCTTAAGCTATCTCAGTTAGTTTGAAGAGGATATGGAAGAAGATTTAGCAATGAAATGGGAGGCTCTCAGCCTCACTGAAAAGGAACAAGGAGTGGTTGTCCTCTCACACAGCTCAAAGGAAAGGATGGTGCAACAAGGACAACATTGTCTACTGGCAATGGTCATTGCTGAGAGGACTGTCAACAAGGAGGCTTTCAAAAACACTATGGCGAAAGTTTGGAAATGCACTAGCTGGATGCAGTTTTCAGAAGTAGGGAACAACCAATATCTGGTAGAATTTCACCTAGAACAGGACCTGGAACAGGTGCTACAAGGAAGACCATGGTGTTTTGACAGATGGTTGGTCTGTTTACATTCATTCGATGGAAAGAAGTCAGTCAAAGAGATCCCTTTCTCCATGGGGATCTTCTGGGTGCAGGCACACAACACACCTTTTGCAAGCATGAATACTGATGTTGGCCAACAGATAGGTAATAGCATTGGAAAATGCTTAGAAGTACAAGCAGATACCATAGGGATCTGTTGGGGAGAATTCATACGTATGAAGGTGGAACTTGATATTACAAAGCCAATACAAAGAGGTCTGTTCCTTACGGTTGATGGGAAGAAGTCATGGATTTTTTTGAAGTATGAAAGACTGCCCAACCTGTGTTTTAGGTGTGGTTGCATAAAGCACAATGCCAAAGGATGTTCTCTTAACAAAACAGGAAGTGATAAGATGCAATATGGACCATGGTTACGAGCTCCAGCAACTAGGTCTGTGGATGGTGAGAAGAAAAAGTATGGAACAAATAGCAGCAAGCATGACCACGGTGAACAGCAATGGAAAATAGACAAGGAGGTCAGGGATGACTCTGCTACCAAGGAACCTGACATCTCACCAACCATGCAGACACCAAAACACACTGATGCAGATAGTTCAGCAGCTCGAGGAGGAAACAAGAAGCCCTTTGTCAACCCATCACTTGTAAAAGGTACTTTTTTTCCTGTTGAGGAAACAATGAGGCTACCAATGAATAATGTCACTTCTGAGTATATAAACCAAAATGAACCGTGCTTGATGAGAAAAAACAACAAACCAGAATTCCCAAAGAGTGGTATGCAAACCTGTCAACAAAAAAAGCCTCAGGTAGGCCCAGTGGGAAAAGGCCATACTGATGGGCTTAAGGACCAAGTGTCATCCTTAGCCCTTTTTGTCTCGGATCAGGTGCAAGTGTTGCAGGAAATTAAGAAAAAGGCTACATGGAAGAGAAAGGCTCGTGACAGAAACTTGGGCACCCTTACTACTGAGGCAACTAGTGACAAAGAAAATATCATTCAAAACTCAAGAAAAAGGCAGAACCAAGAGGACTCATTTTCTGGCAAGTTACACAGGAAAAAAATAAAACAAGAGAGGGTGGAACCAGAACAACAAAAAGATGATGAGATGGTGGTGGCTGGATCCCAGCCCCACCAGTTGTTATGAGTTGTTTAAGCTCGAACTGCCGAGGGCTTGGAAACCCTCGGACAGTGAATAATTTGCATTTTTTAGTGCAGTCAAAGTCTCCCACCTTTGTTTTCTTAATGGAAACAAAGAGCAGAAGATCTAGAGTGGAAACTGTCAAGAGAGTGTTGCAGTATGAAAACAGTTTTATTGTTGATGCAGTAGCGGCCAGAGGTGGTGTTGCATTTCTATGGAAGCAAGACACGGAGGCAGAGGTGATCTCATACACCAACTCACACATATCCTTACAAGTCTCAAGCGGGCATGTACCAAAAAAATGGATTCTAACTGGCTTTTATGGAAACCCTGTCACATAAGCCAAAAGGGGTAGCTGGGAGCTTTTGGAAAGTTTGAAACCTAGTGCCAACTTAGGATGGCTATGTGTTGGAGACTTTAATGAGATGCTCAGTTTTAGTGAGAAGAAGGGGGGCCCTACAAGACCACAAAAACATATGGACAGGTTCCAAGAAGCAGTGAATAAGTATGGCCTTTTTGATATGGGGTATGTTGGAAGTAAGTTCAAGTGGAACAATGGGAGACAAGGGCCAGCTTTCATTAAAGAAAGGTTGGACAGAGCCTTTTGTAATGGCCAATGGTCAGACCAAAACAATGATGCAAGGGTTCACACACTTCCAACTCTTAGTTCTGACCATAGTCCTCTGTGGATCACTTATGACCAACTACCAAGACCAGGCCCCTCGGCAACAAAGGCATTCAGGTTTGAAGCTAAGTGGCTCCTAGATGATGAGTGCTACCAGCAAGTGGAAAACTCATGGAAAGCTCCCAAGACTGTTAGAGGAAAGATGGAGTGCATGTTAGCAGGACTTCAGCACTGTAAAGAAAAATTGACCCAGTGGAGTGGAAAAAGGTTTGGAAACACAAGAAGAGTGGTAAAGATAACATGGATGCACTAGCTCAGCTCCAAAACAGGAACTCAGGGCAACTAACTGAACAAATAAGACACTTACAGAGAGAGATAGATACAGCACTCGAAGTGGAAAACATCAAGTGGAAGCAAAGGGCAAAGAAGAAGTGGTTGAAGAAGGGAGATGTTTGAGCTGGAAAATTGCATATTTTAGCTATTTAAAACTAATGTATTTCAACTGCTTCATGATATTATTATTGGTTTTAGATGGAAAAATAGTTAATAAGCATAAATTCGAGTTGTGATTTTTAATTGATTAATATCATGTTTATACTTAATTTTATAACTATGATTTAATTGGACAATATTTCCTCACATATATAATATATTTTTAATAATCTATTTTCTTTTTAATTTATTTCGAGTGTATCAAAAACGCATGCTCAAAACCGAAAGAAAGAATGTAGATCTCGGCGAGAAGGAATCACGGAGAGGCACGCTTGCAATATAAAGCCACGCGAAGAAAAAATAAAAAAATAAAGGTTCGGCGACAAGTGATTTCTTCTTCTCGTGGACAGCAGGAGAGTGGAGCCGGAAGAAAAATAAACATGGAACGAAAAGTGAAAGAACAATTGGGAAGAAAAAAAAAACCAAACGGAAAGGGAGCTTCGGCTAGCTCTCATTTAGTCACGTGAAATTAGACACACAGCAGATCAAACGGTGAAGCTTTTACGTAAAGTCAAGGAGCAGGTTCACGTGTTGTCCGGGGGTGCTTTCGGTGGGCTAGTTGGACGTAAAAAGGGGAGACGGAATTGGGTGCAGAAATTAAGGATGGTTTCGGTGCTTGATTGATTGGAAGAAGCCGTGCGTGCTTGACTTGGAAGTCTATAAAAAAAGAGTCAGTGCATGAAGGAGAGGACACTTAGTTTGGCTGGGTCCTCTAGCCTTGGACGGAGAGAAAACGAAGTTTTATTTTGGCTTGAGACAGTTTACGTTTAGGAGGGCAGTTTTCTTTTTTTCTTTGGCTGGTTTCAGACTGGGCTGGAAGAGGAGCTGTAGAGGTTACGGACAAGGGAGTTCTGGTGAAGCCACCACGTTCCAGCGTCCAACCCGCACCACTCTGTTTCTCTAAACCGGAACAGAGCATTGAGTTTTATTTCTTTTCATCTTGCAAGGCTGGTTTGGAACTTTAGGCAGGTGGCTGTGAGAGTTTAAACAAGAGAAACGTGAGGAGAACCTGGAAGGAGAGTTGGCTTGTGACTTTCGGCAGTTGGATGTTTACGGAGAGAGAAGCTGGGTTTTGGCTGGTTTGCAGTTAGTAGATGCCGAACGGAAAGAGATGTGAAGGCAGCGGGATTGGACTTCCGGCCCTGTTTTTCTTAGACGCTGGATTCACTACAGAAAAGAGCTGGTTCTTTTCGTTTGGTATAGCTGGACGGAGAGTGAGGGAAAGGAGAGCAAGAGGCTTTAACGGAGGGAGATATAGTTTTCGTCGGAACCACCAGACGGGAGGGGAGTTATTTTGGTTTCTATTTTCTCTCTACTTTTATTTTATGATTTAAGTTATTCTCTTTGTTAGCTTGTGTTTAATTTTAATTCTATCATGGATAATGTTTATTTAATTTTTATAGCATTTGTGATGAATATGGTTGGCTAAATTTTCATACTAAGGTTAGAGGTGAAGTTTAATGATTTGAAAATTGTTTTCGGATCGTCGACAAATTTATTTTGCGAGTTTGATTGATTGAAGGATTTTATTATTGAAAATTTTGATTATCTATATATTTATCTTGATTCATTGTGATTTTCAAATATAGTGAATGCTTGATAAATCCCTGTGATAGTCAAATAAATTTGTAAGCGTTTTAATTATCGATCGTTCATACTCAATCATTAGTAATTATTTTTCTTGATCTTAAATGCTAAATCTTCCAATTAAACGGAATTATTATTCTAGTTTAATTGAAGTAATTCGATCAGAAACAATATTTTAAATTATTAAACGGATCCTCGAAACCTTAGTCTTTTTCGATATCTATTATTTTAGTATTTTTTTTGTTTCGTCAAAAATCATCATCTTAATAACCCCATTTCATTTTTAATCGCGCATCTCTTTTAGTATTTTATTTTCATTTGTTTGAGAGAATTTTTCACATAAGTCAATCCCTGTGGATACGATCCTGTAAGTTACTACAACACCTGTATACTTGCAGGTAAAACTGCACTAAATTTTGGTTCATTAATTTGAGTTAAAGTTTAGGCGCAACAGGAGACAGGAATACAAAGTTTTTCCACCAAGCTGCTACACAGAGAAGGAAAACAAATCTCACTAGAGGAATACTTGACACCCAAGACCAAATGGTAGATTCAAAAGAAGGGATCAATGGCCTGTTTCAAGAGTATTACACTGAGCTTTTCACTTCCTCGAGACCCAATTTAGAAACCGAATATGTCCTTTCTTTGGAAGCCAAAGTAACCAACTCACACAATGTGCAGCTAACCAAAGACTATTGTAGACAGGAAGTAGAAGAGGCAGTTTTCCATATGGAAGGGATGAGCTCACCAGGCCCGGATGGCTTCCCTGCCCTTTTCTACCAAAAACACTGGAGCATTGTAGGAGACCAAGTTACAGAAGCTGTACTCAATGTTCTGAACTCAGAAGGCAGCTTGGAGAGCATCAACAACACACTCATCTCCCTTATACCAAAGAAGAAGGAATCTCTAAGGGTAACAGATTTCAGACCTATCTCATTATGCAATGTAATTTATAAGATTATATCTAAGATGATTGCAAATAGATTAAAGAGAATCTTGCCTGTATTATCTCACCATCTCAATCAGCATTCATACCTTCTAGATTAATATCTGATAATATAGTAGTGGCCTTTGAGGCATCTACATACTATGAAGTGTAGAATGACAGGAAAAGAGGGCTATATGGCACTCAAACTCAATATGAGCAAGGCTTATGATCGAGTTGAGTGGGGTTTCCTAAGAGCAATCCTCTACAAGATGGGTTTCTGCAGCAAATGGGTGGAAATGGTGATGAAGTGTGTAGAGACAATCAAGTATTCTCTTCTAGTGAATGGAACAGCTCAACCACAATTCTCTCCAACTCGAGGTATAAGGCAGGGTGACCCTCTGTCACCCTACCTTTTTATCATGTGTGCAGAGGTTTTGAGTAATTTAATAACCAAAGCTGAGGAGAATATGCATATACATGGTATACCAGTAGCCAGAGGTCAGCTGAAGGTTTCCCACCTTTTCTTTGCGGATGATAGCCTTGTTTTTTGTAAGGCAAAAGCTGAAGAATGGGCCAAGTTGATAAGACTGTTGAAATGCTATGAAATGGCTTCGGGGCAAAGGTTGAGTATTGAGAAAACATCCATAATTTTCAGCAAAAACACAGCAAGAGCTACTCAGGATTATATCACATCAATTGCAGGGGTTAGAACAACAATGCCTTATGAAAGGTATTTGGGCCTACCCTCAGTTGTTGGGAGACACAAGGTTAAGACCTTCAAGGCAATCCTAGACAACATAAAGCAGAAGCTGAACAACAAGTTTACTAAACCCCTCTCCTTGGCAGGGAAAGAAATATACCTGAAAGCTGTTGTGCAAGCACTGCCAACCTACACAATGAGTGTGTTCAAATTGCCATTAAGTCTCCTACAAGCTATCAACAGTGCAATGGCAAATTTCTGGTGGGGCCAACAAGAAAAAGGAAACAAAATACACTGGCTTTCATGGAAGAAGATGGGGCAGTCGAAGAGGGATGGAGGTTTGGGCTTTAGAGACTTAGAAGTCTTCAACAAAGCCTTACTCTCAAAGCAATGTTGGAGAATTCTCCAGGATCCTAACTCTCTGGCAGCAAAGGTGATAAAAGCAAAATATTTCCCTAAATCCTCCTTTCTTCTAGCTAAGATTGGATCAAAACCATCCTATATATGGAAAAGCTTAATTGCTGCTAGGCATGTGGTTGAAAAAGAGGCATATTGGAGAATTGGCACAGGAGAAAAGACTCAAGTGTGGACAGATAAATGGATCCTCAAGAACACACCCACCAAGCCCATGAGCAACCAGAAGATCCTTGAAGCAAATGCAAGAGTATTTGAACTCATTGACCCCCACAACAAGTGCTGGAAATCTGAGCTAGTTAGGGAAGTCTTTGACTAGGAGGAAGCTGCCTTGATTCTTAAGACACCTATAAGCTCCCTCAGAATAGAAGATAAGCTGGTATGGCATGGAGCAAAAGGGGGTCTCTTCTCAGTTCGAAGTGCTTATCATCTGGAAAAGGCTAGGGAGGTGGCTGCCAAGGGTCAAGCATCATCAAGCACTAGTGCAAGTAAAGTTTGGAGAGGAATATGGAAACTTAGAGTCACCCCTAGTGAGAGAATGTTCCTCTGGCGTGCATGTAAAGAAACTCTTCCAACTCAATCCAATCTTTACAAAAAGAAAATTGTCCCCAATCCCTTGTGCCTTATATGTCAAAGAGAGGAAGAGAATTCAGCACATGTTTTGTGGTCATGTGAAGCTGCCAGAGATGTGTGGGGCCAATGCTCAAAAAGATTACAAAAATGCACACTATCCCACACCCCCATGTTGCACCTCCTAGAAAGCCTTTTCCAGATTCTCACTGAAGAGGAGCTCGAGGAATTCACAGTAGTGGCAAGGAAGTTATGGTTAAGAAGGAATGTTTTCATCTTCAACCAAGAGTTCTGGCCGCCATACAAAATCCTCAGGGAAGTGAAAGAGAGAGTTCAATGAGAACAGGAGGAACAGGGAAGGGCAAGTCAGCAGGTCCACATGCATGAAAAGACAGTTTCCTCTAAAACTGAGTGGAGGCCACCACCTTAAGATTGGTTTAAAGTAAATTGGGATGGGGTTGTGAACAAAGCAGAAGGTTTTGTTAGGGTAGGGGTGGTAGTAAGGGACTGTCAAGGCATGGTTTTAGCAACACTAAGGCAAAAGAAATCTCTCATCACAGAACCTTTTCTGGCCGAATCGTATGGAGCTCTAAAGGCTGTTCAGTTTGCAGGGGACCTGGGATTATCAAAGGTAGTGCTGGAAGGTGACTCACTCCAAGCCATACAAGCATTGCAGAGGGACCAAGAGGTGTAGTGCAGTTCCAGCATGTTCCTTTTTGAAGCTAAGTTAGGACTTGTTAAATTTGCAAGGTGGGAAGTCTCTCATGTTAGGAGAGATGGTAATGTTGTAGCTCACATTTTTGCAAAAAATACTCTTTTCATTTCAGATTGTATCATCACTATGGAGAAATATCCTACGTGTATTTCTAGTTCATTGAAATGAAAAGTTCTAAAGGCTTATTTTTGCCTTAATACAAAAAAAAAAAAGAATGATCCTGATGTGAACAAGAGAAAGTTGAAACATTCATACATTTAATAAAACGGTCTTTTTCACAGGGTCAACGTCGTGCAATGCATGACAATGATGACATGAAACAAGTTAAAAAAAAGATTCCCGTCCCTCCACCGACGTAGATATTTGGCCCTTTCATATCCAACGGATCAACCTAAAGGCTAAAAAGTAGAGCAGAGGAAATTAAAGAATTGGAGCTGAATCAGAGGCCTTTCTTTTCCATGCCATTCATTGTTTCTATCTTCGTGGGCCATTCCTTTACTAGCGATGCGTAATATAGTGGTATAATACGTAAATATAAATATCATATTTATTTATTTTTTTAAAATAATTAAATAAAAATTATATATTTTATAATTATAAATATTATTTCTCTTATTTTATGAGATCTATTACAACTACAAAAAAATTCTCTAAAAATAAATTTATAAATTGATATAATTTTATATAATATAATAGAATCTATTTTATAAAAAAATTAATTTTATAATCTAATATTTCATATTAAAATAAGTTAATTTTAAACTAAAACATTTATCTCCCATTTGTAGCCAAGCGTCGCCAATTTCCAACACTTTTGCCTTTTTCGTTGTTTATTGTCTATAAGTTTATATTAATGTCGAAAAGTTTATGTTTGTAAGATTCCGTCCTCCATGCATGATGGCTTTTGATTTCCTCTTCGCCCATATTTCTTTTTTAAATTTTAAAGTATTATGATTTTATTTTTTGAAAAATAAGAAAAAAAATTCATTACTTAACGGCCTTAGAACATGACATGTGTCTTCCTTTTATTAGGATGGGCGAATCCTATTATCCAAGAAAAAATCTAATTACAAACACAACCGTGTATTAATATTTGTATCAATTTAATATAATTAGTTAAAAAGTAAATTTTATTAAAAATAATGTTAATTTAAATTTTAAATATAAAATAATCAATATTGATACGTATATTAGCATGTAATTTACTTGTACTTAACAAAACTCATTATCCAATCATCATATTCTCGGGGAGGTTAGCCACGTGGCATCTGTCATCTCAGTTGGTAGCATTTTTCGGTATTGTTTGTCCGTGACTGTAGTACTGCCCCTCTTTAGTCTTATATAGCTTGACATGGCAGAGTTTTAGCCGTTAGATTAGTTCTTTTACGGGTGAGGAGCCGATCTTTGAAAAACCATTACGATTTTATAGCTCGCAGCGGCACCATAAAACCGCCGTAGCCGCCACCGCTCCATCTTCTCAAGCTCATCTTCTCCATCTCATTTTCATTTTCTCCAAAGTAACCTGGACGTCCAATCCCCTAAAGCCCATCGCTGCCTGCTTTTTCGAACGACCAGTTTTCCGAGAAGGGTCCGACGTCTAGCGACGGGCGCTTCGATTTCATTTTCATAGCTCCGAGATTCAAACTTTCGCTTCTCTTTCATTCTTCTCTCTAATATCTTCCCCGTTACCTCCCTTGGGAACATCTCTGCGCGTTGAACGAAAAACTCGAGAGTTTTTGCCGGTTGTTCGTGTTTGACTCTCTTCGGCCTTCGCAGCTTCCCTGGTATTTCTTCTCTCTCCGCCTCTCATTAATTATTCTGTTTCTTCGCAATCACGCATTAAATTAAATATATTACCAAAGTAAACTGTAAAAGTTTTTACTCAGCTTTTCATGGTGTAATATGAGTTTTTAATCGATACAGTTCAGCTTTTCAGTTTGGTTCTTTAAATTATTTATCCAATTGCTTTAAAGGTTCATGTTTTATCGAATGGAAAAGGCACGGAAAAGGTTCACTTTGGATTTCTCATTAAAAATATGTTTGGATGGAGAAAAGTTTTTGAGATATATTTTTATACAATTTTGAAAAAGTGATGATAAGGAAATTTTTGTGGGAGTTATTTTTTTCTAATTTGGAAAAGTTGTTTTAATTTTTGTTTGTTACACAAAAAGGAGGTAAGATGTTCTGATGAAAATTATTTGAAGATTTTTTTGGTGTAAAGATGTGTGGAATACAAGTGAAAAAAAATATTGAAAGAAGTTAAAAAGAAATTTTCAGTTGACAATCCTGACTGTTGTATTTAATATACGAGTTATTTTCCACATATTTAAGATAAGTCTACTGTTGGTTTAGCTAGACCAAAATAGCTATTATCTTATGTCCAACACTGAATTAAGAAATAAGTAATACAGTCAATCACTTGGGCAACGCCTGCTTATTTACTTCAATAGAATCTTTTTTTACTTATAAAAAAAAATAAAAATACTGTCAATCCTCTTCATGATGACTGTCAATCCTCCTACAGCTCCACTATTCCTACGTGAGTTGAGTGGATTATATTGGGGTGAGGTAGTACATGACATCAGTAGAAAATTAAATGTGCAAAGAATCTATTTTGCCGACCGCATATGCAAACTAATATCATTTCTCATGAAGTTTTTAAATTTGACCTTTTGTCACATAAGATCTAGAGTAGGTGGGATCACTTGTTCGTATGCGTTCTGTACTTAAAACCCAGAATTCTATTTACATTTCCCAGCCTAGTGATCCAAAAAGTCCTATTTTTTCTATGATCTATCTTTTGTCATTATCATTCACATATCTTTCCTTGATAATGAAGTTTTGAGAAGACTTTAAACACCAACTGGTTTTGGTTTGAACCTTTCAGGCTTTATGTTCAATTAAATGTTCCTAGAACTTCTACCGGTACCCTTCCATTATTTGGGGACTCCTGCTCTTGCGAGGGACTATATATTATAAAATAATCCTAGTTGGTACATGTAATGGCCAGTGCTTGAACATTCGAATGTCCTAACCTTATGGCAATCATGCTCGACAACTTGGCGGACGAGCTGACAATATACGTGTTCCAAATTATTTAAAATTAAAACCATAGACACCATTCATCATGTGCATGTTCTCAACAAGCGTTGAGATGTTCATCTAAGTGGATTTCTTGAAGGTAACCATATAATATCCAGCATATTGAAATGCTTGGACAACCGTATGTAATTATTTATTCTGTCTTTGTCTCTCTAATGTCATGACGAGCAGAACTTAGATGCAAAAAGATAAAAAAAATATTTTCAAACTTTACTTTTCGTAGAAGGAACCAAAATTGATCGCATCACTTTTTCCTCTGTGCACATACTGTAGTTGTGAACTGCCTACAGGAACTAGCTGTAAGAGCACTCACAATGGGTTTTGTAAAACCCATTGTTATGTAAAATTTAAAGAAAAATGGTCTAAAACATGCATCCAACTGATGCTTTATTTTTTTTCTATTTTACATTTGTGTACAGTGTTGCCTCTAGATGTTTTAATATTTGCCGGCAGCAGCTGGATTATTGTTTCTTTCAAATAATTTTGATCTTTGAATCAGCATCCAAATTTGTTGCGGATGCTTTCGAATTTATTTGAGGAGGAATCATTCTTTGTGGTTCTGGTGATAGAGTCATGAATCATGGGACTACTGACGTTGAACACGGAAGAAGTGAGTCATATAGTCGGGCAAGCAGTGCCACTTCTTCGTTAAGAAGGCGTTCTATAAGTTTTTCATCAGCTGTACATTCTAATATAGATGACGATGACAATGAAAATGAAAGTGTTTCGGAGGTGGGAGATATTGGGGATCGGGCTCTTCACAGCAACAGGCACAGTGATCAGAGCAGCAGCCTCCGTTTTTCTGTTGATCATGCATTACAGAATGGAGTAGCTCCTTCCACTTCTGGGGATACTCTGTTAAATCCTTATGGTTATTTGGCTCGTGATCCTGTTTCCTTGAACACAATCGCCCCAGTTTCGCCATTGCCAGAGGAAATCATCTCTCCCCTTTCCACAGATCCAATAGTGTGCTCCAAAGACAAAACGCTTGTGAGCCTTCATTAAACAGTTTGTCATTTGTTTAGCAGTAATTCTTTAAACATGTTTATTTTCCCCGGATGTGATCAAGCAAGCAACATTCATGTTTCATTTTGTTTATATGCAGGACGAAAAGAAAGAGTTGCCAAAGCTGTTGGATTATATTTTATGTCTCATTCATTTAGCTGTTTTTGGGATTCTTGGGGTAATATGCCACTACTTATCTATCAGAAATGAGAATTTCCTTTTACTTTTCACTTGATATGTAAATATATGCATGCACGTACTCGTTTTAGTTTTGGTTTTTGATTTATGCAATATGCTTTGGAGTTACGATGCCCTTGTATTTTTTTTTTTCAAGTCTATTATTGATACGGATGCTTGGTTCTGTTGCCTGATGACATATATTCAGAAACTAACTTCTTTAAACCTAATGTATGAAGAGCAAACGCTATAATATCCCTCAAAAAGTTGTCCCCTTAGAATATAATTGTCAATAATAATGTTAATTATTGAAGTCTGATGCAACCAGATGAAGACCAGAGGATAAGAGTTCCGAGCAGCCCAATCTCACGGAAGCAATTAAATAGTTTTCTTCATTTTAAAGAATTCTTTACTTCAGTTATAAGAAGATCTTAATTTTTGTAGACTGTTTGAGAGGTTCAAATTCAAGTCTAATAATTTGGACTACTAGCTCTGTTTTGTGATGAATAAAATTATCGTACACTGTAAATTTTAGCTTTACTTGCCTGGGGCTGCTTGGAATTTATGTGTACTCTGAACTTGACAGAATTGCCACTTTTACGTTTTTCATTAAGTTGTAGATTTCCAGTAAGTATAATCAACAAGATTCTGATATGAACATGATGCATTGTGCAGGTTTTGACAAGGTATTTACTGCAAAAGTTGTTTGGCCCTGGAGTTATTGGCTGGACAAGTGACAAAAACATTTTGTACCTTGACCTTCCATCTAATATGGTCTCTCTCTCTCTCTCTCTCTCACACACACACACACACACACTTGCATGCACACTGAAGGCACTTCTTATGGATGCACCAGAGAAAAGTTCATGTGGACACCTGTACATTTGAAATTCATGATGTGTCTCGTTTCAATGTTATTTCATTGACTAAAACTTGTGTTACCGAGAAAAGAATCCCAGGAAATCACTAGGTATAGAGTCAACTTTGAGGAGGTAGTTTCTCACCAATTACGGTTAAATATCTTCTAGAGCTGTGACTTTTGTATTTGTCACACTCCATAATCAAATTATAATACTGGGTGAGAAATTATGAGAGTTTAAACGAAGTTTTGCCTAGCCCTCTAAAAATACTTATTTTGTATCCCAATCGCAACTATCCCTGGCATCTCTAAAGGGGTCTGTCAGATGACAGGATGGGAAGGATTTAGAAATTAGAACTTCAAATTCATGCTTTGCCTTGATAAATGATAAAATTTAGTAGCAGCTCCTTAAGACTTGAGAGTCCTCCCGTATTAGATTTTGCGTTCAAATCTGAAAGACTTGATCAGAAAATATTCTCATTCAAATCATGATTTTTTTTTGCATTTGTTTAGGTTGGTTCATTCTTGATGGGTTGGTGGGGTGTCATTTTCAAAGCAGACATATGCAGCATGTCAGACTATCTAGCCATCGGATTGACAACTGGTTACTTGGGAAGTCTGACAACTTTCAGTGGTTGGAATCAGAAAATGCTTGATCTTAGTATTGATGGCCAGTGGGTATTTGTTGTCCTTGGTTTTCTTGTAGGTAAAAACCGCACTGTAAGAACAATGTCATAATAGTAGTATGTAGTTTTGAATTTCAATTGAGGCATATCCCCTGCTTGAGTCTATTCAAACCCAACAACGATCCGTCTGCACTCTGGTTCTGTGAACTTAAAAAGTACGATGATAGTTCATAATCTCGTGATTATTTGCAGGGTTGTTTCTTGCGGCCTACTCAATTATTTTTGGGGTGGAGACAGCCAAGGGTTTCAGGTGGCTTCTAACAAGAAAAAATGTAAGTTCAGGAAATGACACCCGTAGCTCTAGCAGCAATTGGAGAGTGAACACCTACAGGCGTCACTTTGCCGTCATGGTGGTGCTGATTTTGATGCTAGCCTTGTTATGGGGTGTAAGTGGAGCCCTTTTGAGGGAGGAGTTTAGCAGTGGCAGCAGTGGCGCTCAGCTGTGGTTGGCTTGCATTGTTGGACCTCCTGGTGTGTGGATCAGGTGGTTCTTAGCCCGACTCAATGGACGTGGATTAGGAAGGGCAGGGTTGTTGAAATGGGTGCCATTTGGAACTCTGATTGCCAATGTTTCTGCAGCTTGTATCATGGCAGCGCTTGCCATTGGGAAGAAAGCGGTAAGCTTCTTGGCAATCTGGAACAGAACACTCGTTCAAATGCAGAAACCTTCAAAATGTAGAGCATTTAGACATGACAGAAAATATATTTTCTCAAATCATATCCAAAACAAGTCTGAAAGTTTTTAAAATCTTGATTTATATCTGGTGCAGGCGAGTAGCCAGACTTTTGATACTGTAGCAGCGGGGATACAACTTGGATTCTTGGGATGTCTGAGTACTGTCTCTACTTTCATTGCTGAGTTCAATGCAATGAGAGAAAGCAAGCGGCCTTGGAGGGCATATGCATATGCGTCCATTACCATTTGCTTGTCATTCAGCTTGGGGACATTGATATACTCTGTACCCGTTTGGATAAAGGGCTATGGATAGCATTGTTAAGGCTAGCCTTTTCTGGCACATCCTTACGCATCTAGTGGAGCCGTTGAGCTGATCCAGTTTCTAAATTGACCTGTTGGACTCTCTATGAAAGTTTTCATGCAGATTAATTTAAAAAAGTCCTTAAACAGAAAGATTCATTGTAATAAATACCCAAAATGAGAAATGATGGTTTTACTTGCTGCCAAATAATGAGAAATGCACGGAAATAGAAAAGAAAAAGAAATGGTGTACAATCACAATGCGGGTAAGTCGCGTTCTCCTTTTGTAGAAAGTGGGGCAAATCAATGACTCACGTAAAAAAATTCACATTTTTATAATAGATTCAATTTTTATTTTTTAAAAAAAAAGAAAGTGGGCGAGAATTCTCTGAAATTGTATGTAGTATTGTTTAAAAAAAGGTAAAATCTTCGGAAACAAAGCCCAAAAGTCATCTAATAACTTGAACTAGAAAACAAATTTATACATATACAAAATATTCATGTCAGCATCTTCGTTAACAAAAAATTATAAAAATTAAAACAAATTTTGAAATGAAATAAAAAAAGAAGAAAATAAGCAATAGATAGTGGTTGAGTGGTAGGGGGCTTCTATGCCACCTTCATTATAGTGGAGGGGAGGATCACCACACCCCTCTTTGTGATGGAAAATATAACTTATAGCTTTAGAACTTATGACTTATAATTTAAGTAATAAGTTCTAATATTAAAAAGTTATTTACTGTTTGGCAACTATATATTTAAAGCATTTTCAAATATTTGGAAACAAATTTAAAAAGCTATTTATGAGATAGAAATAACGATTATTTGAATTTTTAAAGATTGTGACTATATCCTTAAAATTTTGAAAGTTATAATTATCTTAAATTTGTATCGGTATTTTCGTCTATTGATAGTCTTTTTAAAATTTGAATTATGTTCTGCATTATCTAAAAATGATGATTTTCTCTGAACGTAATTTTTAGCTTATTTGAGATTAAATATACTTTAATATATAACATCAAAATAACTTAATTTTTCTATTAAAAAGCTTTTAAAACTATTTAAATATTTTTTAAGACTTACCAATACCACAAACAGGCCCTAAGTGAAGGTTCCACTCTTTGGTTGCGAACTTGTGATGAAGGTGATAGATAGATCCCCTCACCTAGTCATCTGTCATTGTATCCAATCCACCCTAAAACCCCCCATCTTTTTCTTTTTTTCTTTCCAATAAAACATAAGGAAAAACTTGTCAATGGGTCAATAATTTCAGCGTTTTGAAATGGCTGATGAAATATGTGACACCAGTTTTGTCAAAATTTTAATTTAAGTCGCTAGAGTAGTAGCATGGTGACAAAATCAAAAGCTAACCTTATTTTAATTACGAAAAAATATATTCATCGTCATTTTTCTCATCATCCTCTCATTATTCTATGATATAGTATTAGATGATTAGAAATTATTTATTATATTTTATTTATAAACCTATCATTTAAGTCACATTATTAGATGATGAGAATTAAGATAATGAGTAGCATTACTCTTTTTATTAAAATGATTACCTAAAGGTTATAGTATTGGTGTATTTAACAATTTACTTTTAATTTTTGTAAACCATATTATACAGATTTTTTAGTTCCTTCAACTCTATACTCCTAATGGGAAAATTTTAAATCGTATTTTCATCTCTTGAAAATTAGTTCTGATATATATATTTTTTTTGTTAATTCAAGTGATTTACAAATACTTGTGAATTTCGTTCTCTTTATTTTCGTTTCATTTCTTATTTCACATGTAATTAACAAGAAAATCAAAGGTTCAAAAAGATCAAATATATATATCACAAAATAATATTCTCATTGTTTTTCATAATTTATTTTAATATTTTTTAATTTTGTTTCATTAATTTATTGAAATATGAAATATGATTCTTTTTCTTTTACATCATGTTATAGAATGATAATCCAAATAGATGAGAATTTAATTGTAAGTAGACCACAAACTTCAAAACTAAAAGAGAGTTGTAATAATGAAATGAGATGAAACCATTTCTGTATCCAAACTCAGCCTAAATTAATTTCATTTTCAGACACAAAACATCAAATATATGTTCATACTTATATCCGCCAACCTAGAAATCAAAATATGTGGATGACTTATACTTGACTATTCCCATACAAACATTTAATTTTTTTTTTAATCTTTTTTACATCTTAGGTACGTTTTAGATAATCTAGACATATGACTAAGCTAATGTCAGTGCTCTTACAATATAGAAGAAGCTATATAGGTATCAATCAAAAAGACCAAATATGCATTTTGTTAGTTATTTTTTAGTTTTAAAAATCATAAATCATTTAAAGAATAATTGTGTTTTTCACTCTCAAACAAACACAAGTATTTTGATTGAGTAATGCTACGTATAGTTATTGAGTATGAAAATACCGTGCAGTCATTTTAAAAAAGAGTAAAATTTATTATTAAAAAAATTAATTTCTTTTAATGTGAATCTCATATATATATATATATTTTTTTTTTTTTAAAAAAATAATTACACAATATTTATACAGTCACGACTACTTTTATTATTTACCTTTCAAGAAAAGAGACTTTTTCACAAGGTCAATGTCGTGCAATGAATGCATGAAACCAAAGTTAAACCAAAGATTCCCGTGTCCCTCCACCCACGTAGATTAGGATGGTCCTTTCACATGCAACCCCTAAATGCTAAAATTAAAGAATGGAGCTGAATCAAAGGCCTTTCGTTTCTTTTCTATGCCATCCATTGAGTATCTCAATCGATCTTCATGGGCTATCCCTTCCCCTTATTTCCAACACTTTTGCCTTTTTAATTTTAAAGTATTATGATTTTATTTTTTAATTTTTTAAAAATAAGAAATAAATTTAATTACTAGACAGCCTTATAACATCATATGTGTCTTTCTTTTATTATGATGAGCGAAATTTGTTACAGAGGGAAGTAATTAAAATTTGTCACAGCACGTGTTAATTCTAAAAACAATTACACAAAAACCAGATCTCAATAAATTACTAAGGTCTCGTTTGCTTACATAATTTAAATGAGATAAGATATTTTATTAAAAGTTAAATAAAATATTATTATAATAATATTTTTTACTATTAATTTTTTTTAGAGTTTGAAAAAATTAAATTATTTATTATATTTTATGTGAAAATTTTAAAAAATTATAATAATTATATAAAATGAGATAAGATAATATAATTTAGATTTATTTAACCAAAATTAATTAAGGATACCACCATTATTATTGTTATCATTATTATAATTATTATTAAAGAATTATAGAAATACTTTGGGTCTGGAATTGGGGATTCAAATTGTGCCCCGAAAGCTTTTTATTTTTATTTTTTTTAACTTAGTGATTAAATATGTATTTTTTAGTAATATTGTGAAATTTTTTAAAAAAATTTATTTAAAAATACAAAAAAATGAATAATAATAATAAAAAATTTACCTTCTTTATTCGTGTATAAATGGCCCCCCGAGCTCCCGTCGCCGATCCCTCAAGCCAGCGGTAGCTCTCTCTGTTTTTTTTATTTTTTTTCCAATTTTCAAGGTGTGTTTTTAATTTTTTTTTCAATCTCTTATTGTCTTCTGGATTCTTGTATGAGCTCGTCTGAATCGTCTCTGTGTCTTCATTTTTTTATTCTTTTTTTTTTTAGCTCTTTCAGTAAAGAAGCAGAAGTAAAGCCCCTTGGCCCAACACTAATTTCGCCATCCTGGTACGCTCATTTCCCCTCTCTATTGTCGTACCTTCTTCCAGTTCGTGCATGTATATTCTTTGATTCAATGGCATATCGATTCGGTAGAATCGTTTATGCCCACAAGAATGTTTTTGTGTCTCCCGTATGCTCTGGAAGCAGCGGCAGTGCAGGCATCCACATTTGCCTCGGACGTCGGTACCGGCATCAAGCGCGGAAACTCGAGGAAGAAGATGAGGAAGGACTCCTCCTCCTTGGATTCCAATATGGAGACCTGGCTGCATAGAGTTTCGGGGAGATTGTTCTTGAATGGCTCCAGCGAGATTGCAACCTTGTTTAGTAGGAAAGGCAAGAAGGGGATCAACCAGGATGCTATGTTTCTCGGAGAGGTTAGCCACGTGGCATCATGCCAGCTCAGTCGGTAGCATTTTTCGGTATTGTTTGTCCGGACTGTAGCACCGCCCCGGCCCCCGTTCGTATTACTTTTCTTAACGCGAATCTGATGTGGCAAACCGGTCTAACTTAAAGTCCGGTCCAACTGAAATCCCGATTCCTTCTCTCGTGAAGCCTCTCCTCCCTTCCGAAATCCCTTACCAAAATACATCCTCTCCAATGAGAAATTCCTCTCCTCCAATGATAAATCCCTCATCAAATCCCTCTCCCCTAGTGAATGAGATTCCCTCCATCTGAATCCCTCTATCCCTGCAATTTTTCGGGGAACCAGAAAGATTAAGGCCAGTCGGAATGGCCTGGAAACAAAATTTGAAGACCTGCAATCGACTTTCTCTGTTTTGTTGCGTGAAGATTCAATTGCAATAGACCTGAGGCTGCATCTTTTAGACTTTAGTGAGGTGTTTGATGAGATGCTTGAGTGAGTCTTGGCTTCACGGGCTTCCAAAAAATGGGTCTTCAAGGAGCTACATCCATGCCACACCTGTTATGGTCCTTTGGCATAGCCACCTGCGTAAAGCTCCTCCTCTTACCATAGCACGGACTTTGAGGTCCACCACAACTAGCTTTCTCTCACACATTTTCTCCCTCTCTCCCAGTGGTACTCTCTCCATTTTCACCAACCTCCCCGACCCCAAATCGTTCACCTACAAAAGGGCCTCAACTATAGCTCCAACATTGATTTTGTTCCAGAGAATCACTGTAATCTTGTCTGATTTGTGTATTTTGTATGGGGTTTATAGATTGACTAAGGATTTGGATTCAAAGAGGAGAACTTTGATCTGGGTATTGGTCATTTGGTCCCCAATGCTTGTGATTGTGAATGTAAACCATGTCGGCATGTCCATTTTCAGTACAATGAATTTCTGTTGGGGCTCTTGTTTATATCGCTTTCATATTTGGAGGAAGGGAGGGAGTACTTGTCGGGTGAGTATTTCTGAAACGCATGCGTTTCACAAAAAAATAAAAAATAAAGCTATATCACCAGTTTCGTGTGGTGTATGTGATAAAGAGGCAGATGCATAGAAGGCTTAGAAGCTCTCTTAGCCGTTAGATTGGTTCTTTTACGGGTGAGGAGCCGATCTTCGAAAAACCATGACGATTTTATAGCTCGCAGCTGTACCCTCAAACCGCCGTAGCGGCCACGGCTCCATCTTCTCCATCTCATTTTCATTTTCTCCAAAGTAACCTGGACGTCCAATCGCCTAAAGCTCATCGCTGCCTGCTTTTTCGAAGAACCGGTTTTCCGAGACGGGTCCGACGTCTAGCGACGGGCGCTTCGATTTCATTTTCATAGCTCCGAGATTCAAACTTTCGCTTCTCTTTCATTCTTCTCTCTAATATATTCCCCGTTACCTCCTTCGGGAACATCTCTGCGCGTTGAACGAAAACCTCGAGATTTTTTGCCGGTTGTTCGTGTTTGACTCTCTTCCGCCTTCTTGGCTTCCCTGGTATTTCTTCTCTCTCCGTCTCTCATTAATTATTCTGTTTCTTCGCAATCATGCATTAAATTAAATATATTACCAAAGTAGACTGTAAAAGTTTTTACTCAGCTTTCATGGTGTAATATGATTTTTTAATCGACACAGTTCAGCTTTTTAGGTTGGTTCTTTAAATTATTTATCCAATTGCGTTAAGATTCATGTTTTTAAGGCATTGACCATGGATTATGCCTATGAAAAAAATATTCTTAATAAATATAAGATAAATTTATATTTTAACTATTTCATTCACATAAATTTTTATATTAAAATATTTATTTTTTATTATATAACAATAAAATAATATAAAATAAATTTAATTTTAACTATTCACATTTGCTCTATAAAATAATAAAATAAAAATTTATTCTATAAAAAAGATCAAATTTGACTTTTTGTTTGCAAATATTGCCGGTGAAAGCTAGATATTTTGCAATTGCCTAATCCATTACAGCGACTTTTATCTCTATTGATTGAAAAATTGGTTTTATTTTTACATATGAATTAGTAGTTGAGGATGCTCTTATCGAATGGAAAAGGCATCGAAAAGGTTTACGTTGGATTTCTCGTTAAAAGGATGATTGAATGGAGAAAAGTTTTTGAAATATATTTTTAAAGAATTGCTACGGAAACGAAAATATTATATAAAATAAACTTACAAATTAATGTGATTACATAAAATTTATTAAAATTATTTTATAATAAAAATAACTTTACAATACTGTGTATCAAATCAAGTTATATCAATTTATGAGTTTACTTTTATATAATCTATTCGTGGTTAAAGTATTTTTTATATTTTTATCGGATTTTGAAAAAATGATGAGAAGGAAATTTTTGTGGGTGTTATTTTTTTCTAATTTGGAAAAGTTGTTTTAATTTTTGTATGTTACAAAAAAGGAGGTAAGATGTTCTGATGAAAATTGTTTGAGGAAGATGTGTGGGGAATACAAGTGAAAAAAAATATTGAAAGAAGTTAAAAGAAATTCTCAGTTGACAATCCTGACTGTTGTATTTAATATACGAGTTATTTTCTACATATTTAAGATAAGTGTACTTTGGTTTAGCGAGACCAAACTAGCTATTATGGAAAAAAATTTAATTACAAGCATAATTACAGACTAATATATGTATTAATATTAATAAAAAAATAAATTTTATTAAAAATAATACTAATTTAAATTTTAAATATAAATAAATTAATACGCAACTTTACTTAAATATAACAAAACTCTATCTTTTGTGCAACACTGAGTAAAGAGCATTGACATTGGTTTGGCCAAATTCATCTTCAAATTTGGCCAATATCAACACTTATTTACATTTGCCTATTCCATTTAAATTTAATCTCCAAATTGGATTAGCTATTCATTCTCTATATAATAATAAAATATTATTCAATTAATAATTTTTTTATTTAATTTATTTTATCACATTTTGTAATTCTACCAATTAAATGTTAATAATAATTATATTCTAATTAAATTAATATTAAAAAAGTATTATTAAATGTTAATAATAATTATATTATATTAAATTAATATTACAAAAAAGTATTATTAAATGTTAATGGTAATTATATTCTTATTAAATTAATAATAAAAAAAATATTGTTAAATGTTAATAATATAATTATATTCTAAATATTAAATGTTAATTATATTCTAATTAATTTAATTTATTTGTTTGGAATGAGAAATTAATATTTTTATGTTTGATGAATGAATAGTGGTCTTTCATCTTTAGCCAACTACTGTAGCAAAAGTTTAAATTATTTTAAATTTGACCAATCCAATGTAAAAGATTTTTAAGTTAAATTATGTAAAATTTGACCAAACATCTCATTTAACCAAGTCAACGTAGATGGTATAAGAAATAAGGAATACCGTCAATCACTTGGGCAACGGCTGCTTATTTACTTCAATAGAATCTTATTTTACTTATAAAAATAAAAAATAAATATACTGTCAATGCTCTTCATGATGACCTTTCATGATGACTGTCAATCCTCCTACAGCTCCACTATTCCTACGTGAGTTGAGTGGATTGTATCGGGGTGGGTTGATCTTTAGAAAATTAATATTTCATTTTGAAAAAAGTCTGATCTCATTTCATATTAATTATTATAATTTTTTAAATTCTCATATAAATTAAAATAAATAATTCAATATTTTCAAATTTTAATATAGAAATAAAATAAATAATTTAATTTTTTTAAATCTTAATATAAAAATAATATTTTGTTAAACTTTCAATTTTAATTTCAACTTAACAAATTTCATATCGTTTGTTTTGCAAAAAATCTATTTTGCTGACCCCATATGCAAACTAATATCAGTTCTCGTGAAGTTTTTAAATTTGACCTTTTGTCACATAAGATCTAGAGTAGGTGGGATCACTTGTTCTTAATGCGTTCTGCACTTAAAACTCAGAATTCTATTTACATTTCCCAGCCTAGTGATCCAAAAAGTCCTATTTTTCCTATGTCCTATCTTTTGTCATTATAATTCGCATATCTTTCCTTGTCTAATTTCCTCTGGGGTTCACCTGTGAATCTGTGATGGCGTGTTGATAATGAAGTTTTGAGAAGACTTTTAAACACCAACTGGTTTGGGGACTCCTGCTCTTGCGAGGGACTATAAAATCATTCTAGTTGGTACATGTAATGGCCAGTGCTTGAACATTCGAATGTCTTAACCTCATGGCAATCATGCTCGACAACTTGGCGGACGAGCTGACAATATACTGTTCCAAATTATTTAAAATTAAAACCTTAGACACCATTCATCATGTGCATGTTCTCAACAAGCTTTGAGATGTTCGTCTAAGTGGATTTCTTGAAGGTAACCAGATAATATCCAGCATATTGAAATGCTTGGACAACCGTATGTAATTATTTATTCTGTCTGTCTCTCTAATGTCATGACTAGCAGAAACTTAGATGCAAAAAGATAAAGAGTTTATCAATGTTTAAAAAATATTTTCAAACTTTACCTTTCATAGAAGGAACCAAAATTGGTCGCATCACTTTTTCCTTCGTGCACATACTATAGTTGTGAACTGCCTACAGGAATTGGCAGTAATGATGCTTTAATATTTGTGGGCAGCATCTGGATTATTGTTACTTTCAAATAATTTTGGTCTTTGAATCAGCATCCAAATTTGTTGCAGTGGCTTTCTAATTTATTTGAGGAGGAATCATTCTTTGTGGTTCTGGTGGTAGTCATGAATCATGGGACTACTGACTTTGAACACGGAAGAAGTGAGTCATATAGTCGTGCAAGCAGTGCCACTTCTTCGTTAAGAAGGCGTTCTATAAGTTTTTCATCAGCTGTACATGCTAATATAGATGACGATGACAATGAAAATGAAAGTGTTTCGGAGGTGGGAGATATTGGGGATCGGGCTCTTCACAGCAACAGACACAGTGATCAGAGCAGCAGCCTCTGTTTTTCTGTTGATCATGCATTACAGAATGGAGTAGCTCCATCCACTTCTGGGGATACCCTGTTAGATCCTTATGGTTATTTGGCTTGTAACCCTGTTTCCTTGAATACAATCACCCCAGTTTCGCCATTGTCAGAGGAAATCATCTCTCCCCTTTCCACAGATGCAAGAGTGTGCTCCAAAGACAAAACGCTAGGGAGCCTTCATTAAACAGTTTTTCATTTGTTTGTCACTAATTCTTTAAACACGTTTATTTTCCCAGGATCTGATCAAGCAAGCAATATTCATGTTTCATTTGTCTATATGCAGGACGATAAGAAAGAGTTGCCAAAGCTGTTGGATTATATTTTATGTCTCATTCATTTAGCTGTTTTCGGGATTCTTGGGGTAATATGCCACTACTTATCTATCAGAAATGAGAATTTCCTTTTACTTTTCACTTGATATGTACATATATGCATGCACGTACTCGTTTTAGTTTTGGTTTTTGATTTATGCAATACGCTTTGGAGTTACGATGTCCTTGTGTTTTTTTTTTCAAGTCTATTGTTTGGTACTCTTTCTAGAGTAATTTTGATACGGATGATTGGTTCTGTTGCCTGATGACATATATTCAGAAACTAACTTCTTCAAACCTAATGTATGAAGAGCAAACGCTATAATATCCCTCAAAAAGTTGTCCCCTTAGAATATAGTTGTCAATAATAATGTTAATTATTGAAGTCTGATGCAACCAGATGAAGACCAGAGGATAAGAGTTCTAAGCAGCCCAATCTCACGGAAGCAATTAAATAGTTTTCTTCATTGTAAACAATTCTTTACTTCAGTTGTAAGAAGATCTTAAATTTTGTAGACAGTTTGAGAGGTTCAAATTCAAGTCAAGTCTAATAATTAGGACTACTAGCTCTGTTTTGTGATGAATAAAATTATCGTACATTGTAAATTTTAGTTTTCTTTGCCTGGGGCTGCTTGGAATTACTGTATACTCTGAACTAGACAGAACTGCCACTTTTACGTTTTTCATTAATTGTAGAAAATATAATCAACAAGATTCTGATATGAACATGATGCTTCGTGCAGCTTTTGACGAGGTATTTACTGCGAAAGTTGTTTGGCCCTGGAGTTATTGGCTTGACAAGTGACAAAAACATTTTGTACCTTGACCTTCCATCTAATGTGGTATCTCTCTCTCTCTCTCTCTCTGACACGTGCATGCACACAGAAGGCACTTATTATGTATGCACCAGAGAAAAGTTCATGTGGACACATGTACATTTGAAATTCATGACGTGTCTCGTTTCAATGTTATTTCATTGACTAAAACTTGTGTTACCGAGAAAAGAATCCCAGGAAATCACTAGGTATAGATGCAACTTTGAGGAGGTACTTTCTCAACCATTACGGTTAAACATCTTCTAGAGCAGTGACTTTTGTATTTGTCACACTCCATAATCAAAATTATAATACTGGGTGAGAAATTATGAGAGTTTAAACGAAGTTTCGCCTGGCCCTTAAAAAATACATATTTTGTATCCCAATCGCAACTATCCCTGGCATCTCTAAAGGAGTCCGTCAGACGACAGGATGTGAATGATTTATAAATTAGAACTTCAAATTCATGTTTTGCCTTGATTAATGATATAATTTTGTAGCAGCTCCTTAAGACTTGAGAGTCCTAACATATTATATTTTGCTTTCAAATCTGAAAGACTTGATTAGAAGATATTCTAATTCAAATCATGTTTTTTTTGCATTTGTTTAGGTTGGTTCATTCTTGATGGGATGGTGGGGTGTCATTTTCAAAGCAGACATATGCAGCGTGTCAGACTATCTAGCCATCGGATTGACGACTGGTTACTTGGGAAGTCTGACAACTTTCAATGCTTGGAATCAGAAAATGCTTGATTTTAGTATTGATGGCCACTGGGTATTTGTTGTGCTTGGTTTTCTTCTAGGTAAAAATTGCACTTTAAGAACAATGTTATAATAGCAGTATGTAGTTTTGAATTTCAATTGAGGCATAACCCCTGCTTGAGTCTATTCAAGCCCAACATTGATCAGTCTCCACTCTGGTTCTGTTAACTTAGAAAGTAAGATGATCGTACATAACCTTGTGAATATTTGCAGGGTTGTTTCTTGCGGCTTACTCCATTATTTTTGGGGTGGAGACCGCCAAGGGTTTCAAGTGGCTTCTAACAAGGCAAAATGGAAGTTCAGGAAATGACACCGGTAGTTGTAGCAGCAACTGGAGAGTGAACAGCTACAGGTGTCACTTGGCGGTCATGGTGGTGCTGATTTTGATGCTAGCCTTGTTATGGGGTGTAAGTGGAGCCCTTTTGAGGGAGGAGTTTAGCAGTGGCAGCAGTGGCGCTCAGCTGTGGTTGGCTTGCATTGTTGGACCTCCTGGTGTGTGGATCAGGTGGTTCTTAGCCCGACTCAATGGACGTGGATTAGGAAGGGCAGGGTTGTTGAAATGGGTGCCATTTGGAACTCTGATTGCCAATGTTTCTGCAGCTTGTATCATGGCAGCGCTTGCCCTTGGGATGAAAGCGGTAAGCTTCTTGGCAATTTGGAACAGAACACTCGTTCACATGCAGAAACCTTCAAAATGTCGAGCATTTAGACATGACACAAAGGATATTTTCTCAAATCATGTCCAATTAACAAGTCTGAAAGTTTTTAAAATCTTGATTTATATCTGGTGCAGGCGAGTAGCCAGACTTTTGATACTGTAGCAGTGGGGATACAACTTGGATTCTTGGGATGTCTGAGTACTGTCTCTGCCTTCATTGCTGAGTTCAATGCAATGAGAGAAAGCAAGCAGCCTTGGAGGGCATATGCATATGCGTCCATTACCATTTGCTTGTCATTCAGCTTGGGGATATTGATATACTCTGTACCCGTTTGGATAAAGGGCTATGGATAGCAATGTTAAGGGTAGCCTTTTCTGGCACACCTTTGCACATCTTGTGGAGCCATGAACTTATGTTTAAGGATGTTATCAACTGATGTTTACGATGATACTCATGTCTATGATTTTAAAGGATGCTTTTAATGTTGAGGTTTAAGATTATGCTTTTAAATGATAATGTTTAAGTCTATCCTTTTAAACGATGAATAGACTGATGAATGAAAAGAATGAAAATGAAAGGATTAAATAAATGAATGAAATGTCTGAATGTTTAATGTATGAAAATACATAACGGCTACGGCTGAATTAATGGTTACCAAATGACTGTAGATTACAATGCTGGGTAAGTAGTACTGACGGTGCACCCAGTGCTATCCCCTGATTGAGGGATTCCCAACCCGCGGCCACGGGTGAAATCCGGTCCAAAAAACTATTGATCCCAACACATGAGATATAACTGTGTGTACTGGCTAGAGGAAAGTGAAAAGAATGAATAAATGCATGTATGTTGAAGGTGTGGGAATATTTTATGAAAGGAAATTTTTTTTTAAAGAAAAGCCCCACCTTATAATGCTTTAATGGAAATGTTTGTTTTATGTAAAGTATGTAGATAAATGTGAATGCATGACTAAAAACTTATGTTAGTATATTTTGACTTTGAGGTAATACTCACCGAGTATTCGACTCACTTTAGATTTTATGTATGTCCCTCCCCCTCTCAAGGACAAAGTGAGGAAGAAGCGGCATGAGAGATATGCCTCAAGGGAAGAGTGATTGCAGCCTAGGAGGGTTTTATGTAACGTAGGAAAGGGTAGTTTTGTAAAAATTCTTTATTTAATTTTATGATTTCCTCTTCAACTCTCTTTTAACTTATAGAGTAGGTTTTTAGTTAAACTTTTATACTCTTTCGTATCCTAGGAAGGAAAGAGAAAAAGTTTTAAAATGATCAGTAATTTCCTTCTCTTTTTCTAAAAACCATTTAAAAAAAGTCCCACCACAAAGACACGGGTGTTACATATAAACTCCTAGTGGGAAAGTTTTAAACTGTATTTTCATCTCTTGAAAATTAGTTATGATAATTCACTATGTTTTCTTTTTTCGGTTAATTTTTCAAGGGATCAATACATATTCTTTGCTCCAAAAAAATGTACAGAAATTAAGTTATTAAAATAAAATGCTCACCCAAAAAAAGTGATTTTTATCTCCTCGGCACAAATACCTGTTAATTTCATTCTCTCTATTTTCGTTTCATTTCTTATTTCACATGTAATTAACAAGAAAATCCGAGGTTAAAAAAGATCAAATATATTATATATAAATATATCACAAAATAAGATATATACTGTATATTATTCTCATTGTTTTCCATAATTTATTTCAATATTTTTTAATTTTGTTACATTAATTTATTGAAATATGAAATATGATTCTTTTTCTTTTACATAATCTTATAGAATGATAATCCAAATGGATGAGACACTACAAGAAAAACGGGTATTTTAGTTACGAATAGTTTTTTCGTTACAATAAATTGATCACAAAAATTCATTTTTCTTGTAGTGAGAATTTAATTGTAAGTAGACGCACGTGCAAACCTCAAAACTGAGGGAGATCTTAAAACTTGATGCATCCTAAATTCAATGAAGATAACAATAGTGCTGAAGGTGCTATATAGGTTAGCTAATGAAATCACCAATTTTTAGTCACTTTCAAGCAGCATCCCTAAAGCTTGAAATTAAGAAATGAAAAAGGGAAAAAAAATCACCAAACGCGCCTAGAATTTCTTTTGGGTCCCCTTCTTAATTAAAGAAGTTAAATGAAAATCTGAGGGGGTGGCCGTAATTAGTTGAATTTTGGCTTCGGTTTCTTTGTTTCTTTTAATATAGTTGGCCATGATCTCGCATATATATTAATTAAAGAAATTGAAAAATTAAGTTCTAATATATAAATAAGTGCCAGTTGAGCACGTAAGATGCATATAATTTTCTTTGAGTTTTTTTCTAACAAAATTCGGAGATAAATTACGTGATATATACATATGATACGTGGAACACTCTACATCTTCTTTTTTAAGTGTTTATTAAAAGAGGCTAGGAACTAATGACTCTAATAAATCGTTGAGTAGTTGACATTTAAAAAGAGTCATTCTACTCAGCAGCCTTACATCACATATCTAGCAAGAAAAAATAAAATAAAAAGAGATGTATGGTACTAGGGCTACTGACTAGCATTTTTCTTTAAAAAATATAAATCATTGAGTAGCTGGCAAATGGAAAAAACCTTGATTTTCAGTCATGCCTTGATTCTATTTAAGACAAATTACTGTCCAATTTCTAAGACAAAATATAGAGGCAAGTTAAGTATAATCTACATGATATAGATATATATATATATATATATATATATATATATATATATGTTATGTTGCCTTACAAAATTCCAATAGAAATTCCATTTTTTTCATTACTTTTTCAGGTTTTGGGTGTACGTATGTCGACGACCTCTTTCGGTGATCTTTTACTTTTCTAAGGTTTTATTTTTTGTTTTTTTGTTTTATTTATTTATGTTTATTTGACTTTTGCAAGGACCATTAATAGTTTACACGATAATCAATCAGATCGGGATGTGGCACTTAGCTAGTTTGGCTGAAGACCGAATCATCTAGTCATTAATGAATAATTTTTATAGGCCGGCGGCTTCAAATTAATATCTATTGGAAAATGATAGATCCCGCTGGAGCCACCGCTCCCAGTTCTTTTTTTTTTTTTTTTCTTTTTCTTAATGGTTAAGAAAAAATTATTTAATATTATTTTAATTATTTAATATTTTTTTAAATATTAAAAAATATTAAAAAAATAATGTGAAAAAATAAAACAAAAAAACCAAAAAAAAATTTGGCCTAGCGCGAGCTCCAAGCGGGAGCCCCCAGCGGTGGCCATAGCATTACCCACTCATATCTATTTCCATAGGTTAATATTCATGCATCATACGAATAAATGAGATAGTTACTTATTGTTGTCAATGTATTGAAGAACGATAGTTAAAACATAGAGACACGCTGTATTTAATGTTGTCAATGTATTTCACTCCTAATTGATCTCGACTGCTAATCTATATAAAAAAAATAAAAAGATGGCCCAACATGCCCAGTCATGTATCTTCGATGTCTAAGTACTTAGAGATATATGTGTATTGTTGGGTAGTCATGGATCTAAATTCGTTACCTCGGGTTGCTAATGTTGGTTCTTTATATAGGAATAAATTGTACTATTCTTTTCCCAAATCTTGAGATCTTGATCACCAAATTTTCGAGATATAATTGTAGAAGGAAATGATTGACGTATGAGGATAAATATCTCGACTATTTCACCATTTTTTTAGAGGTAAATATCTTTGATAAGTCACAGTTACCATTTAATCCTTTCGAGAGTAGTACCATCCCATGGTAATGAGTGTATGGTGTACCTGTAGCTTTCTAACTTGTTGAGCTTATTACATGAGCTTCACTCTGTACCATTAGACCAGTCTAATAGAGGTTAAAGTGACTCTTTAATCAACATCAATATTAAATATAGAGCAATGATATATATAGTTATGAGTTATATATGTGATGTATGGGGTCCATTATTAAATTTTTTTTTTTTTACATGAGTCTCGTATTTATTTAGAAATAAGAATAATGTTACTGTACTGTTCATTTTATTTCCTCATTTTGAGTACTGCTTGTATATTTAATTTTTTAATTTTTTAATTTACTGATTAAAGAAGTGACTATTAGTATATGAATAATTTTTTTTAAAAAAAATTGAATAAAAAAAATTAAAAAATAAACTTCACCTAGGAAAACGTACAACAGACACTGTTGGACACGGCACCTAGCAGCACTAAAGAAACTAATGCTTTTTAGGGATGGCCATGAATTGGTATGATGTTAAACAGTACATCCTCATTAATTAATAATGCCTTGATCATAGTGAGTCCAACACTATTAATTAACCATAAGATTTAATTCATTTTAACATTGGCCCATACGAACGGTATTGCAAAAAGTATTTCTTTCCTTTGCGGTGGATATTTTATTTCGTACTTATATGAATGCATGGTTTGCATGGTGACAATTGGCGTACGTACTTGAAATAAAAAAACGTTTAGTATGAAAACCAAACGACAGATGAAACCAAAACCAGATCAATTATTGCAAAGCCGACCTAAAGTATAAATATATATTGAGAACTGCTACGTATAAAAAAAAAATTATATAAAATAAATTTACAAATAGATGTAATTTTATAAAATTTGTTAGATAATTTACTTTATAATAAAAATAAATTTATAATTTAATATACCACATTAAAACATATTAATTTATGAGTTTATTTTTATCAAATTTTTCGTGGCTAAAATGTTTTTCATATACATTATATATATAAAGAAAGTTTGCTAACAAAACTTATTTAAAAACTTACAAGTTAAAAGAAATTCTAACAAAATTAAATACCACTTAAATGATTTGAAAGATTCTAATTAATAATTAGGAAAAATTTTATCTATCATTTTTTTAATAGAAATGATACTTATAATTGTGAGTATGCAAGGGGGCGCTGCATGATCACTTTAAAAAGAATAAATAAATATGAAATTCACATGAAAAAAAAATTAATTTTTTAATAATAGATTATACTCACGATTGTATAATTTTTGCACACTTCACGATTGTAGGTATTATTATTATTTTAATTATCATTTCCTCACTATTATCTTATTTGATATTTAATAATTGATCGATAAGTAGTGAATGATAAATAGTTATTTTGCAATCATTAGATAATGATGAAATAATGATATATGGTTTATATATAGCATTTCTCAATTAATAATAGGAAAGTCTTGATATTATTATACTTCCTGGATTAATATGTCGATACTGCACAAACTCCTACACAAACTCCTACTGGGGAAGCTTGTTAAGCTTACAGTAAACGTAATCACCGTATTTCTTGGTCTTGTATTTAGGAGGATTGTCTTCGTTCACGAGCTTGGGGTGAGGCCCTACCTCAAACTCCGATGGAGGTTCCAAGAACACGGGCCACGATATTCTTGTTTTCTCTTTGTCAACTGTAGTTCTGTGCAGCACACTCTTGTATTTCCCATTGCTCAATATCTGCCACCAGCAAATCTCTGATTTAAAAACATTATTAAATATTTCAGTATGGATAATAGTTCATATTTTCAAATAAGATTATATCTGTGGAACTCTTAATGCATAGTTCATAAATGTTTTCAATATATTATTTAATTTTCTTCATAATTTATTGAAAATTGAAAAATGATATTCCTTTATATTTATTATTATAATATCATAATCCAAAAATGGATGAGAACTTAAAACTTGCTACATCCCAGATAAAATGGAGTTAACATTGATGTGTTCACGGTCTAAAATTAATAAAGGAAATCATCAATTGTTTTAATCACTTTTAAGATTCCTAGAAGATGGAAAATTAACGAGGATTTAAAAAACCATAAAATGCTCCAAATTAAAATTTTTAAGATTGGTCACTCTCTCCTTTTTCAAGTTACGTTTTTTTTTCTCATATTTTACTTCCCCCCCCCCCCCCCCCCCCCCTTTTTTATCACTTTATTAATTTTTCATTCGATATTCTAATTTTCTTTATTTATTTTAATGGACTGTTGAGTACTGTTGGGTTCGATGTAATTATTTTTGTTCAAAAGTTGACATTTTAGTTTTTCTTGAACATTTTGATGAGGTTTGAATAGTGAGATGAGATAATTTTAAATGAAAGTTAAATAAAATATTATTATAATATTATTTTTAATATAATTATCATTTTAAGATATGAAAAAATTGAATTATTTATTATATTTTATATGAAAATTTAAAAAAATTATAATGATGAGTTTAAATAAGTCAAAAATATCTTTATATTCAAACCTAACCTCAATAATTAGAGACCCGCTCTGCATCAATCTAAGCAATAAAATATAGAATAAATAATTTTTATGTTAATTAATGCAAATAGTATCTCACTCTTCATTAATTTAATTTAGAGTTTTGATTCTCATCATTTTTATACATTACACACCATGTAGTACACTTATTTTTAATTTTTTTAATTTTATTTTTTTAAAACTTATTGAGGTCTTCCACTTATCACCCATACATCAAATATTTGGTAAGAAAAAAAAAAAAAAAAAAAATATATATATATATATATATATATATATATATATATATATTTGTAGTGGAAGTATGGTAAGTAGAATTTTTCTTTAATTTATGTTCAAATTATGAAATTGATTATGAATGAATGAATACCTCAATTTGGTCGCCAATATGGATAACCAGGGCATTGGGGATGTACTTGACATAATACCAATGACCATCCTTGAAAGCTTGGAGGCCTTGGACCTCGTTGGGCACAAGGATGGTGAAGAAGGACATGTCAGTATGAGCCACAACCCCAAGAGCCAGATCCGGCCGCGGACACGGTGGGTAATAGTTGATCTTCAGAAGGTACACCAACTCATCCCCGCCAGCGGCCTCCTTCAGCTCATGCCCTTCAAGCCCTAAACCCAACGACAGGCTCTTGAACAGCTTATCCACCACCCCATGCAGGTACTTTGCATATTTCTCATTTGTCTCCCTGTACCCAATTTCACAGATCATAATTCCATACCTTTGAGAAAATATAACCATAGTCATGTAAATTAACCTTCCCTAAAAAACTTAATAATCTAACAAATTATGTTTAAATCTACCTACCCACTTTTCACGTACCCATTACGTACAAATCATATGATCCTAACAAGTTTTTATTCACACAATTTTCAAAACTTTCACGATACTCAATATATATATATCACCATTTTTTTTCTTTTTATAAAAAATATTTTCAAACATTCACAATATTTATTATCTTTAATGTGATGGAGATTGTCAAGCCATGAGCAGAGATAAGATAAAGATAAATAAGTTGATATGAAAATTAAATAAAATATTATTTTTTAATATTATTAATATTTTAAAAATTAAAAAAATTAAATTATTTATTATATTTTATATAAAAATTTAAAAAAATTATAATAATAAAATTTGATAAGACTAAAGAGATTACTGCCGTATGGGACACGAGAAAAATCCTCCTCGCAACTGTACGAACAGATATAGAAAAGAAGATTCTACTGTAAATTAAAACGGTTAAAATTTTAATTTTTGTTAATGGGATCTAATTTTTATAAAAAACTTATCTGCATTTGGGATCTAATTAACAACATACATGAACATATACATGCCTCATCTTAATCTTCATGATCATGATTTTCACCTTCAACTTGTAGAGAAGATGTTTTTTGTCCCTTTTTTAATGCAAAGAAATTGATTTGTTCATGATAAGGTGTACGTGCAAATAAAAAGAAAAGAAAAGAAAACGACATGAAAAGCAAATTAAGAATATTGAAGTTAAAAAACAAAATGTTTTGAAACCTGTAAGAAGGAGGGTTCTTAGGCCAGAAGTGGTAGTTAATGGCAGAAGGAGGCCATATTTTATGGAACAAATGGTCAACCCAGCCTTTTTTCCCTCCCAATTCTTTCTGAAGCATTGTTCCATAACCTTCGACGGACTGAGACCCTGCAGGCTTTGCATAAACCTCTTTTTCCTCCCGTGGGAGCTCAAAGAATTCCTTCCCAACAGCCTGCAACTTTGTTATCACTTCTACAGGGATATCATGGTTCACGACTTGGAACATTCCCCAGTGTTGGCTAGCCTCCACTATAGCCCGGAGGAGCTTTTCCTCGTCTTGGTCATCCCTGATATCAATGGTTGGGACCTCAAGGACCTCCCCCTGGACGGTCGTGCTCCCCGGTTGCTCATCCTCCGACCTTATGTACTCTTCCGGGATGCTTTCCTTTGACAAAGAGGCAACATCTTGCACTCTCTCCAGCACCATTTTTTTCATATCAGGAAATGTGCAGGCACCTGGCCGGTTTCAGGTCTTTTCCTTCCTGTGATCCCTCGCTCTGCGTTTGCGTATCTCTGAACCTCCTGAATCTCATTTTTTATAGGGCTGCCTACGAAATCAACCATAATTGGTTCCGCTGTTGGGCTACGAACTAGAGGAGGAGAAGGCTACTCAAATTTAAGACGCATTATACGGAAGGATGGAACTACTCAGTTTATCGTGTACCTTTAATTTTTGGGTGGCACTAGGAGCCGGTCGGGTGGATAGGGAGTTTTTACACCAGCCAATCCAAGGACAACACATCAGTTTCTTCACATAATTTTAAGTGCACTCTCACGTAGGTGATAAAATCATTTATTTGGTTTCCACCTTCATTCTCATTGTCTCGTGTAATCCCCCCCCTCCCCTCTCTCTCTCTCTCTCGAAGATTTGTAGGGCTCGATGTTTCGTTTTCAAGATCTGTGAGGTTTTACGTTGGGAAACTTTTAAAATTTTGTTTTGTTTGTTTAGTTGGATTTGGATGTTGGGTTGAGTTGAATAAAATATTGTTAAAATATTAATTTTAAATATTATGAGTGTATTAAAATTTGAAAAAGTTAAATTTTTTATTATATTTTATATAGAAATTTAAAAAATTGTATTAGAATTTGAAAAATATGTAATGATAAGATGAAATGAGTTGAGAGGAATTTACAAATCTACAAATTATTTTAGGATTCATGAATTTAATCAATTGAAATGTGCATTTTTTTTATCATCTAAAGTGACCTTATAGCCTAAAGGCATTTCTCTCTCTCTCTCTCTCTCTCTCTCTCTCTCTCTCTCTCTCTCTCTTTGTAATTTATGGAAAGTAAAATTTTTTCTGTTTTATCAGGCAAAATCTACAAATTATTTTAGCATTCATGAATTTAATCAATTGAAATGTGCAATTTTTATATTTATTTTTATTTTATTATCATCGCATTTCTGTTTTTTTTTTTTAACTCTATAAAAGGTAAAAAAAAATTTATTTTTTAGTCTTTTATTTTTGTTTTATCGGACTAAATCTACAAATTATTTTAGGATTAATGAATTTAATTAACTAAAATGTGTAATTTTTTTTCTTATATTCTAAGAGTAATGTTACATACAGTAATGGAGTGTGTAAACGTCGCGTGAATGTTTTGAAAAAGAGTGGAGTCCATGATTAAAAAATTAGATTTTTTTTATGTGGGTCCTGTATTAATTTATTTTTTTTAAAGAGACTACGTTGTACTTGCATAACCACGACTGCAAATATCATTTTCCATCTTCTAAAAGTAAACCTGTAGGCATTTCTCTTACTTAAAAAAAAAAACTTTATAAAAGGTAAAAAAAATTTGTTTGTTTAGTCTTTTATTTTTGTTTTATTTGACAAAATCTACAAATTATTTTAGGGTTCATGAATTTAATTAATTGAAATGTGCAATTTTTTTTTAATCATCTAAAGGTGAACCTGTAGGCAATTTTTTTTTTTTTTAAGGGTTCATGAAGTCTTTTAAAGAAGTGGGTGCTTGCTAAAGACTGCGTTGTTGAGTTGAAAGAAGCCTCCTTGCCTCTAACTGTATTATTTCCCGTACAAGAATAAGAAGTGTATCACAAAACTTTTACAATCAAAGGTGAACCAAGATTTTCAGCATATATACAACATATCTTCCTCTCTTCCCTCAATGATATTAACTTAAAGTCTTAAACACCTGCAAGCCTTAAAAAAGCCTCTTCTATTCATGAACAGCCGTATATAGATACTCACAGATTTTATCTAAAAGTAAACAATTTGCACATTCATAGGCCTATTGTTATGTTCTCTAGGTAATATGTCATGTACACTATGTACGTGCATGTGTCTGTTTGAAGAATCAGCACTAGTATGATGGATAAAACCTCCCTTTTAAAGTGAAAACAAACCGAGAGCATGAACAGAATGGATGAAATTTGTTGCCCAGATGACTAACACAAGAAGGGGGTGAATTGAGTTGTATTAAAAAAAATAATTATAAATCAAATATATAGTATAAAATATAAACAAAATATGAAACAACAATAAATATAAAGAGTAAGAGTAAGAGAGAAGCAAACTCAGTATGTTAACGAGGTTCGGCTCCACTGTCTACGTCCTCGCCTCAAGCTACCCCTTGAGAATCCCCGAATTCACTATTCAACCTCCTTCAGGTGGAGATAGAAACCTATTACACCTTTGAACAACACCGCTACAAAGAATCCGTGTAGAACACCCTCTACACTTGCAATCACCTTACACGTGGTGATTCAACTATTCCTTGTGTAGAACAATTTCTACACGCACAATGGTTATACACACCCTTTTACTGATACAAAAGCTGATAGTGGGTAGGTTATAAGAAAACACTCATTAATGAGTGAAATAAGAACAATACAGCGCAAACTATATCTCTCAAAATGAACAAGGGTTAAGGCTCAATGCTTGGAGAAGAGAGAATGAAAGTTTTGAATGAATATTATATGCTCTTGGTGTTGTAAATGTGAAGCTATCAAATGATCTATTTATAGGCATATGAGACTTTATATTCAAATTTAAAAAGATTCACATGTCAAAGACATCATCATTCACTTTTCAAAAATTTCAAACCTAATCTTTTTACTTTTTGCATGTGACAAAATGAGCACACTTTACTTTTCAAAAATTTCAAACCTAATCTTTTACTTTTTGCATATGACAAAAGGCACACACTTTACTTTTCAAAATTTTCAAACAAAGACATCTATCTTTTGCATAAGTCAAGAAAAGCATCCATCACTTTTGAAAATATTTAAATAAAACATGCACATGTTAAAGATGACAATCAATCATCTTAATATTTTCAAAATTCAAACCTTTAATCATGTCATGCACATGTGAAAGATGACAATCAATCATTTTCCAAAATTTTCAAATTTAATTTTCAAAATATTCATGCACATGTGGAAAATGTATTTTAATACTTTATGATAAAATATTAATTTTGATCTTTAATCCTAATTTCGAATTTTTTAAGAGATTTACAACATACTCTATGACTTTAATGTGAACTTGCTCCCTTCTTACTCATGCTTGGTTCCTTGATGTGCTTGACTCCATTGTGTGGACAACTTGAGCATGAAACTCCTTTATTCTTTGGATTCATTTGTTATCATCAAAATCCATGTGTAGATTTTTAATTACATGAAACTTGAAACCTTGGGTTCAACAATCTCCCCCTTTTTGATGACGATAAATACTTGATAGAACTTGAAGCCTGTATTAATACTTAAGCTCCCCCTGAGAATGTGCGTTAGTTTTTTAAGCAAAAGTATAAATATAATTCCAAGCATATATAACAAGTTTAGCAATTTAAACAATGTTAATGTTCTAGTTTAAAACTTCTCTCCCTTTTGGCATTATTAAAAAAGATCGGCAGCAAGTAAATAGACTGAAGAAAACGGTGCATTAATAGACACTGTAGATAGTTGAAAAAGGGAGCCGTCCGTAACCCAACAAGTGCTGCAAAGCCTCAAGGCCTAACTCTATAAATTTAGTGCGGCTGAAGATTGAAACAATCGTCTGATGTTGTTGACAAACGGGATTGAAGGCTCTGAGTTTCTATAAAAAAATGATCATTTTCACCTATCGGATACAAAAAAAAATCGCTTCTTAACCTGAGTTCTGTTTTTCCATAACGATAGAATGGCTGAACAATTCTCTTTCACTAATGTTCCAGACTTGAATCAGGAACCCTTGACGCATCAACCATCAATCTTCTCTTCTGAGACCGTCAATACCATAATAGGAGCAGAGAACCGTTTTTCTAGTAGGGCTGATTTTGAGATTATTGCAGAATCAAGAATGCTCAGTAGTCAATATGCTGCCTCTGTTTTGATCATGTCTCGGAGGTTAATGGCGAGGGTGAGTGAGATTGATCATCTTAACATCTAAATATCTGAGTTACGACAGAAGCTTGCTGATAAGGATAGAGAGAATAAAAGGCTAAAGCAAGAAAACAAAGAGTTGAAAAAATTTGCAGAGTGGTATGCTCATGATCTGCAACCATGAATAGAGGAGCTGGAACGAGAAAGGGTTCAGATACAAGGTCAATATCGGCAGATAACAACAGATGTTCATCGTTTACTAAAAAAATAGGGACAATCTACTGTTAATCTCGCTGGCTTAGTAAGAAAACTTTTGACAATGTGTGTCTAGCATATCTTGTATTTCTTTTGACTAAATAAGATTTGAAGAGACAATAGTTTGTCTTGTTCTTTATGCTACCTCTATAAAATCAGTCTTAAAGTTCATCCGATTTATATCAAATCTTATTCTCATCTTTATAACTTATCTGCATTCCTTCAACATTCTCGCTTTAAGTTTTCAATTCTTTTCTCAATGGCTCATTCTTCTAACATTCCTCTAGATCCATCCATGAGGTACTCTACACCTCAATCTCCTGTCCTTTCTGCAGTTACCATTGGTGCCATGTTGCAGCAAGAGAATAATAGTTTGGCTAATAAGTCAGACTCCGATGCTATCTACGACTTGGTGAGTCTTGGGACTCGTTCCTCATCCTCTATTGTTGCTTTTTCCCAACGGGTACAAGCCAAAAATCATGAGGTTGAAAGGCTTAAAGAATAAATTGTTGTACTTCAACGAATTGTTCAAGATTCAATGAATTGTTCAAGAGTCTCACACACACCTCAACGAATTGTTCAAGAGTCTCACACAAGGGAATGAATCATTCGGCAGAAGAATAAACAGTTGAAATCTCTATTAGATTCTTCATTCCGCTTGCCAGTTCCCATGGATAGGGATGACATGATATTGTATGAAGAGAATGAGCGTCTCAAACATGAGGCTAAGAACCTCAACTTTATGTAAAAGTATTTAAACAAAAATATCTCTCTATTTTTATGAACTCTGATTTACCTTTTAAGAGATATTCATAACATGCATCATACCTATTTCTCTTTTAATCATACACAATCTATCTTCTGGTAAAGGTTTTGTGAATATATCTGCTAACTGATTGTGTGTGTTTGTGAACTCTAGTACTATATCGCCTTTCTGCACATGATCTCGAAGAAAATGATATCTTATTTCAATATGCTTAGTTCTAGAATGTTGTATTGTGTTCTTTGAAAGATTTATAGCACTTGTATTATCACATTTGATTGGAATGTGATTATATATGAGTTTAAAATTTTCAAGTTGTTGCTTCATATAAAGAACTTGAGTACAACAACTACTCGCAGCAACATATTCTACCTCAGCAATAGATAGTGCAACATAATTTTTTTTTTACTAAATCAGGAAACTAGTGCATGACCTAAGAAGTGACATGCTCCACTAGTACTTTTTCGATCTATTTTACAGCCAGCATAATCTGCATCTGTGTAGCTGATTAGATCGAAAGATGTGTGCTTAGGGTACCATAACCCTAAGTTAATTGTACCACTAAGATATCTAAGAATGCGCTTAACTGCAATTAAATGTAATTCTTTTGGAGATGATTGAAAGCGTGCACATAAGCACACACTAAACATAATATTTGGTCTACTGGCTGTCAAATATAATAAGCTACCAATCATACCTCGATATACCTTCGAGTCAACTGGTTTACCGGATTCATCTTTATCAAGTTTAGTGGATGGGCTCATTGGTGTTCCAGTTTCCTTAGCACCTTCCATTCCAAATTTCTTCAGTAATTCCTTAATATATTTCGATTGATTGATGAATATCTCACTTTTTGCTTGCTTAATTTGCAATCCGAGAAAGAATGTAAGCTCTCCCATCATGCTCATTTCAAATTCTTCCTGCATAGTCTTAGCAAAAACTTGGCACATATTTTCATTAGTAGCACCGAAAATTATATCATCAACATAAATCTGAATCAAAAGAATATCATCATTTTCATATTTAATGAAAAGAGTTGTATCAATTTTTCCTCTTGAAAAACCTTTTTCAATCAAGAAACCACTGAGTCTCTCGTACCAAGCTCTAGGAGCTTGTTTGAGTCCATATAGTGCTTTTGTGAGTTTGAAAACATAATTTAGAGAAATATGATTTTCAAAACCTAGACGTTGCTCAACATATACCTCTTCATTTATAAAACCGTTTAAGAAAGCACTTTTAACATCCATTTGAAAAAGTTTGAAATCTTTATAACAAGCATATGCAAGTAGCATTCGAATAGCTTCTAATCTTGCGACTGGTGCATATGTCTCATCATAATCGATTCCTTCTTCTTGATTGAAACCTTGGGTTACAAGTTGAGTCTTATTTCTAGTAATGACTCCGGACTCATCTTTCTTGTTTCTAAAAACCCATTTTGTTCCAATAATAGTCTGATTTTTGGGTCTAGGAACAAGTGTCCAAACATCATTTCTTTCAAATTGATTAAGCTCTTCTTGCATAGCTATAATCCAAGATTCATGAAGAAGTGTTTCATCAATATTTTTAGGTTCAATCTGAGATAGAAAAGCAGTATGATTGCAAATATTTCTAAGAAATGATCGAGTACTTACACCTTGAGAAGGTTCGCCCAAAATTTGTTCCACTAGATGATCTTTCACAAATTTCAATTGTTTGGTTGCATCTTGTATTAAATTTTGATGATCTTTCCTGATGTCTCCATGTTGGACTTCCTCTATTGTGTTCTCTTTGTTGAGATTGACACTTTCCGTATTATTTATACCTCCTGTTTCTTCATCAATGGATTTCTTGGAAAGTAGAGAATTAGATTAATCAAATACTACATGTATAGATTCTTGTACATTCAAAGTCTTTTTATTGAATACTCTATAAGCTTTACTATTAGTAGAATATCCAAAAAAGATACCTTCATCAGATTTTGCATAAAATTTGCCTAAATTATCCCTATCATTCAAAATAAAACACTTGCATCCAAATACATGAAAGTAACCAATGTTGGGTTTTTTCTCATTCCAAAGCTCATAGGGGGTTTTATCTAATTTGGACCTTAGCATAACTCTATTTATAATATAACATGCAGTTCTTACCGCTTTGGCCCAAAAATAACTAGGCAAGTTGTTCTCATTAAGCATTGTTCTTGCCATCTCTTGAAGATATCTATTTTTCCTCTCAACTACCTTATTTTGTTGAGGAGTTTGTGGAGCAGAAAAATTATGAACAAAACCATTTTCATCACAAAATGTTTCAATATTTTTATTAACAAACTCTTTTTCCCTATCATTTCGGATACTTGAAATAGTATAACCCTTTTCATTTTGAATTCTCTTGCATAACTTGGTTAAGGCATTATGTGCCTCATCTTTATGCGCAAGAAAGGTGACCCAAGTATATCTAGAGAAATCATCAACAATAACAAATGCATAATATTTTCCTCCTAGACTTGCAACTCTATTTGGTCCAAAAAGATCCATGTGTATCAGTTGCAGTGGTCTAGTAGTGAAAATATGTTTCTTGGTTTTAAAGGAAGTTTTTGTTTGTTTACCAAGTTGGCATGCATCACAAATTTTGTCTCTAAGAAAATTTGACTTTGGTAAACCTCTCACAAGATCATTTTTTGAAAGTTTGGAAATAAGTTCCATGTTGGCATGACCTAGTCTTCTATGCCATAACCAATTAGTTTCATTTTGAACTGAAAAACAAATAGCATCTTGTGAGGTAATTTCTTCAAAATCGATTGTATAAACATTGTTGCTTCTAAAAGCAATAAAACAAATATTACAATCATGATTATTTTAAATAATGCACTTATCTATTTTAAAAGTAACTGTAAATCTTTTATCACATAATTGACTTATGCTCAAAAGATTATGGTTTAGACCTTCAACAAGTAAAACATCTTCAATTATGAGAGAAGATTTATTATTAATTTTACCTATTCCCACGATCTTCCCTTTTGAGTTGTCTCCAAATGTCACGTGTCCTTCTTCTTTAGATCTAACATCAAAGAACTTAGTCTTGTCTCCCGTCATGTATCTTGAATATCCACTATCTAAAAACCATTTGTTTTTGCTTGTAGAGGACTTCATGCATACTTTTAAAATTATTAAAATGATTTTTCTTGGTACCCAAGTTCTTTGGGTCCTTTATTTATTAGTATTAGAAGAAACAAGATTTTTAGGTATCCATATGACCCTAATAGTCATTGTATGCTTTCTTCTAATAGGACAAGCATGATAATTATGACCATTTCTATTACAAAAATTGCAAATAACATGTGACATATATGAAGATCTTGAGTGATTATAATAGTATCCTTTTTTGACAAACTTATTATGAAAAGAATTTTGAATATTGGATTTTGATGTAGAAGGATTATCAAAGAAGTTTTTATAAGGTTTGTATTTTTGTTTTGGCATATATCCCAAGCCTGCCTTGTCAAAAACACATATTTGACTACCAAGAAGTTTTTCAAAATTTCTTTTTCCATTCGTAAAGTTTTTAACAATATTTTCTAAATCAGTTTTCTTCTTCTTCAATTCAAGATTTTTATCTTTCAAAACAATATTTTCTTTTCTTAAAATATCAATTTCGTTTGTTAAAGAAGAATTTTTCTTTTTCAAAACAGTATACTTGATACCCAATTTTTCAAATTCCTCATGTACCAGTACTGCTTAATGTGGAAATACTTTAGATTTTCATGGCTAAAAGCATTCACGGTGGAATAAGCAAAGGATTAAGCACTTTTAGTTTTACCTGATATACACTTTCTTCCAATTTTTCTAGGCTATTCAAAACCTATAATAATATTGGATAATGCCTCATCTAATTAGGGATTTGAAGAAAATATCAGAGTATCAGAGGACACGCTGCAAATTAAAACAAACCAACCAAAAATTGTGAACATCAAAGACCCAAAAGCACACGTAGCCAAAATGCAGAAATAAAAAAAATTAAATTTCAATAAAAATGGTGCAAGAAAGGAGGTTATGTTAGATTCAAACATCTAACATACCGTCTACAAACAAAAAGGATGCCATTTTTGTAAAGCAACGAGCTCGGATGAAGGGGGAGAGAGAGACAAATGAGTTGCAGAGCATACATGTGGTGACGGAAGCTATACCCAAGAGTTAGGTTCGACAATGTGAACGTCCGCTACAAAGAGAAATCTTCCTTGCAAAATAACTCCGACAGTAATGATGGAACAGAGTGGGATGGGGAGGAAACGATGACCGTAGCTCTGCGGAAGGGAAATGAAGTGGAGGAGAATCTAGGGTTCTAGTGTAGTCAACAATGGAGGTAGAATGGGCACGGGTGTGTATCGAGTTGCTCACCTGGTCACTGAAGGTAGGAGAAATGGGCAAGAACCACGAAGTGGACAAGGGCAACTCGGTAAGTGATTTCGGGGGGAAAAATAAAAGGTTATGAGAGATTTGGCGCCCAGAACAATAGCAACGACATACACCCGCTGCAACATCTTTTTTATTAATGCAAGGCACATTTTCGCTGCTATAATTGAAAATCTCGCTGCAAAACATAATGGCATGCGTCCTCTTTCATTAAACCGTAAATCGATGTGAAAAAATTGCAAGGAGATTATTTCGCTGCAAAATATACCCTATTGCAGCGATATTAATTGCAACAAATTAAAAATCGATGCAAAAGGGCAAATTTCTTGTAGTGAGTATCTTTTTACAGATTTTAGAAACAAGACATCTATTTGTTGTTACATATTTACCGTATCATGTTTTGTGATTGAGATTGAAGAGACTAATTGTGTGATAGAGGATATAGAATTACACTTATTGACAGACACTCCATATAAACTTAGGTCCCTAAATTGAATGATACCAAGTTTTCTATCATCCTATTGCAAAGATGACATAAAAAGTTTGAAGCTGAGATGGGGTCTAGGTTAATTTAAGTAATTTAGAACAGAGAGATTGCATACTGCATTGGCCCATCACTTGTTGTATGATAATATGTGCAGCACTACCCACCTGACTGCTGGTGGGTGCAATGTTTGCAGTTGATACCTAATTTAGAGGAGCCAAACCCATAGATTGTTTAACCTATGCAGTTTCTTCCAATATTGTCTCCATGCTATATAAATATATCAAGCTCTCACCAATGAGAGCTTTCATATAAAGTATTTGCATTCTAGTGCTAGTCCAAGACTGTAATTGGAAAACACATGGGGAGAAAGAGAGAGAGAGATTAGATGCTGAAAACATTTATGGCAGCGAAAGAGGTAGCAGCAGCTTGTTAACTTGGTTTTGAAATATATTTGATCAGTCTATATGTATCTATAAATATAGACTGATTAGTTGGGAGTTACAGTGATTCTGTATGTTAGAAACTAGTTCTTTCTGTTTCCTCCTTTCGTTTCAGTCTCCATTAGATAGTTACCCTTTTATGTTGGTTCAGCAAAAATTAGCTTTTGAAATTATTTTTAGATCTGTCAAACAAAGATGCTTTATTAAAACATACTTAATTTTACAAAAACTTCATCTTCTGTTTCTATCCACTGTGAGATCATGGATGCTACTGTGAGCTCATGGAGATTGACATTAGATGGGATTTTGCCTATCAAACTCTCACAGTAGCATGTTTACTGGATTTACTCATTGTCATATTTCTTCATCACTATTTTTTTTAACTATTTAAGCAATTAGTTGGCTTTGTTTTAAGATGCAGGGGCATACATCAAATGAGCATAATAGTATTTCCTTATTTCCCCCCTCTACCTTTGCTGTCTTATTATTACAATAATTATACCTTGCTGACATAATGTCAATATTTTGTTATAATGGTTTTTATATATATATATATATATATATATATATATTCTAGGGAGCATTTCTTGTAATATTTAAATTATGGGTAACCTACAATATTTTGTATGCATGGGATTCATTATACTTTAGGTGCATGGGATTCATTATATTCATAAAAATATTTTATATGCTCTTATATAAATATGCCATGCATGTATGCTTCCTCATGATGATCAGCTATATATTGCTAGCATGCATGCTTGCAATATATAGCTGACTCAATAATTTGCTTGTGTTGGAAATTAGACGATAGCCCTCGAAATTCAAATACTACTTTTTTTGTTTCCTATTCGGAGTTATCTTTTCATGAACAGTTTGATTTCCCGTTAGATTATTTATTGTTAACCATCTCTTACTTCCTTAACCCGCAGCATCTTTTAATGTCATAAGTACCTAACACTCCATTTGTCTTCCTTCTTTTTTAGTTTTGTTAATGTTCTTGCATCCTGTCTATAATTGTTTTTCCTTTTTGTTTACTCTTTTGTCAAATCTCAACTTCATTTTCAAGGAATTGAAACTTCCTCATGGCTTCCTCTCCAAATTTCTATTTTCCTTGGAACTCTTTCCTTGGTGCCCACATTTACTTTTTCTCTACGCTGGCATGAATGCAATTATAATTTATATTATTTCACATACATGCAGTACTCTCAGCTTTATTATATCATGTGTATATATATATATACACATATATGTATGCATAGACATACTGACTAGCATTAAAGAGCTCTTTGATCTCAACCCCCACCGGCAACCAATGAAGTGTGATTCACATGTGCTCCGGCCGGTTATCTGCTGGCACATAATCTCTGCACAGTTCATGTTTAATATTTTTTTTCTTTAATATTTTGGAGTGCAAAAGAAATAAAGGCCTTATTTAGATTGAAGAATGAACAAACAAATGCGTGAGTAGTACTTCAATAGTCATGGCATCAAACCCTGGCTTTGCCAAATTGTCTACCCTAGACCCATATTTTGTGTTTGATGTCAATGTCTTAGGCATTGTTGGTTCTATAATGTTGCTTGCAAACCTCCAGATTAGAACCTTTTTTCCCACTATCCTCATACTGAAAAAATAGCTACTAAACGTGTGCTTCAGACAATGAAAACTACGCTTTAAATTGCACTTATTTCATTTTCTCATCTCCCACATGTTTTTGTGTCAATTCCAACTCTAGCAAGCAGTAAGTTGGGTACTGCCAACTTGCAACAATGGTCACCAGACTACTTAACTGTGCACAATAGTTTGTTTGATGCATTATATTTGTTTATTCTTACAACCTAATCACTAGTGCCTTATGCTAAGTGAACATCAGTAGGACCAGCGTTCAAGCATTACAGATCTAGATTATAATGAACCTGGACCATCCTTTCTAAATTCCATTAAAGCTTCTTTGTAGCCTTGTTTCCTCAATTCCCCCCATCATTGAAGTTAAATGTTTCTTTATGTGCAACAGAATTGGTCCCTCAAGTGGGACTTTGCACTCAATATGTAAGTCATATAAGATGTTGCCTATTCCAATTTGTTTTCTCTTAGCTAGGCATGCGATGAAAAATCCAACCTGCTTGCATCTCAAGTGATTACATGCACTCAATACGAGATTTTATAAACAAAATCTCATATATTTTTTCTTGCATAATCAATGTATTTTTTGTGATAGAGAGAAGAGAGACAATATGGTTTTGTTGTGAATAGCAGCTTGCATTGGTTGAAAATTGCAGAAACTTTGTATGAACTGAAACTTCATCAGCCAATTACATGAAGATTAATCTACTCACAAGAAATTGCCATAGGGGTTATGGTGTTTTTTCTAACAATATTTATATATCTAAATGCCCTTTATTTAGCATTGTTTTGACTAACCAATGCTAAATAAGGACATGAATTACAAAACCTGCATATCAGATTCATGCAATGTCATTGGACTTGTCATCGTTCTTCCAAACTACATGTTGGAAATAAATGTGTTTCAGCTCCTTTATAGCTAGTTGTCGAGTAGAATCTGGATCTCCCACAGTCAAGGATGAGATCATGATTAGAACATTTTTCATGATCCAACTTCCACTACTAGTAATGACCTTTAATTATATATTTAACCTGGTTGAGCTTCCTCTAGCCTTAATATTGTCACGTGACATGCACAATGGGCTGAACAAGTCAACTTGGTAATTAACCATAGCATAAGTACTACTGAAGTACTTATACTATGTTGGTCTTATATTATTTATGATCACGGGTTTGCATAGTTGTATAATGTTTTTTTTCTTTCATGTGGCCTCTAACATGGATTGGTGATAATAAGTTGTTGGGGCTTGATTATATTAAATGAAACCCTATGCAATGAAGCCTCTCTCTTTCCCTCTCTCTGGTATTATCTTCTTTTCCTTCTGACACATTTTCCTAGATAAATCATCTCATTTCACTGCATAAAATAAGCAACCAGCTTCTTAAGACATTAATCCAGCCCAGCATGACATCTACACGCCCTGTTCTTTTTGTAACCAGCTTAATAATTATACTACATAATCTTTTTCCTATGCTCTGTTATTTTTTTTGTCATTTAAAATCGCTGCAATATGTAACTATAAGTGCCAAATATAACTCCTTGCAACATCTTCACGTCGATATACGATTTATAATCACATGGCCCCTTAACTTTGTTTTATGTAGCGATAAATATGTTAAAATCTATCTATTTATGTTAAGAGCTGCTATCCATTCTGAACTTGATGAAAGTACTGACCAGGTTGGGCAGCTTCACGTAAGGCATATGATTGATTAAAGAACTGATGTCAGAATATATCTTGCATCTTAAAGTTTACACAATTCCATATATCTCTTGAAAACTATACAAGCTATATCCAAATCATGCCTCTTCAATGTCAGCCCTCGAGAAACAAAACTTGGTGTATATAAACCCTCTCCACACATTACACTAGATATTGTTTATAAAAAATTTCAGAGTGAATGAGTGCCATCTTTGGGATATTCATTCTTTGACTTATTACAAATATAATTATTATATTTCCTGGTAATTATTATTATATTTTTTTTTTGTTGGGGGGAGGGAATTTCATTTAGTATTTGTCATGTGATTAAAATCTTTTCATGTGATTAAAATCTTTTCTAAGTAGATAAGTAGAGGAATTAATTATATCTTTGCCCCTAAATTGGAAAAAAGGGTTGATCTAAATGAACATGATGAGAAAGCTAGATGGGGTAGACATCTATCTTTCTTAACCATCTTTCTGTTGATGGTTATCTTCCTAATTTATAAGCATATAAATATTCCCCCCTAACATCCATTAATCTACAGCAATACTTGTTTGCTATTTCTTCCAACATTCTATTTACAGTCATTAGCAGTGAGCTTTAAATGCCTCACATGGTTGTTATGATATATCTCATAATTATTTTCATTCTTATTTAAAATTTTCCAAGAGTATCCACGCATGAGTATTATATTATCCAATCTTACATGTGAATTTAGTTAATTTGACACATCTTTTGTTTAAAAGATCAACTATTATTATTGATGAATTATACAAGTCATGTAGCGTGTACACACAACCACACCCTTTTATATGGTGTTGTAAAATGTATTTGCTGTTCCTGTCAGATTTGGCATGCCCCAACCTTGTGTTTATTTGGAAAGCATTGTCAAGTTGTGGTATGAGGGCACAAAATACTTGTTTGAAAAGTGTAACTCTGCATACAAAAACAGAGTTTATTAAGAAAAAATATGGCATATCTCTTCTTTAAACTTTAATAGTAGTTGATACCTTAGAATCACCAATAGATCATTAACTTATCTACTTTAAATTAATTATAGAACCCTTCAACCCATTTTATGGGCTTTTGTTGCTTGTGGTTTTCAAAAGATTAGGAATATTGTGTTATTCTTGCTTCATGTGGAGTGTAACAGCCCGCTAAAATTATCAGTTTTGGATTCTTTCCCGACAGCAATCACATCTCTCTCGTCTTTACCCTCATCTGGAATCACGCGTATAGATTATCTTTTCCGTAAATCACGTAATTTGTTTTTCACCGACAGCTGTAAAATCATGAACAGTTTTATCCTAAGCGTTGTACCTCGATGGCGTTTTTCCGGATCTTATCCATCGAATTTCAAAGTATTAGATAAGCTTGTTTTTAAAGTAGCACAATTATAATAATTTAATGAGCTCTGAAAATATTATAATTGTGGATAATTACTTAGATTAAATATTTTAGTTGTTTTAAGATATTAAGATGTTTAATTTTACGTTGAAAACTCTTATTTAAATTAATTGGTTTTATCATCTTCGATTAATTAACGGTACTTTATCATTTTATATAATGATGAGGAAATATTATTTTATAAATTTTAGTTTATAAAATAATATTCTACCTTAATTCATCGTGGTGTTTTATTTAAAGTGTTTTATTTAAAATAAAACATTTACGCGTTTTTAATCAGTGTTTTAATTCACCGTTGAATTATTTGAGGATCCCAAAACGTAGGATTGAAGTTTATTACCTAGGCTCCTACCCTTTTTCCTTCATTTTTCCTTTTTTCTTTTTTTTTCTTCTCTTTCCTCTCCTTCTCTCCATGGTCGACTTACACCCTTCCACCATAGCTGATCGGTTCTAGCTTCCTACCGGCGCCACCTCCGGCCGCCGTGCCTCACCTCCACCTCCGGCATGTCCCTCCCTCACCGGCGAACACATCTGCACCGGAGGTGTGCAACGCCGGCCACCAATTCTCTCTCTCTTCCCGTGCTCTTCCTTCTTGTCTCATTACCGTCGCCGCCCCTTTGACCGCCCGTTTCTCCGCCGTCCGGTGGAGGTGTCGTACACCACCCCCGCCATTCTCTTCCCCTTTCACCATAGTTCATACACACCAATTTTCAGAGCCATCGGACCAGCCGTTAGTCGCCGAGAGCCCCCGGAAGTTGCTGCCCCTGCCCTGTTTTCTCCCCTGTTGCCGATTTCTTTCTCCGCCCAGAACCGCCGCTCGCCGGCGGCGTGGACTACACCACCCACCCAGATTTCTTCCCCTCTCACCGGTGAACATCCCCTCCAAGTTTCACCTCCATCCGAGCCACGGTTAGCCGCCACTCTCGCCTCCAAACAAATGGGTTTTTAAGGCTTTTCACCATTTTGGACCACCATACACGGCCAAATCAGCCACCAAGCACCACCATTGGATTCACCACATCAAGGGCTTCCTCCCCATGTCTTTCTTTTTCCCAAACTCTCACTTTTTCTCATATGGGTTTCTCAAAACACCCGTTCGGTTGCACCACCGTGCGCCGCCGTACACGGCCACCCGTGGTGTTTCACCACCACCATCTTGTTCCTCTCATCCTCATGAACCTCTCCAAGAAATTTCATGGCCAACGGAGCTTCGTAGAGCTCACACTCTCCCGCACTCTCCAAGGCCAAAAATGGTTTCAAACGGCCGATCTGCCGCCGTTAGCCACCGTCCGACCACCACCTCGCCACCACAGCTCCACCACATGTTCCTCTACCTTTCCCTAGCTTTCCATGAAGTTCTATGGCTTTTCGCTACCTCGCGTCTCCTCCGCTCACCGTTCGGAGTTACTGTTCACGGCGTGATGCCGCCGTGCTCCGCCACCTTTGACCATCACAAGGCGACCGTGAGTCTTCCAAGACCACGCCTAGCCTTTCTCAAGCCCAAACTACCACTTTATGTGGTGGACAGACACCGTACCGCCACGTATGCTCCTCCGACGCATGTTCGTGACGAGCAGCGAGCGACGCACGGGTTATCCCGTCGATGGTATAACCCTCTATCTTTAGTTATTTATGTTTAACATAGTTGATTTGGTTGGCTGTAGACTGTGTAGTTAGTGTTTGTGGAGTTCGCTGCGTAGTTGTGAAACGAAGTGTGGTTGTGAAGTGTTAGGCTTGATTTTGTAGTTTTGTGGACTGTGCTGTGAAGTATAGGCGTGAGATGGATGCCGTAGATGTGATACGGCGGGTTGTGTGAAGAGAATACGCGTGTAGCGTATTCTGTGTAATGCAGCGACGCGCCGCGCGACGTGCGCTGTAGTGATGTGGGTCGTAGAAGGAAGGGAGTACGCATGTAGTGTACTCCGTGTGGTATGGCGATGCATCGTGTGATGTGCATCGTGTTGATGAGTGTTGTAGCGAAGGAAGTACGCGTAGCGCGTACTCCGTGTCGCGTAGCGATGCACCGTGAGACGTGTATCGCAGTGATGGGTTTTGTAGTGTGAATGGAAGAGAGTTCACGTGAGTGTACTCTGTACTAAGTCGTGATACACCGGATGGCGTGTCACGAAGGGTTGGATGGCGTAGCAGAGAAGTGTGGAGCGTATGGTGTAATGTTGGGAAACTGTATGACAGTGTCCCGAAGCAGTGATGATATGGATTATAGTCCGGGATGACTGGTGTCATCTTGTGGTTGACTATGGCTAAGAGTATATGGATTGAGAAATGAGTTGTTTGTTTGGTTGTTATTGATAATTTTAATGAACTTGTTTTAGTGCAAAGGCTTTCTGAAGTCAATTTATCTCTTCCGAGTATAGTGAAACCTCAAGTTGGCCGTGGTGTTGCAAGTGCTTACAATATGGCAATTGAGTTCAGAAGTGAAAATCTTAAGGACTTGAGTGTTCCTCTTCCAGCTGTTGTGCAGTTCCTCGTGTCTCGCGCTCTATTCTCATAGAACGCGACGATCGAGGTAAGTTAGCCTCTAACTTACTATCAGTTTATTGTGTATGTGTGATGGGTAAGAGAACTACAATTTATGTATGTATGTTATCGTATATGCCATGTCATGCTATGTCATTACATGTTTATCTGTTACGTATGATTTAATCTCTCATGAATAATTATCTGTTACATAATCTTTTCTGTCATACAATGATGTATGTTATAAGTATGCCATGTTAAGTATGCCATATGATACATGTATGCCATGAAATGTTTATGATTAAATCATATTATGCCATTTACAAGTATACGCCATGTTAGAAAAGTATATGATATTAAATAATATCACATGCATTAAGAAAGATAAGACATGTTATGTTATAATAATGCGTGGGGCCACAACAACTGTGGAGTACGTATTATATTTATGTTATTTATAATGCGTGGGGCCACAACAACTGTGGAGTACGTATTATATTTTATGTTATTTATAATGCGTGGGGCCACAACAACTGTGGAGTACGTATTATATTTTATGTTACTTATAATGCGTGGGGCCACAACAACTGTGGAGTACGTATTATATTTATGTTACTTATAATGCGTGGGGCCACAACAACTGTGGAGTACGTATTATATTTATGTTATGTTACTTATAATGCGTGGGGCCACAACAACTGTGGAGTACGTATTATATTTATGTTACTTATAATGCGTGGGGCCACAACAACTGTGGAGTACGTATTATATTTATGTTATGTTACTTATAATGCGTGGGGCCACAACAACTGTGGAGTACGTATTATATTTATGTTACTTATAATGCGTGGGGCCACAACAACTGTGGAGTACGTATTATATTTATGTTATGTTACTTATAATGCGTGGGGCCACAACAACTGTGGAGTACGTATTATATTTATGTTACTTATAATGCGTGGGGCCACAACAACTGTGGAGTACGTATTATATTTTATGTTACATGAAGTATGGGGCCACAACAACTGTGGAGCATACACTACATGAGACACAGCAATTGTGACATGTAGAATACGTGGGGCCACAACAACTGTGGAGTACGTATTATATTTTATGTTATGTGAATTCATGGGGCCACAACAACTGTGGAGCATGAAGTATGGGGCCACAACAACTGTGGAGCATACACTACATGAGACACAGCAATTGTGACATGTAGAATACGTGGGGCCACAACAACTGTGGAGTACGTATTATGTTTTATGTTACTTGAATACGTGGGGCCACAACAACTGTGGAGTACGTATTAATGCACGTTATTAATCAAGACAATTAAATAAGATTCCAAGTTTATGTTAAGTCAAGTTTCAGATCAAGTTCATGTTATGTTATGCTCACGTACATGTTATGTTCATGTTCATGTTATGTTCCAAGTTCATGTTCACATCATGTTATGTTCACGTTTATGATACGTTCAAGCTCACGTTCATGTTATGTTATGTTCATGTCCATGTTATGTTTCACGTTCATGTTATGTTGATTGTTCATGTTATGTTTTAAGCTTAAGTTCATGCCATGTTAAGTCAAGTTCAGTTCACGCTTAAGTTCTGGTTAAGTCATGCTATATGTCAAGTTATACTATGTTTATGTATGACTATAATTATGCATTTATGCTTTTACTGCCATGCATGCATTTTTAACCTGTGTATAAGTTTTATGTTAACTTACTGAGATTTGTAATCAAATCTCACTGTGGTAGTCCCAACTACCATTCCCCCCGAATGGTAGATCTTGTTACAGGACCCAAAGGAGAATTGGAATCTGACCAACTGAATACGGTCGACTAGGCCACGTGGTGTTTTATTTAAAGTGTTTTATTTAAAATAAAACATTTACGCGTTTTTAATCAGTGTTTTAATTCACCGTTGAATTATTTGAGGATCCCAAAACGTAGGATTGAAGTTTATTATTTTAGTATGCCTTTATGTATGAATTATGTTTCAAGTATTTGGGATATATTTAGTTTGGTGCATAGTATTGCTAAAGAAAAAGATTATCCGCTGCGAATATTGCATAATGCTAGATGCATGTTAGGAACATTGCATCTTATATGTCATGAACGGGGGCAGGTAACCTTGTGTTGCATGTCTCGACGCTTCAAATGTCCGTTCAATCCCAAGCGGAATTTGGGGGCGTCACATGGAGGACCAAGGTGGTGATTCTATGCAGTCCTAAACTCTCTCGCTCTCTCTCAATCACATACTAAATATCTTGAAATGCACTATTTCAAGAGATTTAGCCTTCTACTTTCGAGTGATTATTTCTTTTATAACTTTGCTCCCATCTACTGGTTGTATCTAGCCACCCTCTATCTTATACCTCTTTTACTTTCATTTTACAATATTTCCCCTTTTATCCAATGTTTTTCTTATATTGTCTGGGAAATGTTTCCTTCAAGTTCAAAAAAATGTCCAACTTTCTCTTATCTAAACTTATAAAAAAAAATTACTTAAGTAAATTTCCCCAGATCTTTCTTTTAAAATTGCTCCCCGATCCTCCCTTAGTTGATCTCATCTTGATTCTACCTTTATTATCCTTAAAAAAGCTATGTGTATATAGAGCTACAAAGCGATATTTTTTAACCTAAAAAAATTATTAGTTTAGGTTACAGGTTGTTTCTTGGGTAACCAATCTTGAAGAGAAAAATAAAGATTGTTTTGGAGCCTTTATTTTTCTATGCACATTTATGCACAAAAGTTTAAACCATGTTATAAACTCCTACATATTTCATGACAAGTTCCAACTTCATATTTAAATACTCATTTCAGGACATAATTAAACTATACAAATCTCTTAACAATCTATTGACTATACAAATCCCTTACCATATGCGTGTTGGACAAGCATCTCTGATGTTGGAGGATTGTGTTCTTTCCTATCTTTAATATTGGTCTCTATATATATGTGTCTGGCATTGATATCCGATTCTAGACAATTTAAAGAAATAAGGGTTTTAACCAACTGCATTCTTCCCTTTTATTTATTACGCATAGTTGTTTCCTAAACAAATGCCATCATTGTGTTTGTAAGTAGGAAACTTTGAAGGATGAGGTGAACTGCAATAGTTGGAGCTTTCCACAGCAAGCATCTTCTTATTATTGAGGTTCACAATGGCCCTTTTTGAGGTAATTACTGTCGACATAATTTAGTTGTGCAACAATTAACCTGCCTTGACTGATATTCTGCTGCTATGTAAGTAGAACAAACCATGCTTTTTGGCTCACAAATAACTAGGTTTTTATTATACCAAGCCTAATTGATTGTTTCATGTGGCTTCTTTTGTTATTTAATGGTTACTCTCACATAAGTTCTCAGACTGTCCAATTAGGATTTCTAGAAATGGCACCATTTTTACCATTTCGCTAATTTATTGAGGTTTAGTAGTGGATGATGAATAATGTTAGAAATCCAAATTTTGTTGTCAAACTAAAGATCATATTCAGCTCTATATATTATGGTTTGCCATTGATAGATTGTAACATGCATGTCATATTATAATCACATAATCCCTTTATAATAATTGAGGATGATTTTTGACATAAAATCCCATATGACACGAAAGGATGATCATGCCATGCACAAACTTAATGGTAATGCATGTGTAAAGCGTTCCTGAATGCATATGGTTATTAGATAAAACCCTTCCCCCCACTATCACATCACGCTTCGTCATCTTTCAAAATGCAGATCCTTGTTTGACTTTATGTCCACATCCAACCATCTACCTATAGGAGATGCATATAGGGGAAAAGTCGTACTTGATATACATTTTCATGTAAAATTTAGATCTAGAAGTCATTTATGAATGCCTCATTAAACATATATCCACATCGAGTGACACGTGCATCTTTTTTCACAACCTCCCTATTATTGCCCAGTTACTTTCGTTTACAAGTGCCTTTAAATACTCAAGAAAAGCAATTGATTCAATAAATGAATTGCTTTCATTATAAATATAGAATTTATTGAAGTATACCAACTACACGCCAACATAAGCTCCAAACTAGTTCCAATTCTTGTTAGCATCTTTATATGCATTAGTTTGCCCTATACCAACAACTGGTCATTTCGTACCATGTTTAACATGATGCCATATTCTGTAACCCTTTAATACTCTTGCCATAGACACACCAAATTGTTCAACACAACCTTTATCATTCCACAACGATCTGATGACAACTCCGGTTAGTCCTATCACCTCCATCTTCTCTTGTGATCCACTACATGTGCCTTCGAATAAAATGCTGATTTTACTCGAAGGCACTTTTGTTCCCAAATTCTTTACCCATCTTTTGTATAGCTAAATTGAACCCTGAATACTATCTGAGTAACTAATATGCTGATGATACCCATTTTAGATGGACAAAAGCTGGATGAACTTGATCAATAGACTTCGATCTCCTGCATACACTGATGGGGTTAACACTTTCCTGAACCTGGCACGAAACCATTCTCGAGGAAGTGATCGCATTCGATGTCCATGCCGTTCATGCTGTAATACTCTCTTCTTGCCTATTTTTGAAGTGGAGTCTCACTTGTACATCAATGGGATCAATCCAAATTATACCCAGTGGATCTTTCATGGAGAGGAGGAATCACGAAGTCTTAATGATGATGAAGACGATAGTGTTGCTGATTATGCCGATGATTACATTGATGACATGGACCATATGTTAGATGACATTCGGGCAGTCACATTTGTGGATGTTCCCCACAATCATAGTCCACCATTGCCAACTAGTGGATCAATACCAAATCCCTCCCCAAGTTCATCTTTTGATCAGCTACTAGAGGATGCCCGACGTCCACTTTTTGTAGGCTGTACGAAATTTTCAAAACTGTCATTCATTGTGAAGTTGTTACACATTAAGACACTCGGTGGGTGGTCAATAAAGTCGTTTGATATGCTACTTAACTTATTGCAGTCTGCTTTTCCTGATGCTGAATTGCCACATTCATATGAGGAGTCAAGGTCATTGGAACAGGGTTTGGGTATGAATTATCACAAAATTCATGCCTATCCCAATGACTACATCTTATTCTGGAAGGAAAATGCCAATCTTAATGAATGTCCTATCTGTAAGGCTTCAAGGTGGGTGCCTAATACACACAGGGCTCGTCTTATCCCTCAAAAAGTGTTGAGACATTTTCCTTTGAAGCCAAGATTGCAACGACTTTTCATGACTGCAAATATAGCACGTGATATGAGATGGCATAAAGAGCAACGGCCTATCGATGAGTCTAGTATGAGACATCCTGCAGACGCAAAGTCCTAGAAGAGATTTGATGAGGACCATAGCTGGTTTGCACAGGACACTCGCAATGTTAGGCTTGGTTTGGCAAGTGACAGTTTCAATCCCTTCAACAATATGGCTAAACCATATAGCATATGGCCAATAATATTGGTCCCGTATAACTTGTCGCCGTGGTTGTGCATGAAGGACCAATTTTTCATGACATCCCTCGTTATTCTTGGGCCAAAATCTGCGGATAATGACGTTGATGTTTACTTGCAACCGTTGGTCGATGAACTGCTTGAATTTTGGGAACATGGGGTACCTACGTATGATGTCTCCAAGAAGGAAACGTTTATTTTGCACGCAGCATTAATGTGGACAATCAATGACTTTCCAGCATATGGGATTCTTTCTGGGTGGTCAACAAAAGGAAAATTGGCTTGTCCATCTTGTAATGAGGCCACAGATTCCAATTGGTTGAAGTATGGCCAAAAACATTATTATATGGGACATCGTCATTTCTTGCCGCCCGATCACATGTGGCGAATGAGAAAACATTTGTTCAATGGTAAAGAAGATCACCGCAGACCACCAAGGGTTTTAGAAGGATCTAATATTTTGGTTCAACTGCTGATGATTGGGGATGTGCAATTTGGTAAATCTCATCGAAAGAGAAAACGCACCGTTGAAGAGTTGAACTGGACAAAATATAGCATTTTCTTCAAGCTACCGTATTGGGTAACCTTGCGACTTCGACATAATCTAGATGTTATGCATATTAAAAAGAATATTTTCGATAACATATTGTGCACTTTAATGAACATTCCTGGTAAAACTAAAGATAATGTCAATTCTTGACGAGACTTGGAGCTTTTTGGCTTTAGAAAAGAATTACATTTGAAGTATGACGGTGAACGTGTTACAATGCCACAAGCATTGTATACATTACACGGTGATGAAAGGAAAAAATTTTGTAAATGGCTGGTTGATGTGAAATTTCCAGATGGATTCGCTTCGAACATCTCGCATTGTGTTTCTGTACGAGATTGCAGAATCTCAGGGTTGAAAAGCCATGATTGTCATGTTTTCATGCAAAGACTACTTCCCATTGCTGTTGGGGTTTTTTTAGAAATGATATTGCATTGAATTTGACTGAACTATGCACTTTCTTCAAGGGGTTGTGTGCCCGAACCCTGGATGTTAATCAAATATCCCAGTTTCAAACTGATATTGCCACAATTCTATGCAAATTGGAGATGATATTTCCTCCATCTTTTTTCAATATCATGGTTCACCTAGCTATTCACTTACCCCGCGAGGCCATACTTGGGGGTCCAATACAATACAGGTGGATGTATCCATTTGAGAGATATCTTGACAAGTTCAAGCGGTATGTTAAGAATAAAGCCCGCCTAGAAGGCTCAATAGCCGAAGCCTACATTCACGTTGAATGCCTGACATTTTGCTCATTGTATCTCCAAGATGTTGAGACGAAGTTTACTCGAATGGACTGCAACATTGATGGTGAAGCCGAGAATATAGATGGAATCAAAATTTTCAACTAGAAAGTTCGTACCATTGGTACAGCTTCGACGTGGCAATTATCAGATAAACTCCTAATGGAAGCAACCTGATATGTCCTCAACAACTGCACGGAGATTGGACCCTACCTAGAGTAAGCATCCTTTATCCCTCAATTCTTTAACAATATTTTTTATAATTACTGGGGACAATCCATTTATGTTGAATGACCTTAGCATACTTACATATATTGTTGCAAGATGTTGTGTTCTCCAAATGCAGGGAGCATTATGAGAAGTGTAAGGTGCACAACCCAAATAGTATCGATCGAACACATCAAGCCGAATTTCCAACTTGGTTGAAGAAACGTGTAAGTTAGCTTGAACACAACATAGCTTGACTTTACCAGACCCTTTATGATTAAGTTGTAAAAACTATAAGTGATGACCTTCCAACTAAATATTGTTGTAGGTTCAGGACAAGCGTATCACCAACCCACTTGATGTGACCGATGATCTATATGCATTAGCTTGCCGTCCTGAAAGGTGGGTTGCATCCTATATTGCTTGCATTATACATGGCAAAAGGTTCCATACGAAACAACGTGAACTTCGGCGGCGTACAAAAAATTCAGGGATGTTGGTAACTGGGGACGAAAATACTAATAATGTAGACTTCTACGGTGTTGTTAATGAGATCGTGGAGTTACACTACATGTGTTGGTGTCGGGTGTACTTGTTAATGTGTGATTGGTTTGAAGTTGGTGATCCAAGACGAGGGGTACGAGTTGATAACCATATGAATAGTATCAACATGGATAGGACTTAATATAAGGATGAACCATTTGTGTTGGCATGTCAGGCTTCTCAATGTTTTTACATCAGAGACATAAGGGCAAAAGGGAGCTGGTCTGTGGTGCAAAAGTACACGAACAGGAACGTATATGACATTCCATCAGTGCCAAGAGTGTCAGAAGATATTGATGGTTCATCAAGAAACTGAGGAGTCATATGATTATGCACCATTGCAGTGCGATGCATGTCCAATGTCAACTCCACTTAATAGGAATGATATAGAACCTATCTTGATTGATGCACGAGAAGTGACAAGTTTGGCTGGTCAAAACGTAAATGAGGATCACTTTATTGACGATAGCATAATTGATTCTGGTTCAGGAGATGCTTCTGGTGATGGGGAAAATTCAGATGAGAAGGAGCTTTCCACAGAATGAATATTGGGTCTAACAAGACCCAGTAAGAATGAATATTGGGTCTAACAAGACCCAGTAAGAATAATGGGTTATAAAAATACCATTTTTATGTTTTCCCAGCGATTGAAAACTCGCCGTCAAAAAAATTAAAAAAACATGAAATCAAAAGAAAGGGACGCAATACTACTTAGTGCCAGCGATTTTTTTCTCGCTGCTAAATAAATTAACAACGTAAAACAAATTGGCGGCGATACATATATCGCTGCCATTATCTATGCCAGTGAGTTCTTAATCGCTGGCATAGAAATCTAAAAACAGAAATCACTATACCAGCGATTAGGAACTCGCTGGTATATATACTGGCATCGATCTCCAAAACGCTGGCATATCTTTTAAAACGCCAAAATTCTATGCCAGCATTTTGTAGATCGCTGCGATTCTTTATGCCAGCGAGTACCTAATCGCTGGCACAGAAATCTAACGACAGAAATCACTATGCCAGCGATTAGGAACTCGCTGGGATAGAAAATGGCAGCGATGTCCAAACCGCTGCTATATCTTTTAAAACACCAAAAAACTATGCCAGCGTTTTGGAGATCGCTGCCAATCTCTATGCCAGCAAGTTCGTAATCGCTGGAATAGAAATCTAAAACAGAAATCACTATACTAGCCATTAGCAACTCGCTGGCATAGAGATTGGCAGCGATCTCCAAAATGCTGGCATAGATTTTAAAACGCCAAAACTCTATGCCAGCGTTTTGAAACTCGTTATACCAGCGATTAGTAACTCGTTGGTATAGATTATGGCAGCGATCTTCGAAACGCTGGCATATCTTTTAAAACGCCAAAATCCTATGCCAGCGTTTTGGAGATCGCTGCCATTGTCTATGCCAGTGATTTACCTGTCGCTGCCAAATAGTATTCAGTTTTCCAATTCCTATGCCAGCGAATGGAAAATCGCTGGTAAATGTACTACTTTTCATGGCGATTTTTAGTTTCCGCCGTTGTATATTGGAAATGGCTGAATAGTACCGACGATTAGCCAGCGACTTAGAAATCGCTGGCATAGGTATATGGCAGCGATGTTTAGGCTTTTAGCAGCGATTTTTGAGCGCCGGTAAAAGGCCAATCTGTTGTAGTGGCCTAGCTGTATGATCCATTCTTTTTTTGAATACAATGTTGCGATGTTTTGGAGATATGGTAGATGTTCCTACCCGAAATGAATTTAGAGTTCTAGGAAGGTTATTAAAGATTTAGGAGGATATAAATACACAAAATATAACATATGGTGAACAAATATAAATGTAGTACTTGGGTCTTATGATTGTGACCTGCCAATACATAAAGAGGAGCAATCCATAATTAGAAGGATGATTGGGAAGAATTTCACGATGTCACGGCTTATGATTATCCACCATTTCTCCTCATTGCCTAGATAAGCTCCCTCACTGCATGTAATAAATAAAAAAAAAAAACATTCCTATGATTCGAAATATTTATTACATATTCTACAAGAATACGAGGCCTTATTGTTGCAATGATTTGAAACTTGTCGTTGAGTATGAGCGTTTGTGGGGGATTGTTATTTTGAAATGAGTATTTATTACTGATGCTTATGGATTGAATAGAATCTTCAAAAATGCTTATATTGACATAATATATATTGAGTATGTTGGATATGCTATGCATGAACAATGGTTGTCTGATAAATTTAGGTTGAACTCGAGTGATATATGGATTGGGTATGAGTATGTGTATCAAATTCAAGAGCATTTTCAGATTTTGTGTCGTGTGAATTTGGTTTTTGATTATATGGTTGTGTAATGGATTGTGTTGAACTTAAGTGTTAGATAGATAGAATATGTATATTTATGTTTGATTTGATTACATGGGCAGCAAGCATCTTGATATGCCTTATAATTTGAGTTAGGTACATGGGAGTGTGAAGTGGAGTGATGTGAATTAATGGTGTTAAACATTGAAGTGGTTTGTTGGTTGGGAATGTTGGTGTGTATGAAGCAATTGAAAGACCATTTGTAGGTTGATATTAACGGCTGGACAGATTGTGTTGAAAGTGGTTTTATTGCATTCCATGGTTGTGTTGGTTGTTGTGTGTTGAGTTTAAATGTGGTCCATCTTCTCAAGGTTTCTTTGGAGGACCTCTACAATGGGACATTCAAGAAGCTGTTCCTCTCTCATAATGCAATATCCTCCAAGTGCACAGGGTTAGTATTGTATTTTTACATATTTTGACATGCTAGGTACTCTCTTCATTCTCTTCCCATATGGAATTTGTGTGACGTTTTGCAATAAAGGTTCCAAGTCTAGTGCTTCAATTAAATGTTCTAGTTGTCAAAGTTCTGGAATCGAAGTCTCCATTAGGCACCTTGGTCCTTGTATGATCCAGCAAATGCAGCATGCTTACAATGAGTGTAAGGGTACAGGTTAAATCTAAACTTGGAGCGTTAGTTCTAATCAGGTTTTTTTTTTCCCTTTTTCTTACATGTATTTTTTAATATTTTTTTAAAAAATAAAATATCACAATATTATTAAAAAATACTTCCTTAATCACTAAGTAAAAAGAAAAATTAAAAAATAAAATAAAAAATTCGAGTGGTAACATCGAGCGGTAAGTTTGAGTGGCAAGAGTAGTATTTTTTTACACTTATCACTACAACAAATTTGACTTTTAGGGATGAAATTTGTTAGGGACAAAATTTATTTTGTCTCTAAAAGTACTTTTTAGAAAAATCCTACTTCATGATGGACGCTTATATACCTTAAGGACCTGGATTTATAAGGTATATAAGCGTCCATCCAGGTCCTTAAGCTTCTCCATGATGGGCTCAATGAAATCCTACTTCATAATGTGGTGGTGCTCCGCCCATAGAGCTTGTACCTCATCCAAAGTAGCCCTAGCAGGTCTCAACATCGGTAGCAGCAGTAGAAGCCAGATAAGTAGGCAAAGGCAAATCTTGTATTGCATGAGTCTTCGGCAAGTGACCCTTGCTCTTGCTGAATATGATCTTGTTAACGGGCCCCATCTATGGCAACCTCCGCTCACTCAAAGTCACTGTTACCCCCGATTGGAGTAGGAGGTTAGATATCAACAATGCAAATGGTAGACTATCTCCACCCAAATAGCGTGACTCTGTTCAAATGTGGAGGAAGAAATACAATGTCAGATCAATCGGCTCCCCCTGTGCTATCCCTAACAAAAATCTAGCTCACTCGACCCTGAAATCAGTCTTGTATTTTTTCAGATCAATGTTATACTCGACAATCAGATTAAGTATTCTGAAAAATGCTATACAGTTAGCCTGTCGGATCACTTTACTACCATCATATGGAGGAGCCGAAGGGTCTCACACTAGCTCACGAACCTGATTGCTTGTGAGACTATCATCAGGTACCTCATCGCTGCTCTCACTATCATCCGAGCCAGCATCCAGTTCATCGGTCTCTACACCCGGCACTGGTGATGAGGATACAACAGGTGAGTCCGCATCAGATGGTGCAGTCGTTGCTCTCGATGTAGCCGCTGCCGCTGCAAGATATGCACCGGACTCCCGCTGTAGATAAAGAAACTCAGCAATAACACGGGAAGAGAAGATAATACTCACTCTCCAGACTATTAAGTTGTAGCATAGAGTCTCACCAGACTGCTCTCCTATGGCATGGTAAAACTCACTGACCATCTCAGGATATGTTGTGCCCTTCTGCCGACAAATCGGTGTCCATCCACGATCAGTGATGATGTCATGTATGCTCTATACCTTTCAAGTAAGATTACAGAAGTCATCTAGAATGATCTCCCGCTCAACTAGTATAGGCCTCACGGCCTACTAAGAAGGAGTTGCTCCGCTACTTTGGCTTGTCTGGGGTCGGGAACTTTTTCTTCCGCTGTTGCTTGCTATTAGTATACTGTTGATCTACAAAATAATTATGTTATCTAATTAAAGTGAAGAAGTTTGAAATATTGAAATAAATTGAAATAATTCGTTCGAACAGAACATACTATTCGAAGGCTAGTTATCCTGTTCATTCGAGCAGGAAACAACCACATTCGAAGACTTATTCTAAAGAAATATATTCTGTTCAAATGGATATAATGTTGTTTTCTGAGTGTTTCACAGCTGCTTATTCGAATGGATTCCAATCCGTTTGAATAAGTGCGGGCAGACAGCATCTTTAGTTTGAATGACCTTAAATTCCATTTGAATGGGATAGAAAACTGTTCGAACGAAATTGAGCCAAATAGCCATGGCTGAGTTGACTCAGTCGCAAATTTAAAAACCAAGGATTCTTGATAATCCTTAGTTCTAATTGGTAGAAATGATTTAGGAGTGAAGCCCCATCATTTCTATCGATTACTTTTGCGTCATTTGGCCCCAAAACAACAAAATGGGGTCGGATTGATTCAAAATCCGACCCCCTCAAAACCTAAGTTTATTTTCAAAATAAAAAACAAAAAACAAAGCAACGGATGAGATGAGGACCCATACCTCTTATTCTTGGAGATTTGAGGACTTGGTCGGAATTGGTGGTGGCATTGTGGTTGCAAACAGTGGAGGAGATGATCCCTTGGTTCGAATGAGGAGCAAGAAATGACCAGAGAAGAAACTGTATCGCAACTTATATAATATCATTTCGTTCGAATGGAAAGGGTATTAGTTCGAACGGTAAGGGTATTAGTTCGAATGAAATATATAATAATGAGAAAAAATATATATAAGTACAACAGGTAAAAAAAATATGTTTTATATTACTAATACTAGTGTATAATACTAATATTAGTATTAATAAAAAATTTCTTCACTAGTATATATAATATAGTATATATATAATATATATTAGATAATTATATATAGTATATAGTGTAGAGTATTATATATATATTATAAGTAACTAGTATATATATAATATAGTATATATATATTATGCATTAGATGATTATATATAGTATATAGTAAAATATACTCAACTAGTATATATATAATATACTTATAAGTGTATTCTATAGTGATACTTAGTATACTTATATTTAATATACTTATATTGTATATTAGTAATATACCAAGTACTTAGAATATATTATAAAGTATTATAGTACTATTAGTTTTCATATATTTATGCTGTTTATGCTATTTATACTATTATGGTACTTAGTATTATACTATTAGTGATAATTAGTATTATACTTATTGTGATACTAATAAGTATAACACTATTAGTAATACTAAATAAAATATTATACTATTAGTGATACTTAATATTATAGATTTATAAGTCACTTAGTATTATATAGTGTATATAGTTCTAATATATACTAATAATAATTTTGGGTGTGACGCCCCCAAATCCCCTCGTACGGACACGGAGAGATCGAGACGTCCGGATGGTGACAACACGGGTCACCATCCTATCGACGAGTGCCAAGTGTGTGCAAGCGACACATGTGCACGAAGAAATACGCAGTGGATAGCAAAGACATAAAACTAAGTACCAGAATTTTTCGTAAATAAAATACAAAGCGGTTCAAAGATACATAATAAAATATTACAAAACACGAATAATGTTTCAAAACCAACTACAAGGCATTAACTTCAACTCAGATCTCCGGCGGAGCCGTATCCTCGAGCTCAGCCTCCTCCTCTTCCTCGAACACTGCACCAAAATCTACGGTACCAAAAATAGTGCCGCAGGTAAGTAAAATCCAAACACCACTAGATAAAAGCATATTAAACTCAAACAATATGCATGAATAAATGGCAATGCACAAAACTCATAAACCATATTTTTTCATGCACGCCAAAAACCCATTTGGCCCAAAAACATATCCTTTAAAACAAAATCTCGCCATTATCCCCGATAACGGCCCAAAACATATCGTTTAAAACCAAGCCTCGCCATTATTCCCGATAATGGCCCAAACCACAATTTTCCCAGAAAATGGATCACAAAACCAGACCTCGCCATTATCCCAGATAATGGCCCAAATCAATAAACCACCATTTTCCCAGAAAATGGATCACAAGTCCTCAACACATCCTCGCCATTTTCCCAGAAAATGACCCGTATCCGAAAACCATAAAACCAATCCAATTATGCATGCACCATGATCTCCCCTAGGAATCATCCGCACACTCTGGCTCTGTGCCACACCGCAGGTAACGTCTACGCGTATGACACCTACACGAGTGATGCCCAGACTCGCGCCCAGCACGTAACTGGCCAGGCCATCCTCTAGTCCCCGCCACTCTAGGAACCACGGAGTCGACACGACAGCGTGTTACCGTATCGTGCGATCCGGTCGTCGCCCAGCGACAACTCAGGGGATGTCACTCAGTATTATCCACTCCCGAGTGACCAGAGGAGCTTCATCGGGATAATAAGCCATCCCGGCTTGGGATCGTGATACGCACGCACCCGAAAATCCATTTACGCCAATAAAACAAGATTTTTCCCAATTAAAATAAAATGCACCTGCACGCACCATGTAAATGCAAACTCAATGCACAACACAACCAACCAAGCATAAATCAACAAATCAAGCAACTTCGTCCTCCATCCATCTGACCCCCGAACTGCTCGGACTCAGTCCGGAATCAACAAACCAACCAGATAAATTATTGAAAGAGCAAAATATATTTAAATTTAAAAATAGAGTTTGGAAAATACTTACAGCGCTATAAGGTATTTTTAGAAGGTTCGGTGCGCACCAAAAGATGAGCGGAAAGCAACGTAATAGTGCAAATGCACTGTAGCCGTGGGTCGCAAAATAGCCATTTTTGAACGGGGACAAACCAAGACACCAAATTGATAGGGAATGGCCTAGGGATGTTTGTGAAGCTAGTGGAAGTGAGTTTTGGCCGTGGGTGGCGGCGAAAACGCCGATAGAAGCGAAAAACGTGCAAATCGGAGTTGAGCTCGTGGGAGCTGCTCCGGCGACGGATCTAGGCCGGAAATGGGTGGGTTAGGTCGGCAAGAGGTAGGGGAAGAAGTGGTGAAAAGATGGTGGCCGGAAGTGGTGCGACAGTGCCGGAAACGGTGAAAAACCGTGCGGCTTAGATGCGCTTTTCCGGCCAAACGGCGGCACAGTTGGGGGAGATCTTTGGTGGGGTGGTGCGCCGGAGGGAGGGGAAGATTTCTGGGTGGGTGTTATTCTGGGCGGTTGAAGGTAGCGGCGGCAGAGTGAAAAATAGAGTTGGGGGCAGCGACTTTGAGGGGCTCGTGGCGGCTAACGGTGGGTCCGATGGTCCTGAAAATTGGTGGGGATGTAGTCTGGTGGGAGGGGAAGAGAATGGCGGGGGTGGTGTACGACACCTCCATCGGACGGCGGAGATACGGCCGGTCAAAGTGGGGTTGACGGAAGAGGAGAAAGAGAAGGGAGAGAGAGAGAGAATCGGGCGCACGGAAGAAGAAACGGGGAGGAAGAAAAGAAAGAAAGAAAAAGAAGAAAAAAAAAAGAAAAGAAGGAAAAGAAAAAAGGAAGGGAAAAAGAAAAAGGAAAAAGAAAAGAAGGGGAAAAGAAATGAAGTCCAAACTTCATTTCCGGGATCCAGAAACTGATCCGCCGAAAACGATATTAAAAACATAAAACGACTAAAATAAATTAAACACTACATCAAATAAATAAATAAACATCAAGAAAATATTTTAACCACAACGTCAAGCTAAAATATAATAAATAACTAGTAAAAATCAACTATTAAATTTTAAATCCAAAAACGAGCTAAAATAAATTAAACAGCAATAATTTATCTATGTATACTTATATGTTGCTATAATTTATCTATATGAACTAACTTCAAATCCGTTCGAATGGAGATAAAGTTTGTTCGAATGGATTTTTTTTTTGTTTGGAAGGAAATTTTGTGCCAAATTATCGGTATATGTTGGGGAATATTCCATTTTGTTGGTTTGAATGCTAAATATTATCTGTTCAAACGAGAAAATTTTGTGGGAAAACTTTGTGATTTTTTTTTTAATTTTCGCTTTCAAACTGCTAAAAAATCTGTTCGAACGGAACTTCACATATTATTAAGTCAGTCCCTTCATTTCATTTTCACCTGGATTGAAGTTTGAGAGAGAGAGTGTGGCAGACGACTGATTGTGCAAGAATGATTGTGTAAGAAATTGAAGCGAGGGTTAGGATTTGATTATAATATCATCTACGCATGTAAGAATGATTGTGTTCTCTTCTGGAAGCAATATGCAGAATTTGATTCATGTCCAGTGTGTCATGAGTCAAGATGGACATCAGATAAGCATAATGTACCCTATAAAGTGGTAAGACATTTTCCGTTGACTCCTCGACTTCAGAGATTGTTTACTTTTTGGATGAGACATATATGACTTGGCATCACATAAAAAGAGTCCAAAATGATCAATTCCTTACGCATCCTGCAGATTCCTTACAATGAAAGAAATTTGATGACGACTATCCATCGTTTGCCGGAGAATCTCGCAATGTGCGTTTTGGTTTAGCAACTAATGGCTTTAATCCATTTGGCAATATGAGCACTTCTCATAGCACCTGGTCTGTCATATTAATGCCCTATAATTTGCCACCATGGAAGTGTATGAATGATCCTTATTTTATGATGACTTTATTGATCCCAAGGCCAAGGTCACCAGGAAATAAAATAGATGTATATTTGCAGCCAATGATGGCAGAGTTGAAAGAGTTGTGGGAACATGGTTTTAAAACATATGATGCGGCCTTGTCGCATGAATTCAAGATGCATGCTGGAGTACATTGGACAATAAATGATTTCCCAGCATACGGGAACTTGTATGGGTGGAGCACAAAAGAAAAAATGGCTTGTCCTGTTTGTAACAAAGATACATAGTCTCAGTAGTTAACGAATGGCCGAAAATTATGTTTCATGGGACACCGTCAATCTCTACCTCATGATCATAGATGGCGTTCAAATAGAGCAATGCTTGATGAAAGGGTCGTCTGATGGTGATATTCTTACTTAATTGGAATATGTTCCAGACAACAGATTTGGGAAGGATGCAAGATGTCGAAAGAGGAAACGACAAGCAGTAGAATTGAATTGAACAAAAAAAGTATTTTCTTTGAGTTACCATGCTGGTCTACCTTAACATTACGTCACAATTTAGACGTTATGCATATTGAAAAAATATATGTGAGAATATTTTGGGCACCCTTGGATACAGCCAACTCTTGTAAAGATACAGCCAACTCTTGTAAAGATTTGAAAGAATTGGGGATAAAATCGGAGTTGCATTTGCAAGATACTGGGTCGTTAGCCTATATGCCCCTTGGATGGTATACACTTTCAAGTGATGAGAGAAAGAAATTCTGTGACTGGTTCATGACAATCAAATTACCTGATGATTATGCTTCAAAAATGTCAAGATGTGTCCGAACTCATGATTGGAAGATAACTGGTCTCAAAAGTCATGACTGTCATATATTTCTGCAGTGATTGTTGCCAATTGGTGTGCGCGAAAAGCTTATTCTAGATGTTTGTACAGCTCTCACAGAATTACGGCAATTTTTCAGGAGTATTTGCAGTAGAACGTTGAAAGTTGATGTCTTATTAAAAATGGAAGCTGACATTGCATTGATATTGTGCAAATTGGAGAGTTTGTACCCACCTTCATTCTTTGATGTAATGGTTCATTTGGCTGTGCACCTACCTCGTAAGGCTTTAGTTGCTGGCCCCATTCAGAATAGATGGATGTATCCTATTGAATGATTTTTCGAAAAACTTAAGCGATCTGTGGAGAATAAGGCTCGTCTGGAAGGATTGATCTTAGAGCCATACATTTATAACGAGTGGCATACATTTTGTTCAATTTATTTTCGTGGAGTTGATACTAGATTTATGAGACCTGGTCAAAATTATGAAGGTGTACAAATGGGAGTTTTGTCAGTATATACCGTGTTTTTCCATAATCATAACAAGGTATTTTATCACTGTATATCTTTAAAATAAAATAATTTAATTAAAATATTTACTTTAATTATTGTATATATAGCTGTTGTAAACTAGTGCCGAGTTAGAGGCATTACGAGGGATGTCTGCATAGAGAAAATAAGGAAAGTGGGTAAAATTAAAGTTGATATACTTTATGATCACACCGGTGGCTCTGGGGATTCGGCAGTTCGGCTTGCTTCTTACGTTGGTACCCTTACTCGCACATATGCACCGATGGCTACATCCTCCTGGGCTAAAGTTCCCCAAGATGTGAAAGACCACATCAAAAATCGTTGCCTGGTAATAAACTACATTGTATAATATGTTAATTTAAATATCTTTTGTATTTATACTAATTGTTTATAACTTTTTGAAAGACGAGTTTGAACTAAAGTTTGGCCAGTGAGAGGATCGACTAACGATTGAGGAAATGATGTCGAATGCATTCCAGAGGTACAAAGGTCGATGCCACACACACTATCAAAAGTTCAGTATTACGCAGAGACGCATCAAAGTCCATTCCAAGCAATGCCAAAAAATGAATGGGAGAAAGTTTGTGATATGTTTGAAGAGCCTGCTTATTAGGTAATTTCGCTGCTAAATTTTTTTAATAATATATGATAGATGTATTAAACATATAGTGATAATTCTTTTTTTTAGTAACGGAGTATGGTGAACAAAGCAAATAGATCAAATTTAACGATACACCATCATGCAAGTTCTCGATCTAGTTATTTGTAGAATTTTAGTTTCCTTTTACGTCACGTCCATGCTCTGCTAGGGTTTCACCATCCGTGTGGCACAAGTCCTTCGTTTTTCTGCCAAATAATCGTGAAATAGGAGCTCATGGCTTTGAATATGATCACGCTGAATAAACTTATGGCGTTAGCGATTGCCACAATGCCTCGATAATAGTTTATTAGCCTCGACATTAAGAACAACATCTAACTCATCTTCAGAGGATAAGTATATGAGTAATTTGCGAAAAAAGATATGCTTCATTTGATGAAGGGAGTGGGAGATCAGGGGAGACTGTTGAATTTTGGTTCTTCAGATCAAATGAGACTTGAGTTTGTGATAATGTGAATGCAAGCAGAATGCGTATTTATAGAAAAAAAAAGTTACCATTACATATAAGACAAAAAAACATTACCATTTGAGAGAAGACAAAAAAAGTTACCGTTGGAGAGAAGACAAAAAAAGTTATAATTAGAGAAAAGACAAAGAATGTTACCGTTGGAGGTAGGAGTTCAAAATGTTACCATTGGAGAAAGTCTTCAAAATCTTACCGTTAGAGAAAGGATAAAAAAATGTTACCATTAGAGAAATGACAAAAATTTTTATCATTAATACATGGATAGGTATTATTATTAAAGAAACTAATAAAGAGTAAATATTAAAAAATACCATCACGTTAGAAAATGCACATATTAAAAAAATTCTATTTTTATAATACAGATTTTGGTTTGAAAAATAATACTGCATTCGATAGTCAAAATCATATAAGTATTTAGTAGAATGTGATACTTGAAAAGAAGATAATAAAACAAAAGAGTTAGTAGTTAAGATTGTAAATGGAAGTGAGAGAAAAAAGTGATAAAGAAATAATAGAGAAATATTATTTAATATAGTAGAAATAGAGATGGAGAATAGGATATAGGAGGTTTTTGAAAGATGAATAAAATTTAGAAAAAAAATTTAGGGAATGTGATTTTAGTTAAATTATAAGAAATTTTATGGAAAACCAAATGGGAATGCTCTAATCATTACAATTTTTCTAACTTTCAAAACAATATAATAAACAATTCAACTTTTTAAAATTCTAAAATAATAATAATATTATTACAAAATAATATTTCAATAATATTTTATTCAACTTTCAACTTTCATTTAATTTCAACTCAACTTACTATCCAAACCGGCCTTTTAGTTCATTTTATGAGCTATTCTCCAAATCATCCGTACATCATACATCATATTTAAGAAATTTTTATAAACAATTTTTATTTCATCTCACTTCATCTTATCCAACCTTATTTTCTTTCCAAACATCATTCAAGCCCAAACACTTTCAAACTAGTCATTACAGTTTTTTCAAACTAATCATTATAACTTTCCTAAATTTCCATAAAAAAAATAAAAAGTAATTCAATTTTTTCAAATCCCAAAATAAAAATTATATTCTAACAATATTTTAATTTTTGAATTTTTTTTATTCAATTTCTCTCTCTCTCTCTCTCTCTCTCTCTCTCTCTCTCTCTCTCTCTCTCTCTCTCTCTTCTCAAAATCTAATAAATACTTAACTCAAAGTATCTTACTATTATTCACAAAATTCTTATCACATCTCATTCTCTATGCATCCCCTTAATTTTGTTTTAATTTTATTATTGTTTTTGTTTTAATCTTGTTAAATTATAAGAATTATTCTACTCATCATTTATATACTACACATTTGATAAGAAAGAAATATAAAAAAATTATATGTGATGTGTGATATAAGAATAAAGAAGAATTTTTTTTTCTTATTTTATTGACTTAGCATGCCAAAAGAATGATAAGTTTGGAAATCAACCGTGAGCACTGCTAGGGCCACCGAGGCCGATTTCGACAAATTCTACCGACAAGTGCAAAATTCACTATTTATCTTGTGCATATTTTTTTGAAGTATTTTTTAAAATATCTTAAATATTTTTTAAAAACAGAAAAAAATTATAAATTTATTAAAAAAAATACATCCTTAACCATTAAATAAAATAAATCGGTCAAAAATGTAGCAAGAGAAGTATACCATTCCAACTTCCAAACACAGTTAAAATAAAATTAAATAAAATAAAAAACCCAAATACAGTTATAAACAAATGTTCCAAACCTACCACCATGCTATTGTTTCCAAACCTACCACCATGCTATTGTTAGTACTACAAATAAACCACATACCTTCTGATATTCATCTCAACCTCTAAAAGAAAGAAAAAAATGGTACTTGCTGCTGAGAGAGTGCAGGCATTGGCTGTTGCTGGAGTGAAAGAGCTACTGGAACAATTCATACAAGGGAAGACAAAAGATACAGCCAACTCTTGTAAAGATTTGAAAGAATTGGGGATATAATCGGAGTTGCATTTGTAAGATATTGGGTCGTTAGCCTATAAGGCCCGACGCACGAGCGGCCGGTGGACAGCAAGGACGTGGAGGGGGTCACAATGCCCGTCATCTCCCTATCTCAGCAGCGCGAGGTGGGCGTTCAGGAATGGATAAGGCATGTGAGGAATGGTGATTCTTTCTCGTCACCGACCATGGCTTATCGCAGGCGTTGGTCCGGCGGCTCCAAGAAGTGGGGGAGGAGTTCTTTGGGCTCCGACAAGAGGAAAAGGAGGCCTATGCAAACGACGCAGCGAGTGGGAACTTCGAAGGGCATGGGACGAGAATGGCAAAGATCCACGAAGAGAAGGTGGAGTGGATCAACTATTTCTTCCATGTCATGGCTCCTCCTTCTAAGGTCAACCATGGCGTCTGGCCCAAAAACCCTTTTGCTTACAGGTATAACACTTAGGTGCGGTTAGCTAGATGCCTCTTTTCTTTTTCCTTTTTGTAATTAATTACTTATTTATTACTTTCTAAAACAGGGAAGTGATAGAGGAATATTACAAAGAAATGTTGAGCATAACAGACACCTTGCTGGAGCTGCTCTCAGAGGGGCTAGGTTTGGAAGGGAAGGCTTTGAAGTCAGCTTTGGGAGGTGAAGAAATAGAATTAGAGATGAAAATAAACTTTTACCCACCTTGCACATAACCTCAACTGGCTCTAGGAGTTGATCCTCATACTGACATGTCTGCCCTCACACTACTTGTGCCCAACCACGTTCCAGGCCTTCCAAGTCTCCAAAGATGGCAACTGGTTTGCTGTCAATAACTTGCCAAATACACTTTTCATCCATGTTGGTGATCAACTTGAGGTACATTGGATATATAACAAAGAAAATTAGATCCTACAGATTGATCCAAGTAATATGTTAGTCTGTTTTCTCTTTGATTTAAACTTTTTGTCAAATCAAGCTTGCCAAGTAACTTATCTCACTCCATGAAAAATGAGTATTTAGACTCATTTCAAAATAATCATTTTATAATAAAATAATAAACAGCCATCAAATAAGCAGTGATTTTTTGTAAAAACTGTTTTGTGTAGACATTTATAATGCTGATGCATGATCATACCTACCTTACCAGAACACCATTAATTTAATTTTGTCGTGCGCAGGTGCTGCGCAATGGTAAATACAAGAATGTTCTACGTAGGAGTTTGGTGAACAAAGAGCACAAACGCATGTCGTGGGCAGTGTTCATGGTGCCTCCACAAGAGACCATGATAGGGCCAGTTGCAAAGCTCGTGGATGATCAGAACCCAGCCAAATATTCAACAAAGACATTTGCTGACTACCGATACCGCAAATTCAATAAGCTTCCACAGTAATGCAGATTTATTATTAAGATCTTCTTATGGAAAATCTTGCATGTCCTTCATGGTATTTAAAATTGTAAATGTTATTTATGTTTGGCTAAGATTAGATGAGACTGTATTTAAATTTGAATCATAGATGAATGTTTGTTTTAATAGGACACTAGGATTGCATCCAATAAGGATAAGTACTCGTGTTGTAACTCTTACAAATCTTGTTTAAATTATAAGAAAAGAGTTTACAAGAGCTCTATGTTGGTTCAAGTCTAAAATTCAGTTGATGAGATAAAGACACAAGCTTTATTGAAGAAACTGAAGCATATATGAATTCAATGCGATTCAGAAGAAGTGATCCAGTCCGAGATGATCGTAAATCGTTAGCAATGTATTTGACTGAAATTCTGGATAAACCTGTCAGCAAAGTCCTTCTCCAAATCAATCACCGCATTGTTTATTTATAGAGGAGTCGGCTGAGGGTTTGGGAGAACACTTGAACAACACATATTCACAAGCATTGAGATCTTAAAGATCTAGGTAGAACTTCAAGAGATCGTGTAAGAGAAAATTCTTGGGGGAAGGATTTTCCAAAAAATCTCAATCCGTGAGATTGAGTGAGAGCATACTCCAAAGGGGAGTTGCAGTATTCGAGTTCAACCACTGGAGATTCCAGTAGGAAAGACAAAGATTGAAAAGTGTCAGAGGTTCTGACTACCTACTTCGGTGGAAGACAAGCGGGTCGCATGTCTTCAGTAAACATGTCTGATTACAAAGGTTTTGTAAACATTTTACTTATAATATTTCCAATCAATAAAATTGACTTTCCTAGGTTTGGTTGCCCCGTAGGGTTTTACCTTTGAGGAAGTTTTTCAAACGGTTTCCCTTCGTAACCAAATAGTGTGTTAAAGTTATTAATATATATTGGTTACTAATCGGTGCTAACAGTTTTTGTTGAGTGTTAGCGTGCATAATCATGGGTACTTTGGAATTTTCAATTGGTATCGGAGCATGGTTCACTCAATCTGAGTGTGATCTGTTCCCCTGGAAGATCATGGCAACATTATCATCACCACCACAATTCGATGGTGATAACTATGCCTACTGGAAGGTAAGGATGAGAGCATTTTTAAAATCTCTTGATGAGAAAGTATGGTTAACCGTGGAATCAGAATGGACGAGGCCCACATCCTGTAGAATAATGGACCAAAAAACAATCTAGCAGCTACAATTGAAACAACAAAGGTCTAAATGCCATTTTCAGTGCAGTTTCTCCTAATGAATTCAAGAGAATCTCCATGTGTGAGAATGCCAAGGAAGCTTGGGATATTTTGGAAACCACACATGAAGGGACTAGAACGGTGAAAAATTCCAAATTGCAAATATTGACCTCAAAGTTTGAGGAGATAAAAATGCTGGATGATGAGAGTTTTAATGAGTTTTATGTTAAACCAAATGACATTGTAAAGTCCAGGTACAATCTCGGTGAGAAGGTGGAGGAGGCACGAGTTGTGATGAAAATTCTGAGATCCTTGCCTAAAAGGTTCCGACCAAAAGTGACAGCCATTGAAGAAAGCAAGGATTTAGACACAATTCGGGTAGAAGAACTTGTAGGCTCTTTGCAAACCTATGAATATACTCTTCCACAACAAAAGAAAGGTAAGTCCATCGCACTCAAAACTACTAAGGAAGAAAATCAATCTGATGATGAAGATCTGTGCAATGAACACTTAGCCGTCGTGGCCAGAAAACTGAAAAAATTCCTGTTAATATTCAGGTAAAATGAAAAAAGGTAAGAATTTTGTTAAAAAAAATGAATCTAAAAAATGGAATAAAGACAAAATCTAAATTAAAGATAAAGTCCAATAATGAAAATGAATAAGAATTTTCGTCATATAAGAATCGAATGTCCAAATTTTAAAAGAAAGGCAAAAGCTTTGAATACTACTCTAAGTGATGATTCTGATTCTGAAAGTTCAGATACATCCTCTGATAATGGAACTGCGTTTATTGCTTTTACTGCATCCATTGTTGATTACGCTGACAAGAGCAAACAATGTACTGACGACAGTATGGGTCTGTGTGATACTGATTCTGATGTTGCCACTGAAGTTTATAATCATGAATTAAGTATGCAGAAAGCATATGAGGATTTATGTGAAGAATTCATGAGAATCCAAAAAGTAAATAAAAAGTTGTACAAGAATCTAACCACCATGGAGAATGACAAGAAAATTTTAGTGAAGGCACTGAAGTTGACAGAACTGGAATTGATAAAGCTACGTGACTAGAAAGAGGTGCTGGAAAAAGAGTTGGTACCATGTCAGGAATTCAAAGAAAAAACTCTCACTCAAAAACTAAATGACCTACTGAAGGTCCAAATAGATAGTTCCGATCACACAGAGTTGGAATACAATACGTCCAAAGATTTATATCATAAAGCATCCACTGCCTCTACATTCAAAGGTATTACCTTTGTAAAAGGAAGTAATACAGAAAATATCTCAAACAAATTTGTTAACAAAGGCAAGTCAATGATGATTTCTCCAAGTAAGTCCAAATGTATGTTTATTCCTATTTGTCATTTTTGTGTAATAATCAGACACATAAGAACAAATTGCTTTAGACTTAGAAAAGAAAAAGAGAAAGGCAAGAGAAATTAGTTTTTGAGTAAGGATAAGAATCTAGAATTTAAAGTGGACAAATTAAGCAATCAAATAAACACCCTAGGTAAGAAACTTTGTGAATTATCCGAATTATGTTTTCCAAAAAATTTAAAGAATACGGATATCAAGACCAAGTTGGTAGTAAAAGAAAAAGCTATATGCACGGTAGCACACACAGAACTCAAAGGAATGGACACTAGCATGTGGTATTTGGATAGTGCTTGCTCTAGACATATGACTGGAGACAAAGGGTTGTTTAAGAAGATTGAGTCCACTAGTGGACGATCTGTAACTTTCAGTGATGGAAGTAGAGCGACAGTGGAAGGAAAGGGAAGTATAAATGTTCCTGGTTTACCTACTCTTCATAATGTTCTTTATGTTAATGGCCTCAAGGCCAATCTGTTAAGTATTAGTCAGTTCTGTGATGATCATCTTTCTATGCAGTTCTCAAAGGATGAATGCAAAGTTTACAATAGCGCTGAAAAATGGATCTTGAAGGGCACTAGAACTGCTGACAACTGCTATGGAGTCACTCCTATGGACATTGTATAATGTCGCATAGTAGAGGATGAAACTGAGTTGTGGCACTTCCGTCTAGGACATATCAACTACAGGGGCATGTAAAAGATGTTAAAAAAACAGAAGATGGTGTGCAGAGCTTGTTAGAAAGTAAAGCAGCCCAAATCACAGCATAAAAAAATAGTTGATATTCTGACCTCAAGACTACTTGAGCTATTACACATGGATTTGATGGGTCCTACTCATAATGAGAGTCTCGGTAGAAAGAAGTATATAATGGTGATTGTGGATGACTACTCAAGATATACATGGATCATTTTGTTAAGAGACAAGTTAGAAACCTTCAATCTTGCAAAGAAACTATCAGACGACTACAAATAGAGAAGAATTCTTCTATTTCTCGTATTCATAGTGATCATGGTAAAGAATTTGAAAATACTAAATTCTTCTCTTTTTGTGATGAACATGAGATACATCAAGAGTTCTTAGCTCCAATCACTCCACAACAAAATGGAGTTGTGGAGAGGAAAAATAGAGCAATACAAGAGATGGCTCGCACCATGCTAAGTAGTAAAAAGTTGGCTTTATACTTCTGGGGAGAAGCTGTCAACACTACTGGACACATTTTGAACCGTGTTGTCTTTCATCTAGGTACCAAACTCACCCCTTACGAGTTATGGAATGGGAAGAAACCCACAGTGAAGTACTTTAAAGTGTTCGGGAGTACTTGCTACATTCTGAGAGACAGAGAGAATACCCAGAGCATCGACAAATTCGACAGTAAGAGTGATAAAGGAATATTTATAGGATACTCATCAAACAGCAAGGCCTACAAAGTTTACAATCTACGGACTAAGACAGTAATGGAGTTAGTAAATGTAGTTGTGGATGACAATTCCAAGTAGGGGTGAAAGTCGGCCGGTCCGGACCGGAAAAACCGACCGGACCGTCCAATTTGGACCGGACCGGTCCTGAACCGGTCCGGTCTCGGTCCTGATTTTAGTGGACCGAAGTCATTCGGTCCGGTCCATGGTCCAGGGGTTTTTCACCCCGGACCGGACCGAATGAATTTTTTTTTTTAAATATATAATATATTGATTATATAATTAATTATATAATTTTCATCTAACCTAATTCTATCACTAACTTGCCACTAAGTAATTATTAACTAATACTATTATTTAGAATTTTATACTAATACTAATATTTATACTAAATTACTAATACTAATAGAGTAAATTAATATTAGAAGACACTAGACTCTAATATGGTTTAAAAATAAAATAAATACTAATAGTCTAATATAGAGTATAGTTATATAACTTATACTAATATGGACTATAGTTATAACATATACTAAAAACTAAGTGGGTAGTCTATAAATAATATTACTAATAGTTTAATATATATAAGTTTATAACTATACTATATTACTAATAGTCTAACCTATAACTATACTATAACTATAATTTTCATCTAACCTAATTATATCACTAGCTCGCCATTAAGTAATTAGTAATATACTATACTAAATATAATATAGTAATGATAGTCTAATATTAGTATAACTATACTAATTATAATAACTAATCACTTAACTTAACTATACTATATTATATAGTTATTATATAACTATACTATAATACTAATAAGTAATCACTATAAGTCTATAACTATATATATTTAGTATTAAAGTATTGTTATATTCTTTAATGTATTTACTATTAATTACTAATACTATTAAGTCTTAAGAGTTATGGTATAAATTACAATATATGTATAATTTTATACTAATACAAATATTTATACTAAATTACTAATACTAATAATCTAGACACTAATACGGTATAAAAATAAAATAAATACTAATAGTTTAATATAGAGTATAGACTATAGTTATACAACTTATACTTATACTAATAATTAATATAGTTATAACTTATACTAAATCACTAATACACTATAACTAATATTACTAATATATAGCTATACTATATTACCAGTAGTCTAATAGGTTAATACTAATACTATTATATAGTTATACTAATTATAATAAGTAATCACTATAACTTATAAGTCTATAACTATATATATTTAGTATTAAAGTATTATTATATTTTTTAATGTATTACTAATACTATTAAGTATTAAGAGTAAGGGTATAAATTATAATATATTTATAATTTTATAATATGTATTATATATTCCATAATGTATTTTGTATCAATGTGTTGCCATATATTATATAATAATATATATTCCATAATGTATTTGTATCAATGCTATAATATATTATTAATAATATTATACTAAATCACTATAACAATATAACTAATACTAATATATAGTTATACTAATAGTCTACTATTATATAGTTATACTAATCACTATAATTAAAACTAATACTATAATATATAATACTAGTATAACTAATCAAAAATATATATAGTACTAGTATATATATTAATGTATTAACATATTATAAAAGTTATAGTATAAATTATAATATATCATATATTTGTAAATTTATAATAGTATTAGTATAGTTAGTTTAATATGTAATATGTTAGTATTAAATCACTATAACTACATAGAGTATTAGTAATAAGAGTATTACTATTATTTAATATAGTATTACATATAATATTACTATCATTACATATATTTATTAGTTATAGTATTAGTACTAGTATAGTTATTAGTACTAATAGACTAATAGTATTAGTTATTAGTATTACATATAGTTACATATATTACTATTATTACTATTACTATTACATATAGTTACATATATAGATAATATAGTTATCACTATTACTATTATTACATATAGTTATTAGTTATAGTATTATTACTAATAGACTAATAGTAGTAGTGTATTACTAATATATATATATATATAATAGTATACTATATGTATATATATTAAATATATCACAATATAATTATATAAATATTAAACAAAATGTCATTGAAAAAAAAAAGTCAAAGGGTGGACCGAACGGACCGGACCGGACCGGATCGGTCCGTATGAAGTTCGGTCCGGTCCAGGGTGGGAAAACCCTGGACCGAATAAGTCCGGTCCGGTCCGTAAAATCTCTCCGGACCGGACCGAATTCACCCTTAATTCCAAGGAGATGACCACTAAGGAACTTGACCACCTTATTGAAAAAGTCGAAGAAAACTCAACTGATCAAGAGGACATGGATTCAGTGAAACCTGCTTCACCAAGCTCAACTCCATTCTATGAAAAGGAGCCGTCTACAAGAATCAACCACAACCATCCCAAGAAAAACATCCTTAAAGACTTGGGTGAAGGTATGAGATTAAGAAAACAAGTTTTAAATCAAGTCTCATACATTTGCTATTTGTTTCAATTTGAACCAAAAAAGATGGAAGAAGCCTTACAAGATGAAAGCTGGGTGAATGCCCTGCACGAGGAATTGCATTAGTTCACTCGAAATCAAGTATGGGAGCCAGTGTCGAGACCTGAGGATTATAACATCATTGGAACAAAGTGGATCTTCAAAAACAAGATAGACGAACATGGCACCATTGTTTGCAACAAGGCCAGACTAGTTGCACAAGGATACAACCAAGTTGAAGGAATTGATTTTGAAGAGACCTTTGCACCAGTAGCTCATTTGGAATCAGTTCGCATATTACTAGCAATTGCAAGCTATTTACATTTTAAGTTTTACCAAATGGATGTTAAAAGTGCATTTTTAAATAGCATACTTAATGAAAAATTATATGTAGAACAACCAAAGGGATTTACTAATCACTTGTTTCCTAACCATGTTTTCAGGTTGAAGAAAGCTCTTTATGGATTGAAGCAAGCACCACGAACCTAGTACGAAAGACTCACAAAATACTTGCTTGACAATGACTTTGTAAGAGGTCAATCTGATCGAACATTGTTTTCAAGAAAATCTGGTAAGCATCTACTTATAGCTCAGATATATGTAGATGATATTGTGTTTGGATCCACTCTTGATAAACTTTCACATGAGTTTTCCAAAGAAATGCAAAATGAGTTCGAAATGAGTATGATTGGGGAATGAAATTTCTTTCTTGGAATTCAAATTAAACAAACTGAAGAAGAAATTTTTATTTCACAATCTAAATATGCTAAAGATCTTTTTAAGAAATTTGGCATGGAAGGGAAGACACATGATCGCACTCCGATGTGCACTTTAGTTAAAATATGCTCAAATTCTATAGGTAAGAGCATTGATCCTACTCTCTATAGAAGCATGATAGGAAGTCTTCTTTACATTACTACTAGCAGACCTGATATTGCTTTTAGTGTAGGTGTCTGCCCGCGATTTCAGGTAAATCCTAAAGAATCACACCTCACCATAGTAAAAAGAATCCTGAAAAATCCTGAGTGCTACGGTTGATTATGGCATCTGGAATTCCAAAGATTCAAATCTGGTTGGCTATTCTGATACTGACTGGTCTGGTAATGCTGAAAACAGAAAAAGCACCACAGGTGGTTGTTTTATGTCGGTAGCAATCTAGTCGCATGGATGAGCAAGAAGCAAAATTCCATCTCCCTATCCACTGCTGAAGCCGAATACATTGCGGCTGATAGTTGTTGCACTCAGCTTCTTTGGATGAAAAAGATGCGTGAAGACTATAGGTTTTCTCAAGATACTATGACTATTTATTAAGACAATACAAGTGCCATTAGTATCTCGAAGAACCCTATGCAACAGTCACGAACCAAGCACATTGATATAAGGCATCACTTCATACGAGACTTGGTTGAAACAAAGGTAGTGTCACTAGAACATGTTGATACCGAACACCAACTGGCAGATCTATTCACCAAACCTTTAGACGGTCTTAAAAAAATAAATTAAAAACTATATATATTAAATAAATAAATAAAAAGGGAAGTTCTTTTTGCTGCGTATTTTTTCTTCAAAATCTTTGTGTTACTATTTTTTGCAAAGTACAGGTATTATGAGTATACTGAGTCTTTGAGCTTTGTGACCCCACAATTTTGTTTGGCTAGGATTGAGGTTGATCTTATCTTGTATGTGTTTTTGCTTTTGATGCACCACTCTCAAAGAAGACCACACAAGGATTCTACTGTCAGCACTGTGAGGAATTTCAGTCTGACCTCCTAACAACCTAATCACAAAATGCTTATAAAAAAGAGGGGGAAGAGTCTATCCCTTGAATTGACTATGCCTATTGCCAAATTGGAAAAGGTCTCCTCTTGCCATGCATTAAGGCCGATCCTTATAGAAAAAGTCGAGTGTTCAAAAGTCATTGCGGAATGAGACAAACACTCATGCATGGATATAAGCTCTACAAGTCCTTGTAGAAAAAAAAACATTGCATCAATCATTGTGGAAAAAGATGTGCAATGCAAACTGGACATATAGAGTAAAGATGGCTTTGTGCTTGGAGGGAGTTGCTTTCTCAGATATCTAGGCCCTAGTATAAAGTTTGACTTTCAAGGAAAGCTCACCCCTATTGATATAAAATAATAATAAATAAATAAATAAAAGAAAGGGGGAGTATAGAAAAGGATATGAAAAAAGTAATACAAATATTTTGGAAATATTTTTATTCCTCACTCACACACACACGAATCCTTAGCAGGTCATTTACTAAGAAAAATGCTCAAATGTGAAGACTGATCAATAAAGAAATACTTCCCCTAATTAAGTGGACAAGTGTTGAGTGCAACAAAGCTTGGACAAGGAAACTACTCAAAAAGGCCCACGCTTTATGAAAAATATGTGATATTTTGTTTTGCTTTTCTGGTTTTTTAAAATTTTTCTTCCTTGTTATTTTTTAAAATAAAAACAATAATGAAAATCAGAAAAGGTGAATGATAGATTGTAGCAAGTTGTTTTGTGTATGGATCAATTTCTATAGATAGTAAATTCACCTAACAAAGAAGAAAAATCAAACTCTGACTGATGTTGACAACACATAGGGGGAGATCATGGGATGAATCTGTTGATATAGGGAGCAGAAAGGCAGAAGTATGGTATTTAAAACACCACCATCATCATCTTTTGAAAATTTGGTTTCTTTTTTAAAAGTGTTTCAGTTTTATTTTAGGTTGGTTTGTATTTTGAACTATGATTTGATGTTCGTATCTTTGCTTTCACTTGTCACATTTAAACTAATAGGTGTGTGGTTATAATAAGACTCATTGTGATACTTCAGACGTTTTTTTTTTTTTAATGATATTTCTTGATGAAGTATTACTTTCTATATGAGATCTTTGCTGCTGGTTTGGTTAGGTGTTTTTGCAGGTTTACATTACATTCATCCAATATATGTGTTTGTCATCAATCAGCCAAAGGGGGAGATTGTAAATGTTATTTATGTTTGGCTAAGATTAGATGAGTCTGTATTTAAATTTGAATCGCGGATGAATGTGAGTTTTAATAGGACACTCAGATTGCATCCGATAAGGATGAGTTTTGAATAAGAGGGTATTCGATACGGATAAGTACTCGGGTTGTAACTCTTATCAAGTATTGTTTAAATTATAAGATAAGAGTTTACAAGAGTCCTATGTTGGTTCAAGTCTAAAAGTCAGTTGATGAGATAAAGACGCAAGCTTTATTGAAGAAACTAAAGCAGATCTGACTGAGATGTTCACAAATCGTTAGCAACGTATCTGACTGAGATTCTGGATAAACCTGTCAGCAAAGTCCTTCTCTAAATCAATCACCGCATTGTTTATTTATAGAGAAGTCGGCTGAGGGCTTGGGAGAACACTTGAATAGCACATATTCACAAGCATTGAGATCTTGAAGATCTCGGTAGAACTTCAAAAGATCGTGTAAGAGAAAATTCTTGAGGGAATGATTTTCCAAAAAAGCTCAATCCGTGAGATTGAGTGAGAGCATACTCCAAGGGGGAGTTGCAGTATTCGAGTTCAACCACTAGAGGTTCAAGTAGGAAAGACAAAAATTGAAAAGTGTCAAAGGTTCTAACTACCTACTACGGTAGAAGACAAGTGGGTCGTAAGTCTTGGGTAAACATGTCTGATTACAAAGGTTTTGTAAATGTTTTATTTATAATCTTTTCAATCAATAAAATTGGTTTTCCTGGATTTGGTTGTCCCGTAGGGTTTTACCTTTGAGAAAGTTCTTCAAAAAGTTTCCCTTCGTAACAAAATAGTGTGTTAAAGTTATTAATATATATATTAGTTACTAATTGTGCTAACAGTTTGTGTTGAGTGTTAGCGTGCATAATTTCAAAAATAAATCAAAACAGTCCCCAGGTTCTATTAGTAACTTTATTTTATGCAAAACGTTGTTCTTCTTATGTTGTTTAAATAAAGAGAAATAATGACTTTCTCAAGCTTGAGAAGCTTTTGGTCGAGTAAAAGTAAAAGTGTAAAACCCGTTTGGAGAAGCGACGTTATTGAACTAAACAAAAAGTATCAAGCAATAAAATCTAAGGAAAATGACAGGGGATCGAGAATCTTTTGTGAATATTTTTAACAAGCAATAGTTTAAAAAAAAAGTGATTTTTAGTGAATTATAAATTTTTTTAAATGTTTAAATTTTTTTTTAAAAAGTATAATTGCACTTATCGATACAGTGCGGCACTTCTTTCGATCTCCCAACATTATCCAAAGCTATTGTAGCATTACTTATAAACATATGTTGTCATTCCATAACTATATGTAACATTATTCATGATATGTTGCCACTCAAAGCGAATTTGTTATTGGACAATGCTAGTGTGATACCCCATATTTTAATGTGTTTTAATTGAACGATTGTTTTATTTAATTTAAATATTGGTTCTCTTGTTTTAAATTTATCGGATTTCTCATAGGATTTATTTTATGAGTTTTAAGTTGTGAAATTTATTTTGATGTGCTTGCTTAATATTAATTATTGTTTATTATTTAAAATGCTCTTTGATCTCAATTATTTTATTGTTAGATTTTATTATTTTATTTTACTTAGTCACTGTGTTTAAATTAATTTTATTTAAATTGCCATTTTAAAATCATTTTCGTTAGATCAATTTTTTTTACCCGAGTTGAAAGGACTGGTTCTCATTTCTTTCCCTTCCTTTTTCTTTTTCCTCTTTTCCTTTTCCCTTCTCTCTTTTTTCTTCTATCTTTTTCTTCTTGTTTCTCCTTTCCTCCCCTGTCTTCCAACGGCACGACCCCTCCCTTGTTTCCCTCTCCGTGCGATTCTTTACTCGCTGCCTCCCGCCGCAGTCTGGCGTCACCACCCACCTCGCCGATGACCACTCCCCTCCAATCCCAGCCCCTGCCCGCTACCACCTTCCCCTACCCCCACCTCAAAGGTGAGGCTTTGATTCACCCCAGCGCCGCCGTCTACGATTTTCAGGCCACTAATCACCTCCTCCCTCACCAACAACCTCCCCGTAGCCTCCCCATGCCACCCCGAAGCCCTACCCGCTGCGCCTTCTTCCACTCTCACTTGATTTTCCTCTCCCTCGCGCGGCTGAGATCTACCGCTAGGCCACCATGGGCTGCCGCCACCAAGCTCTACAAACTCCCAGCCACCAAACCAACCCCTCACGACAGCCTCTTTTCCCCCACACGAGCCCAACCTGAAATGGGTTCCCCCCTCTTCGAATGGCCAGATCCGTCGCCATCCATGACCTGCAGCCACCACCACTAGCTCCACTAGCCTCCCTTAGCTCCTCCTTGCCGAGCCATGACCTCCCGTAACTCCCCTTCAGAATTACCACTTTGAGACCCACAGCCATAGTGCATTTTGCACTATGACGTTGCTTTGCCGATGCCTTTTGCTGCTCATTGATCTTCCAAAAATTATATTATAGCACTGTAAATATTTTTCAAATAACCTTTAAGATTTAAATATATTTTTGCATTAACAAATATTCTATAAATTGGTTGGTTGTGTCGGACTAAGTCCGAGGAGTCAGGGGTGGGTTGGAATGAAGAATGTAGTTATTTGTGTGATTTGATGATGTTAGGATTTGTTGGTTATTTTTGTGTCTTGTCGTATGCATTGCATGGTGCGTACATGTTCATGTGTTGAAAATGAAAAATGGGTTTTCATGTGGGAAATGGATTTTTGGGTGTGTGTGTATCACGACCCCAAGCCGAAATGAGGTATTATCTTAGTGGAGCTCCTCTGATCACTCCGGAGCGGAATATACTGAATGACATCCCTGGATTGTCGCTAGGCGACAACAGGATCGGACGGGATGGTAAAGCTCTCATGCCTATTTCGTGGCCCCTCTACTGGCGGAGGCTAGAGGATGCTTGGCTACGAACACGCTTGGTGCGAAACTAGGCATTGCTCTTTACGAAGTCACATGCATGGTCGCTACTCATGGTATGGTGAAAAGAGCCAGGGGGTGTGCGGATGGTCCCTAGGCTAAATCATGGTGCATAAGGTTAAAATGGATAATAGGCCATTTTTTGAAAAAATTGAGGAATTTGGTTGAAGGATATGAGGACCATTTTCTGAGAAAATTGTGGAATTTATGTTAGGTCATTTTCTGAAAAAATGACGGATGTTTTAATGAAAATGTTTTAGGCCAAATGAGATTTTGGCATGCGTGAAAAATTACTCATTTTGGGAAAGGGTGACTTTTGGGTCTCATGCATACGGCATTATGTTCATGCATTTTGTTATTGCATGAATGTATTTTTATATTGTGGGCTGTTTAGATTATTACTTACATGCGGTATCGTTTTTTGGTACCGTAGATTTTGATGCATATGAAGATGCAGAGCCTGAGGATGCGACTCCACCGAAGGAGTGATCGAGGATCACTTCCTCATGGGATGGGATTTATATTCCGTTGTTGGTTATTGTATTTTGGTTTATTTAAGTTTTTATCGGAGAATTGTATTATTTTTTAAACTCTTGTATTTAAGCGATCTTTTATTTAAATAAATTCTTGTACTTAGTTGATCGACTTAACTTATCCACTGCGTCTTTTGTCTTACACGTGTTGCATATGCACACACTTAGCACTTGTCGTTGTAGTGTGTGACCCATGTTGTCATCATCCCAACGCCTCGATTTCCACATGTCCGTAAGTGGAAGTTAGGGGCATCACAGCTAGGGGCTGTATGCAGTTCGTGCTTCTAGTGTATTTTAATTTTTTTTAATTTAAACATCTTTAAATATTTAAAAAAAAAGTACATAATTTGATCAATAATTACCTTTTTAAGTATTAAATAAAAAAAAAGTAATATACTTATAATTTTAAGGGAACAAATTTACATGGCCAAATATCATTTTCCTTCACTGTTACCTGACTTAATCAAAAATGAGTAGTACAAAGGTTATCCCAAGTGTAGGAGGGTATCGTGTAATAATTAAGAATATTCCTATATTGTCTACTCAAGAAAAATTGTTTAAAATCAAACTCATGTAAAATGGTGCAAATATTCGCAAAGAGGAAACAAAAGTGTTGATATGTGCAATGAGTGGAAATGCAATGGAAATGAAAAGGGCACTGGTCGGGGACCAGATTCATATTTTTGGATTTTTTTGAGTGTATCGAGAAAAAATAAAAGACTAAGATGCAAAGAAGTAAACTAATAACTAAATTAAACTTGCTGAAATTAATTAACTAAGAGGCAACTTACTAAAATAATTTAATTTACAAGATATTAAATATTAAATGCAAAGTAATCAAATACCAACTTGCAATACAAGTTTACTAATTAAACATTAACCAACTAATGAGGCAAAACAAGAAATTAACTTTAAATTATTCACTTACAAACCAACAAAAATTGTCAAACTAATTGCAAAACTCAAAATTAATAACTAAATCTAACGAAGTAAAATTAAACAATCAAGAAACCAACTAAGCTAAGCAATCTTAGTTAACAAAAAATTAATTAGAAAAACTGAAATTAATCAAGCTCTAACTAACCCTTAATCAATCTAATGTTTAATGTAACTAAGAGATTAATGAAACTAATCTAAGAATTAAACTAGATTAGAAAATAATTGATGCAATTCAAGCTAAAAATTGAAAAGCCCCAAAATCAAGACTCTAAAGTTCATTCTTATATTCAAATCACAAATTCTCAAAATCAATCCATAACCATTGTAATACCTATGTAATGGAAGCTTAAAGAAGCAAGAAAAATAAACAGCAAATAAAATGCCCAAAACCAAATGGTTCTAAGCCAAAAATCTCAAAAATATACAATAAAATTCAAACTAAAATTAAATAAAAAGTATGAAATTGAAAGAGCAACCTAGATGATTGAAGAAGGAGGTGGCAAGCAGTGGAGGAAGGCTGGGTAGTGGTAGTGGGACCCCTCAAGGAGCTCTTCAACGTAGCGTTGGAGCTCTTTTTTTTCCCAAAATAACACTTCTTGCGTTCTCTGTCATACCCTCAACGTCCAACCCAGGAGCAACAAAAAAAAGGGTGGCACTTGGAGCCGGTCGGGTGGGAAGTGAATTTTCAGACTAGCCAATCAAAGGCTACCACATAGGTGTCTCCACATATTTCTATTTGCACTCTCACACAGGTGATAAAAACAGTTTATTTGGTTCCTCTCCCACCCACGTGACCTGCTCCCCTCACTCTTCCCTCATCTATCCGTCTCTCTCTTTCTCTAATCTCTCTCTACGTACAATACGATCTAGTTTCCAAATATTTGTGGGGCGCTCTGTTTGGTTTCCAAGATGTAGGGGGCTCTCGTGTCTGGTGAAACTTTTTGTATGTTTAGTCTCTCATTTTTGTTTTGTCTCACAAAATCCACAAATCATTCTAGGGTTCATGAATTTAATCAACTGAAAGGTGCGACCTTTTTTTTTTTTATCATCTAAAAGGTGCAACCTGTAGGCATTTCTCTTTCTCCTTTTTTTATAATCTTTTTTATTTTACATATATCACTATTATATTTTTAAAATCTAAAGATTATATTTATTAATTTATCTAACATTCTTTTTGTGTATCGATCATTTTTTATGATGATAAATTAATGTGTTGTGGCCCTTATGCATGTCTGGTCTATAAGGCAAACCAAATGGTCTTGTGACCTTTCATTGTCATTCTCTATCAACTAATATCTGCCTTATAATATTTGTGTATTTTTTCTATAGTACTTGGTCTGATGTCTCCATCAATATCTTGGTCTTTCTTTACTCTTCTTTTCTTTCATCTTTTTATTTTTCAATTTGAGTGGTGCACCACATACAGTAGCATATATATACATTGAAATTTTGTGTGATTTTCTTACGAGTTTTGCATTGAAATCTTTAAATTATATTCTAGAGTTTTGTATTGAGCTATATATACTATACTTAATTTGATTATTTATTGAGCTTTCCTTGCCCTGTAAATCATATTAAGGTTGAGTGAAAGATGAGTACATCAAGAGATTATGTTGAGATTTTAGATAGTTGTAATTCTAGCGCGAATGAAATTGAGATGATTGAAGAAGATGGTGAGGTTGAACAAGACAAGAATATGCCCAAGGAAGGCAATACAATGTCATTTTCATATGTAGAGCCATATGTGGGGCTAGAGTTTGATGATCTAAAGAATGCACATAGTTGCTATAAAGCCTTCTCCAGACGAATTGGTTTTAGCATTCGAACAAATCATACTCGGTTTTCAAACATAGACAAATCATTAATTGGTGTAGAGTATGTGTGTTCAAGAGAAGGATCCCGTTGTGATAATTCTAAACTTAAAGAGAGAGCAAAACCCGAGGCTGAGAAAATAAAGTGTGGGTGTAAGGCGACGATGATAATAAAGAAGGATGGAGACAAATGGGTTGTGTCCAAGTTTATACTCCAAGCATAATCATGAGTTGTTGACACATAGGAGTACAAGTTTGCATCGTGGGCATAGACGGGTGACACCAGCACTAAAAAAAAAAACTGATAGACACGCTAAATGAGTCGAGAATACCATCACAGAAAATAATGTCCGTGTTGAGTAGAAGTCAGGTGGTGATTATAATGTTGGTTGCATTGCTAAGGCCATTCAGAATTATTTGGGCAATCGAAAGAGGCAACTTCTTAGAGAGGGAGACGCACAAAAATTATATGAGTACTTTTTGGAAAGTAAACGTAACAATCTGAGCTTCGTATATTCGATCCAAGTTGATGAAGATCAGTCGATGGGGAATTGCTTTTGGGCAAATGCTAGATCAAGAGCCATATATTAGTATTTTGAGGACATTGTTACATTTGACGCTACGTACTTGACAAATCACTACAAGATGCCCTTTGTTCCATTCACTAAAGTTAACCATTATCATCAGTCTGTGATGTTTGGATGTGCTTTACTAATTAATGAGACAACCGAGTCTTACACATGGTTTTTGAAAACATGGCAACAAACGATGCTTGGTCGTGCTCCCTTTACAATAGTAACTAATGATGGTAAGTCAATGGCTAAGGCCATTGTCGAGGTATTGCCTAATACAACTCACAAAATGTGCTTATGGCATCTCTTACAAAAATTTCTTAAACATCAAGCTCATGTTTATAACAAATATCCAGAATGTCAATATGAATTTAACTATTGTATTCATGAGACACGTACTATTGAGGAGTTTGAGTTGGAGTGGACTGATATGTTATTGAAGTATAAGTTGGTTGCAAAATATTTATACTAGAAGATCAAACTGGGTGCCAACTTACTTGACAAGCACATTTTGCCCTGGAATGTCAAAACTCAACAAAGTGAGAGTATAAACAAGTTTTTTAAAGACTATGTTCGTTTAAGTATGATGGTACGTGAATTCGTCAATCAATATGATAAAGTTTTGAACGCCCGTTATCTTAGTGAGAAAGAGAAAAATGTGAAGACAAAAACATCGAAACCAATTATGAGAATTTTCTTACAGTATTGAAGAGGAAGCGGCCAAGATCTACTCAAGAAAATCCTTTTTGATCTTCGAATATGAGTTATTTAATAGCCAAACAGTTCAAGGCACACAAAACATGTGAGGAAGATGGATGAAAAATTTACTGGGTGGGCATGCGGGGGAAGAAAAGCCAGCATATGAAGTAATACTTGGTAGGGAGAACAACACTGTTTCTTGTACATGTTATAAGTTTGAATTTACTGGCTTTTTATGCCAGCACAGCCTACATGTTTTGGCAAAAAAAAAAGTGTTTTGGATAGTGAACTGCAGTCATATGTTTTGGAGAGGAGGACGATGAATGCAAAACGTTGCATAATGCATGGGATATACGTCGATGAGAGGCCATTGGAGACAGTCTCATCTGCATTAGTGATGAAGTATTGTTTGATGAGACGATACTTTTACTATTGCAAAGTTACTTCGTAATATCCCAAAACTAACATTTAGAATCAAATACCCATCTAAAGAAACTCACAGGCAGCTGAAAACTAGCCAAAGAATCACAAGCTCTTACATTAGAAAGCAAAGACCAAACTAGAGTCAACTGAAGTTGACCAAAACACTAACCCAACTTCATTACCCCATTATCTCCAAAACCTTTGAACAAAATCAAAAAACCATGTGCCGAAACCTCAAAAAGTCAGCTCCCATGGCCGTCAGACAGGGAAATCAAAGAACTCAAGATCTTATTTTTTTAGAGAAAAATCCGAAGAAACCTAAATGTCAGATAGTAGAAAACTGGGGGCAAATGGAGCACTGAAAGAAGGATAGAGACCACTCACACCATTAAAATCTTTAGTGGAGTTTCAAGCCCATCACTTCAACGACACAACCTACCAAAGTGTGTGAAGAAAAAAGCAAACCCATAGACCATTAAAGGAAGAGAGAACCCTAAAATCACATGAAATGCAAAAATAAACTCATAAATCAAACCCTAAAATCCAACAGAAACCGGCATGTGAAATGCATAAATCGAAAACTTACCCACTCAAGGAGAAAACTGCATGAGAGGGAGGAGTTGGTGAAATCAGTGCCGCGAGAGGGAGGGGGTGGGGAAATCAACTACGTGGGATGATTTGATCTTGTCAGAATCGTGTTGGATGAAGAAAAAAAGGGGGCTAGGAAGGGGAGAAAGCTCATAAAGTTGGCTGGGGCTGCAAATAAAAGGGGAGAACTCTTCAGAAAGGATGCTGTAAATGGAAGGGGAGAGGAAGGATTTTGAAGGGTCAGATGTAGGTGTTTGGAGGCTGCACCTCCTACATGGCTAATAGTTATTGATAGGTGTGAAAATGAGTTTATACCCGATCGGCCTTGAGTTTTTTCCCAAAAAAAATCACATGCGTGCGTCTAAGACCAGAAAAGACCAAAGAACCCCTCTCGCTGCGTGTCCATCCAAAACAAAAGACTCCAAAAAAAATAAACTTACTGCGTTGCTTTTGTAAAACCCAAAATGAAAAGAAAAAGGCTTGTTGTCTTTGACCCATGCATTAAAACTGAAAGGAAAGAAACTAGCCCACGTGCATATCTTTCATCAAAATAATGATAATGTTGGGTCTCGCGTGCACATGTGGCCTTAGAGAAACCCAAAAAAAAAAAAATCTACTGCCTTTAAAATGCCAAAGCTTGCTACGTTTTTTACTTTTCTCTTTTCTCATGCTTTAGAAAAAAAAAAAAACAGAAATCAAAAAAATAAAATAAAATAAAATAAAAATAAAAAATAAAATATCAAAAATGTGTTGTGCATGTGAAGAAATATTTTTCAAATAAATTACAAGTTTTAAAATTAAGCATAAACCATACTGTTTGAAAAACTATATCAGAATGTACATAGCGAAAGTGATATTACCTAGTCGGAAATATTTTGGATCTAGTGCAGTTGTTCCACAGATTCTTCATCATCTTCGTTTATCCAAAATCCTCCCAGTGATGGTGGAGTGTGCTATGTGGTAATACCAAAGCAACATCCACAAATTCTACAGCCTAGATGCTGAGACTAGAGAGAACCATTTGAGAGAGAGATCGTTTGTGATTTCTACACACACACATATCCCAAGAAGGGAGGGGCTATGTAAATAGCCTCTTACATAGCCCCTCTAAATGTAACTCCCAGCTAACTATTAAGGGCCAGTCATCAAGGCTCATGAAGTGGTTTAAGAGCCACTTCATAACCCCCAAAAGAAGATTAAGGGGTGCCCACAATGTGTGCCTCTTTCTTACAGCACATAGTGGGCAAGATCCGAGGTTTGCATCTCTCAATATGTTCTCAATCTTGTTCATAATGGCAAATAGGTCGTGTGACCATCGAGTATAGTTGTAAAAGAAAAATTGGAGCACTATACCCAATCTCTCCGAGAGAAGACCGGTATAGCAACATCCCTAAAAGTGTCTTGTTATGCCCCGTCTCATTTGGTCACATCAGACTGAGCATCCCTAATCCATTTCAAGTTCAAATGACTTAGAGCAATACTTGATCTCTATAAAACATAATGTACTCACGACTATGTCGCAACTCCCAAGAAGCAACATAACTTGCCGGCAGTGAGTACACACCATTATCGATGTGTTACCAAATAGTCTTCCATTCGCCCTCATGTTATTTAGTTTCAATCCAGTCGCTTTCCCAGCAATGTCTCTTTAGACCGTATCATTCATGGCTATAGATAACATGCCAAAGTAGTAGACACTAAAATATCGACCTCGTGACATAGTCAATGGTCTCCTAAGGACATAAATAAATTAAGGTCATCAATTATGCACTACAGAACTCACACGGTGAGGAAGCAATGATTCATTCACTCACCTCTACTGTTGGTCGCAAAAGCACATGTAGTATGAAATACATGTACGGTGGAATTCTCTTTCCAAAGGAAGAGCGTATATCTTATCTCAATATACCGTACAGATCTTAGTCTAGTCATTATCTTAGCGCCTAACTTAAGTCCCTCTATTTGCTCGCTATCCAAAACGCCAAAGAGGGTTTCGCATCTGACTAAACCATAGGCTACATGGATTGTGGGTAACCATGCACGGTCCTTTTTAAATATAATGGACCTCATCTTAGCTCCCATTAAGGCTACATATCTTATGTGTCTTACAACTTATCCTTCTCTGAACAAGTATCAAATGACACATTGTCTCATCTTTACTCGCTATCCCTTTGTAGCGCCAAAGGCAATCGCTTATGTGAGTGAGCCGATCTAAGCCTGTCGACATACATTTTTCACCATAACTACCAAATTTATGGAGAATGTGTGTGCTTACCAAAAAAATGCTTCCAGCCATGCTACATGATCATAAAACACATCAGTGTCATGTGCACGATGAGCAATACCATGACGGAGGGAAATCACATGGTCAACTAAAAATAATCAAACCACAACTCTCAAGTGAAGTTTTAGGACCATTTCTCTCCATGTGCATTCTCATGTGTAGTAACTTTTCAAAACATGATCCTTCTAAGAAACTCTGTTTTTCTATATAAAAGTCATTTGCACAGCCACGAAGTCAACGACGGCTCATCGCAAATCTCATTGAGGTCAAACTCATAACATAAACCTTAGATTCTAGTCAGCAAGTCCAACTGTCACTTTTAAGAATTTACAAGCGGACCTCAAATGTCATTCAACAAACTCAATTTGCGACTTCAGGGCTTCATATGAATATCTTGTACTCAACAAAAGCATGTAGGATAACCATCATTTATTTTTATTTAAGTATAAAGCGATTAGGGCCTTCGCCCACAAAGACAATCACAATAGTCTAGTCATTACTTTTAATGACAATCGCCTTACAAACTTACTTAATCAAGTAAACCATGTTTACACTCTAACAAGATCTCAACCTCGAACTCCCATGAGCAAACCACAATGAAAACACCAAATTGTATGCAAGGCAAAAACTAGATACTTTAGTATTTTCCATCTCATTAATTGTCTATGGATTTTGATCAAAAGCTCATAGAAAATTTCTTTTCAAGAAGAAACCATCTTCTCTCTAACTAGGCGTCTGGAGGGGAAAGTCAAGAAGAAAAAGCAAGTGAAAAAGATGATGAAGACAAGAGAGGCATCATGAATGAGGAGGGTGTTGATCACGAGGGAGGTGGGTTTATAAGCCATCTTATCTCCAACTTGGTCTCTTCCCATAGTCCAAAAGCAAGGAAAGATAGTGAACAAAAGGTGGAAGCTTTCGAAGGTGACAATGGGGGCTCTAATTGCCTTCTCCATTTCAAGGTAAATCCTTTTGGCCATTATGTATTTATGGCAATATTAGACTGGTTTTGGTAAAATCAACCAAATAAAACTTCATAGTTCCAACACAAAATCAAGCTAGACCATTAGAACAAATCCACAAAACAATGCCAAGAGCACCCATAACCCATGTGTTCTTATTAACAAACCAACAGCATTAACAAGGCCCATGTACACATCAATAGCAGCAAAAGCAATAATCAGGCAATTCTTAACAAAACTTGCAAGGCTGACCCCAAATCAAGCAATACCAAAAAGTCTGATTTTAAACAATTTGGGAGTTTTCTCACACTCTGTTTCAGTTTTAATGAAATGTGAAAAAAAAAAGAAATTGGGAGTCAAAATAGACATTACAACAAAGTGAAGAATTGAGAGAGATTCCTATTATGTTCATCATTGACATTACAACTTTCATAGAGAATGAGAATATTGCAAGAAAATGAAAAAAAACACAGATATGCAGGATCTCATGTATTTACAACTTCCACACGTAAATAGACACCTTCTTTAGAACACATATATGCAATCTTAGTTCATTCAAAATCATAGTTTTCAAGCCTCAAATGAAGGCTAGGAGGATTTGGTTTGTTAAAAATAGAACAAATTTTGTCATCTTTTGTTCTGCAATAAAATAGATTTGGGTTTAGATATTTTAGAACCTAATTTATGCCCAAGTTTAGAACTGTTTTATATCTTAGAACAAGAAGGGAACCAAATGACTCTACGTCCTCAAAAAGTTTCAAACATCTGGATAGCAACACACAAACAATAAAAACCACGACATTCATATGAGTCGAGTCATATTCCTACCAATTTATAAACAAAAAATACCAATCATTTACCCAAATCGCGATTTCTTGCTGCAGATTTGTGAAGGAAATCAAAATGCATTATGGACGACAATTTGTTGGCACTAGAAAGGGGTTCTTTACTCAATCATCCTTTGCTACAAAATACATGGGGATTAAATCACTCAATGAAGAGAAAATGGCAAAAAATGCACAGAGAAGAGGGAGAGAAGAGCAATCCATAACGATGGCATAGAGAATGCACAGAGAAGAGGAAGAGAAGAGCGAGGAAGAGAAACTTACGTTGAAGAGAACGAGGGCAACAGCAACCGCTGGAGAAGGTGACTGCTGGAGAGAAGGGGACGCTTGCGGTTTGGGGAAGAGCGACATCTCTCAGCAAGTATGGGGCTGAAGAAGAATATTACTCGTGGGTTGAAGAAGAAAAGGGTGACGGAGAAAAGGGGGATTGCCTAGGTTGAAGAAGAGAAGGGAGTTTCGGGAGAATTTGAGCGTTTTGGGAATGAAGATAGAGAAAAACCAAATGAAAAAGTGAGCGGGAGGTAGAGAAAATGATAAAATAAGATTTTGGTTCATGTACAGTACCTCGCTAGACATGGAGCGGAGCTAAGATATATTGTAGCGTAAATGTCAAAGTTGGAAAGTTTAGCTAGGCCAATGTAGATTTTTTTTCTTACATTTAGTTTTAATTTATACTTACATTGACAAATGGTTAGGCCATTGCCAATACTCTTACATGTGAAATACGAGGATACAGGAGAGGAGTCGGTCATCAAAAAGAGTCCAATACAAATTGATAGATGGCAACTACACGGTCTACACCCTTAAACAGCCATAGTCACCATGACTCATCTTCTCAAGCTCATAGCTTGGTTTAGGATAGCTTACTTAATTTAAGGCCGCTTTGGAAATGAAAGGCATCCAAATTTATTTTAATTCATCTCATTTAATTATTATAATTTTTTAAAATTTTAAAATAAAAATAATATTAAAAAATAATATTATCATAATTTTATTTTTAACTTCTATCTTAACTTATTTTATCTTAATTTACTGTCAAAACCTCCCCCAAATAAATCGTGAATAACACGAACTTGAACGCGTGGAATGAATTGTCCTGATGTGAACAAGAGAAAGTTGAAACCTTCAAACATTTAATAAAACAGTATTTTTCACAGGGTCAACGTCGTGCAATGCATGACAATGATGACATGAAACAAATTAAAAAAAGATTCCTGTCCCTCCACCGACGTAGATAGATGGGCCTTTCATATCCAACGGACCAACCTAAAGGCTAAAAAGTAGAGCAGAGGAAATTAAAGAATTGGAGCTGAATCAGAGGCCTTTGTTTTCCATGCCATCCATCGTTTCTATCTTCGTGGGCCATTCCTTTACTAGCGATGCGTAAATATTTTATAATTTTTTTAAAAAAATATATAGTTTATTATTAAAAAAATTAAGTTTTTATCATATAAATCTCATATTTATTTATTTTTTAAGAAAATTGAACAATGCTTATAATTTTATAACTGTAAATATTATTTCTCTTATTTTATGAGATCTATTATAACTATAAAGAGATTCTATAAAAGTAAATTTATAAATCGATATGATTTTATATGATACAATAGAATCAAGTTTATAAAATAATTAATTTTATAATCCAACGTACTATATTAAAATACGTCAATATGTAAATATAATTTTAAACTAAAACATTTCGCTCTCCTTATTAGCCACGCGTCCCCAATTTCAAACACTTTTGCCTTTTTCATTGATTATTGTCTATAAGTTTATATTAAGCTTATAAATTTGCATTAGAAATTAAGCTTTATATTTATAATACCCACGTTGCTCCGCCCTCATGGGTCACCTAAATAGGACCGCCAACATTTCGGCCACCACAGGATGCCTAGATTCGGTCCCCCATTTCCGCCCCTCATCCTAGTTGGTACATGTAATGGCCAGTGCTTGAACATTCGAATGTCTTAACCTTATGGCAATCATGCTCGACAACTTGGCGGACGAGCTGACAATATACGTGTTCCAAATTATTTAAAATTAAAGCCATAAACACCATTCATCATGTGCATGTTCTCAACAAGCTTTGAGATGTTCGTCTAAGTGGATTTCTTGAAGGTAACCAGATAATATCCAGCATATTGAAATGCTTGGACAACCGTATGTAATTATTTATTCTGTCTGTCTCTCTAATGTCATGACTAGCAGAAACTTAGATGCAAAAAGATATTTTCGAAGAGTTTATCAACGCTTTACATATTGTCTCTCCTTATTAGCAGAAGAGTTTATCAAGTTCTGCTAAAATTAGAGTTTATCAACCCTTTACATATTGTCTCTCCTTATTTTCAAAGAGTTTATCAAGTTCTGCTAAAATTAGAGAGACATCTCCTTAAACTAAAATACGTCAATACGTCAAAGAGTTTATCAACGCTTAAAAAATATTTTCAAACTTTACCTTTCATAGAAGGAACCAAAATTGGTCGCATCACTTTTTCCTACGTGCACATACTGTAGTTGTGAACTGCCTACAGGAATTGGCAGTAATGATGTTTTAATATTTGTGGGCAGCATCTGGATTATTGTTACTTTCAAATAATTTTGGTCTTTGAATCAGCATCCAAATTTGTTGCAGTGGCTTTCGAATTTATTTGAGGAGGAATCATTCTTTGTGGTTCTGGTGGTAGTCATGAATCATGGGACTACTGACTTTGAATACGGAAGAAGTGAGTCATATAGTCGTGCAAGCAGTGCCACTTCTTCGTTAAGAAGGCGTTCTATAAGTTTTTCATCAGCTGTACATGCTAATATAGATGACGATGACAATGAAAATGAAAGTGTTTCGGAGGTGGGAGATATTGGGGATCGTGCTCTTCACAGCAACAGACACAGTGATCAGAGCAGCAGCCTCTGTTTTTCTGTTGATCATGCATTACAGAATGGAGTAGCTCCTTCCACTTCTGGGGATACTCTGTTAGATCCTTATGGTTATGTGGCTCGTGATCCTGTTTACTCGAATACAATCACCCCAGTTTCGCCATTGCCAGAGGAAATCATCTATCCCCTTTCCACATATGCTATTAGAAATACATTAGTTTTTCTTTATATGTACAATTACATTTCTGCCCTTGTGTTTTAGTACATATAAATACTTCTTTTTTATTGTAAATAATTCACTGAAAGTAATACAACACGAGTGAATTTTTTCCCAAATCTCTCTCTCTGCTTTCTGCTAGTTCATCAATTTGATCACAAATCCATGGCAGAACTCTAGTTTTGTCATGGTATTAGAGATTAAACCGCTGCACTATGAGATTTGTCATGGATTCCAATTCATCTGATTCTAATTCTCCCTATTCTACTCTTCCTGCTTCTCTTGATAACCCCTCAAACCCTTATTTCTTACACCATGGAGAAAATCCTGGTGTTATGCTTGTTACTAATCGTTTAAATGGTGATAATTACCATTCTTGGTCACGGTCCATGTCCAAAGCCATCAGTGCAAAGAACAAGATCGCATTTATCACCGAAATTCACAAAAAGCCAAAGTCTGAAGCAGATCCACTCTATTTGCCATGGATTCGGTGTAATAACATGGTAGTTTCGTGGATCCTCAATTCTGTGGCAAAGAACAATGGATCAAGCATTATCTACATTTATAATGCCTCTGATATGTGAAAAGACTTACAAGACCGCTTCTCACAAGGTAATCGTCCAAGAAATTTTCAATTACGTAAGAGGATTAGTTCATTAAAGCAAGATCAGAAGTCTGTGAGTGATTATTACACTGAATTGAAATCTTTTTGGGATGAGCTAGCAAATTATAGGCGATTTCCAAAGTGTTATTTTGAAACCCTAAGGTTTTTTTTGAAGAAATTCAACAAGAGGAGTATGTAATGTAGTTTTTGATGGGACTGAGTGACTCTTTTAATAGTATTCAAAGTCAGATACTATTAATTGATCCTTTTCCTTCTATGAACAAAGTCATATCCGTGGTATTACAAGAAGAGAAACAGAGAGAGATTACTTTGGAGACTTCTGTCCCTAGTTTTGAATCGGTTGCTGCTTTGATAGTAAAGCCTACAAAAATTGGTACTAATGTTTCTAAGCAAACCAATTCTCGAAAGGATAAACTTGTGTGTAGTCATTATGGATACACAGTTCACACTTCTGAAAAGTGTTACAAGATTCATGGCTTTCCTCCTGGTTTTAAATCCAAAAGAGGAAATAATGCTTCAGCCTATCAATCTTATTCACCTATGGGTAAATCAAATGATGATGCTCCGAAGTTTTCTTTGTTTCAATATCAATACCAGCAACTACTTGCCAAGCTCAAACCACAATCTACTTCATCATCAGTGAATCAAGCCAACTCTAGCATTTTAGCAACTCCACAGCCACCTTCCATTGATAATTTTGCAGGTAATCTCGTGTCCTGGATAATTGACACTGGAGCAACAGACCATATGGTTAGCTCCATTGATCAATTTTCTTCCATAACTTCTAATCTTTTTTCTGTTGTCAAATTACCAAATGGTCATTCAGTTCCCGTTACACATACTGGTACTATCCAACTACTAGACAACTTGACTTTGCGCAATGTCTTTTGTGTTCCTGATTTTTCCTTCAATTTAATATCTGCTAGTAAATTAACCCGTGACCATTCATGCTGCCTTATTTTTGTTTCCAATCCTTGTTTCATTCAGGACTTGCCTACATGGAAAACGATTGGGATGGCTGAGGAGAAGGCTGGCCTTTTTTACTTAAAGCAAAGTTCTTCAGTTGGTTGTTCTATTTCTTGTCCTTCAATAAATTAGAATGTTAGTCTATGGCATTATGGGTTAGGGCGTATTTCTTTTCCAAATTGAAATTGCTTAGCAGTAGTGTTTTAGATTTACACATATCAAAATCCAATAATTCTTATACTTGTACAATCTGTTCTTCAGCTAAACAAAAAGGTTTACCTTTCCCTTCTAGTGAATCAAATTCAGTATATCCATTTGAATTGATTCACTGTGATTTGTGGGGACCAACTTCTGTTTCTGCTTTAGATGGTTCAAAATATCTTTTTACAATTATAGATGATTACTCTAAAACTACTTGGGTATATCTTCTACAACATAAATCCCAAACCAAGCCTTACTTGCAATCTTTCTTCCAATTAGTTCAAACTCAATTCAATTCTCAAATAAAGAAAATTAGAATCGATAATGGGACTAAATTTCACATGCTAGAATTTCTTTCCTCCCAAGGTGTTATAGACCAGAAAAGTTGTGTTGAAAGACCACAACAAAATGGGGTTGTTGAAAGGAAACATTAACATTTGCTAAATGCTGCTCGTTCCCTCAGATTCCAAGCTTCCTTACCATTAAATTTTTGGGGTGACTATATTCTTTCTACTGTCCATTTAATAAATTTAACACCAACTCCATTACTCTCACATAAATCTCCTTATGAGGTTTTGTATTCTAAACCTCCTTCTTACAATCACCTCAAAGTTTTTGGTTGTCTTTGTCTTGCTTCCACCTTGCAGAGCAAGAAAATGCATCTTCATTGGATATCCTTTTGCTATAAAAGGATACATATTATATGATCTAGAAACACACAAAACTTTTATATCTCGTGATGTTGTGTTTCATGAACATATATTCCATTTCTCTTCCTCTCTTTTTCCTATTAAACCTTGTAGCTCTTTTCTTCTTCCCAAACCAATTTCTGATTTTCTAGATTCCATATTTTCTCCTTTATCTTTTTCACAAATCCCTTCTCCCAATTCAGCAGAATTATCTCCAATCTTGACATTTCCAAATTCAGCACCTTCCATAGATAACTCTCCTTCAAATTCCAACAATTCCAATGTTCCTATTCAGCACTCTACAAAAATCAAAAAACCACCAAGATACTTTGCAAGACTATCATTGTCAGCTGGCCTCTCAACATTCATCACAATCTATTTCTTTGCAAGACAAGTCTTCAGGTATCAAATTTCCTCTTTCTAATGTCCTTTCTTATGAGAAACTCTCTATCTCTCACAAACATTTTGCTTTAACCATTTCTTCTATTTTTGAACCTCAAACTTTCTCACAAGCAAACCAAATTCCTGAGTGGCAAGAAGCTGTGAATGCTGAAATCAAAGCCCTTGAGGCAAATAAAACATGGACTCTCACTACTTTACCTATAGGAAAGAAGCCGATAGGCTATAAGTGGGTTTACCGAGTTAAATATAAAGCTGATGGTACCATTGAGAACTACAAAGCTCATTTGGTTGCAAAGGGGTACAACCAAATTGAGGGTCTTGATTTTCAGGAGACTTTTTCTCCAGTTGCTAAAATGACTACAGTGAGATGTCTATTGGCCACAGCAGCTGCAAAAAATTGGCATTTATATCAATTGGATATAAATAATACATTTTTGCATGGAGATTTAAATGAAGAAGTGTATATGTCCATTCCACCCGGATATGCGAAACAGGAGGACTCTAGAGTTTGTAAGTTACAAAAGTCCCTTTATGGGTTAAACACTTTGTCAATAGTGTGCTCCAAAGACAAAACACTAGTAAGCCTTCATTAAACAATTTGTCAATTGTTTAGCAGTAATTCTTTAAACAGGTTTATTTTCCCTGGATCTAATCAAGCAAGCAACATTCAAGTTTCATTTGTCTATATGCAGGACGACAAGAAAGAGTTGCCAAAGCTGGTTTTTTTTTTTTTTTTGAAAGGTAGATCATTCATTCATTGAAACAAGTGTTGAATACAAGGTGGATAATCCTCAATCAAAATACATTCTTCCATGCATGATAGGGCATGCTTGGCCAAACAGTGGGCAATACTATTGCCATTCCTAGATATGTGTCTAATAGACCAACTACTGAACTTAGAGAGAAGGAGCTTGATATCCCTGATCATGAGACCAGCTAAGGTCCAGCTTTCTTCTGAGTGTTTTACTGCCTTGACTGTCGCTAGGGAATCACCTTCGAGCATGATTTTGTTTAGACCCAGCTCAGCACAAAGGGATATAGCTCGGAGGGCTACAGCTGCTTCCCCAAGCATGGGATTCAGGGTCATTACTTTGCTTGACCATAGAGTAGCTATAATGAAGCCTTTAGAATCTCGGATTGCCACACCAATTTCAACCTTTGAATTTTCCTTATCTATTGCAGCATCCCAATTAGCTTTGTAGACACATGAGGGGGAGGTGTCCACTGGTGACTGGACATTCAGCTACTTCTGTGTTCTGAGTTCATGCCATGATCTAAGGAGGGACAGCTCTGCCTAGATCTTGTTGGAGAGTTGGAATAGTGAAGTAAAGGATTTCTCGAATACAAAGAAGTTTCTTCTGTGCCACAAGAGCTTAGAAGTTACTGCCATTTCACAGATTTCCTCTGGGGATAATTGGTCCAGCATAAGTTCAAGAAGTTCTCTGAAGGGCCCTTCTGTGATACTCAATTTATGTAATCTCCTTGAGCTTAGATACCACACATCTTGAACTGCTCTACAGGACCATAGAGCATGGGAAACTGTTTCAGAAACATTAAGACAAAGAGGACATAAGGGGGATTCCACCACTTTCTTTTTTCCAGATTGAGGTTTGTAGGAAGAGACTTCAGGGCTGCTCTCTAGAGGAATGATTTTGTCCCATTGGGAATCTTGAGGCTCCACAGCTTATCCCAAAACTTTGAGCTAGGGTTCTGCATGAAGGACTGTCCCATCCTTTCCTCCCTCATTGTACCCTGCAGGTGGTAGGCACTACGTACATAGAACTTCCCGTTTCTTGAGCATCTCCAAGAGAGAATATCTTGATTTCTGCATGGACTAATAGGCATATTACAGATTATCCTTGCCTCCTCTTCTGAAAAGATTGAGTAAATTAGAGATAGGTCCCATTGCATGGTTTCTGAGTTAATAAGTTGATCTACTAATGCCTCATTGTCTGGTATGCTTACTGGGGACTGTATCCTATAGGAAGAAGGCCTTGGTATCCATTTATCAAGCCAAATTATGATCTTTTGACCATTACCTACTTTCCATAACAAGCCCTACTCAAGGATAGGCCTAGCTGCAAGGAAGCTTCTCCAAACATATGAATCTGTGGCTCTCTTCCTAGCTGAGAGAAAGCTTGAGTTGGAGAAATATTTAGCTTTTAACACCTGTGCAGCAAGAGAAGACTGGTTTTGTATGAATCTCCATCCTTGCTTTGCAAGTAAAGCAAGATTGAACTGCTCAAAGTCCCTAAACCCCAGTCCCCTTTTGTTATTAGATTTCCCTAGAGCCTTCCAATTTATCCAATGGATTTTGGATCTGTTTTCCTTTTGGCCTCACCAGAAGGACTATAGGAGTTGGTTAAGCCTTCTTAGGATGACTCTAGGCAGCAGAAAGATGCCCATGCTATATGTGGGAATGGACTATAATACTGATTTTAGCAAAATTTCTTTGCCTCCTTGTGACAGCATGTTGGTTCTCCAGTTAGTGATCTTGCCTTTGATTTTTTCAAGCAATGAACTAAAGGCCTTTTGTTTATTTCTTCCAACATAAGATGGTAAGCCAAGATATTTGTCAAAGGCTCCTGATGCTTTGATTCGTACTAGCTCTAAAATAGAGAGTTAAGTGTCTTGCTTGGTATTGCTGCTGAAGAAGATGGATGTCTTTCTAAGATTTAGGCGTTGCCCAGATGCTAGTTCATAAAAACTCAGGATATGATGCAATCTACTCCACTCCTCTGGGTTGGATTTACAAAAGACTAGATTGTCGTCTGCAAAAAATAGGTGAGTAACTCTTATGGCACCTATTGCAACTGGAATTCTTGTAATTACCCCTTGAGTTTCAGCCTGATTCAGACAAAAGGTTAGTATCTCTGAGCATATGATGAAGAGATAGGGGGAGAGGGGGTCTCCCTGTCGGATACCTCTTGCTGGTTAGAAGGTTGTTTGAGGGATGTCATTCACTAGGATTGAGTAGCTAATTGTTGTAACACAGTTCAACACCAAATCCACCCAAGTTCTATCAAATCCCATTCTAAGCATTGTCATTTGTAGAAAGCTCCATTCTATTCTATCGTATGCTTTGCTCATATCGAGCTTGAGGGTCATATATCCATTATACCTACCTTTAAGTCTGTGCTTCATCGAGTGCAGGAGTTCATAAGCCACCATCACGTTATCTGAGATTAATCTCCCTGGCACAAATACACTTTGAGTGGAAGATATTACACTTGGTAGAATGAGTTTTAATCTATTTGCTAGTACCTTAGCAATGATCTTATAAAAGACATTGCATAGACTTATAGGTCTAAAATTTGTAACAAACTTGGGGATTTTTTTTCTTTGGTATAAGGGAGATAAAGGTGTGGTTAATGTCTTTGAATCCCTTCCTTGTGTTCAGGTATTTAATAACTGCCTCAGTCACTCCTTTTCCAACTGTTGGCCAATGCTGGTGGTAGAATGAAGCTGGGAACCCATCAGACCCTGGGGAATCTAATGGGTTCATATCAAAGATTGCACTTTCAATTTCCTCTTTGGAATAAGGTCTGGTTAATGACCTATTCATTTCAATTGAAATTCGAGGTTGAAAAGACTGAAATAAGGTAGGACTACCTCTAGGAGTAGATGTAGAAAAGAGGTTCACATAAAAGTCTTGAAATGCCTGAGTTATTCCCTCCTGGTTATTGTCTATAATACCATCCTCGTTGGCTATACTCCTAATGGTATTCACCTGTTTCCTGTGTGAGGCACATTGATGAAAGTATTTTATGTTTCTGTCTCCTTCTTTGAGCCACCTTAGCTTTGCCCTTTGACTCCACTTTAACTCTTCATCCTCTAACAGTTTATCCACCTTTGCTTGTATTTGTTGGATCTGTTCATTGCAATGACCAGTATTAGCTTCCTGCAGCATTCTTAAGCACTCTCTTTTTTCTATGAGCTTCATTTTTTTGTTCTTTGAAGGTTTCCCTACTCCAAGTTTTCAATTTATCTCTACATTCCTTAAGGCCTTCTCTAGAGGCAGCTGCCTTAGGACTGAAGGATTTACTTTGAAGCCAAGCTTGTTGGACAATGAGGCTGCATTCCTCTCTCTTACCCCAAGCTACTTCATATCTGAAAACCCGGGGTCTATGGATTTTTCCTGAACCAGTGCTTGAGCAGGTAACAAGAATGGGGTTATGATCAGAACACTAAACTGGTAAGATGTGAACTGAGTTGAGGTACTTGAGATCCATCCACTCCTTGTTAACAAAAGCTCTGTCCAACCGGGCTTTTGTAAAATATGTAGCCTCCCTTCTATTGCACCATGTATATCTGTCACCAATAAAGCCAATGTCCATCAGACCACATTCCTCAGTAACTATCCTGAAGGCTTCCATTTGTTGAAAAAGTCTAGCATGGGATCCAAATTGTTCCTCTTGTAGGAGGATTTCATTAAAATCCCCCAGATATAACCAAGGACTATGGATATGGGATTGTATTAGTTGAATTAATTTCCAGCTTTCTTTCCTTCTAGCAGCAATTGGTTGTCTATAAAAACCTGTAAGAATCCAGCTTTTTTCCATTGTTGAAGAATGTATGGTCAATGAGATGTGATGATTAGAGTAGGAATTCAACTCAGCTTCCACCTCTTTCTTTTAGAGGAAAGCAAGGCCACCACTTCTTCCCACGCAGTCAACAATGAAGCTGTGGTCAAATTTCAGTTTGTTTCTGATGCTTTCCATTCTATTTCTTTTACATTTAGTCTCACTTAGGAAAACATAATCCGAGCTCTTGTCCTTCACCATATGATGAAGCTCTCGAACTGTCTGAGGGTTCCCAAGCCCTCAGCAGTTCCATGCTAAGTGTTTCAAGGGGACTGGCAGGGCTGCTGAGTAGCCACTGCCATGTATGCTTGCTTAGATCTCTTCTTGGTCATGATGGGTCTTGGAGGGGTCTCTACAGGCCTTTTTTTTATGTTTGGACTTGCTAGGCTCCCTCATTGGTGTATCACATGGGCCATGTTGGGCTGGGATTCCTAGGCCTCTAGCCCTCCTCTTCCATGTGGGCCCTCTTTTAGTTTGGCCGACTTTCAAGGGCTTGAGAGGAGAGGTTTGAGAGGGAGAACTGATAGGAGTTTCTTGCCTACCTGGGCTACTAGACCCGAAAGAGTTTAAAACAATAAGGGGGGAAATAGCTGGAGAGTCTATCCTTGACTCGTTAGGTTCTTCTATATGCATGTCAAGGTAAGTATGAGGGAGCTTGAGAGCAGTTGGAGTTACCTGGTCAGAGGGCCCATACTTTTCGCTAGCACCTTGCGTGTTGCCCCTTCTCGAAAAAAGACTCTGAGAAATGTTAGTGCCAGAGCTTCCTCTATCAACATGATTGGAAGTCTCAGCACTATTGCCTTTTACACCAATCACCGGTTCTTCATCCTCGTACTTGCTAGGTTCCTTGTTGTTTTAGCGCCAATCTCCTGAACTTGCAGACTAATCTTTCTTCTTTGTGTAAGTTTGGTTGCTTCTCACTGGGGGGCTAGCACGCAGCCAAGGACTATATTGAGCTCCTACTCCTTCCCGATATTTACCTTCTTGCGAAGGGTTTGGACATGTCAGTCCCAGATGCTTGATTACCCCACACTGAAAGCAAAATAAAGGTAGACATTCGTATTTGAATAGAATCCAGAAACATTGTGTCCCCGTGTTGATAAAACTGCCTCTTAACAAAGTTTTGGTAATGTTAACTTGAACTTTCACCCTAAGGAAATTGCCCGATGCTAGTCCTCCTGCATCAACATCCACTGCAAGGACCTCTCCCATTGCCACACCCAGTTTCTCCCCCAAGTTTTATTCATCCCTGCAAATGGGAGGTCATGAAGCTGTACCCAGAAATTCTCCTTTGAGAAGGACAAATCTTTAGGCATCAAGCATCCTTCACAATCTTGTAGGTTGACTAGAAATCTGTCAAATGTCCAAAGATGACCCGTTAGGACCCTCGTCTTCTCCATGGTGCTTTGAAATTCTACTAAAAATTTGTTGGGCCCAAGGTCCTTAAAGGATACCTGTCCTGCTGCTTGCCAAACCTTACTCATTGTAGCTTGGAAAGCGCCTTTGTTTACCTCCTTCTCAGCTACAACCAACGCTGCTAAACATCTTTTACTTTTTTCTCTGGACAGCGATATCTCCTCTTGCGAGATGAGAACTTCTTGTTTTTCTACTTCCGTGAGACAGAGTCCCTCGTATAGACTCATTAGTTCCTCTGCCATGAGACTTGGGACTGATCTGAGAACTATAACAGAAGGAGACGCATGTGGATGATGACAAACTATAAAGTATCCTTCTTAATCTCTTCGGACATAGTCCAAGAGGGAACCTCTAAGTTTTAAGAAACTTAGAGAGAAACCACCCCACCTTTCCAGAGAGAGAGGGGACTCCGCATCAGTTGCCAAAGCTGTTGGATTATATTTTATGTCTCATTCATTTAGCTGTTTTTGGGATTCTTGGGGTAATATGCCACTACTTATCTATCAGAAATGAGAATTTCCTCATACTTTTCACTTGATAAGTACATATATGCATGCACGTACTCGTTTTAGTTTTGGTTTTTGATTTATGCAATATGCTTTGGAGTTACGATGCCCTTGTGTTTGTTTGTTTTTTTTTTCAAGTCTATTGTTTGGTCCTCTTTCTAGATTATTTTTGATACGGATGCTTGGTTCTGTTGCCTGATGACATATATTCAAAAACTAACTTCTTCAAACCTAATGTATCAAGAGCAAACTCTATAATATCCCTCAAAAAGTTGTCCCCTTGGAATATAATTGTCAATAATAATGTTAATTATTGAGGTTTGATGCAGCCAGATGAAGACTAGAGGATAAGAATTCTGAGCAGCCCAATCTCACGGAAGCAGTTAAATAGTTTTCTTCATTTTAAAGAATTCTTTACTTCAGTTGTAAGAAGATCTTAATTTTTGTAGACAGTTTGAGAGGTTCAAATTCAAGTCTAATAATTAGGACAACTAGCTCTATTTTGTGATGAATAAAATTATCGTACATTGTAAATTTTAGTTTTCTTTGCCTGGGGCTGCTTGAAATTTCTGTATACTCTGAACTAGACAGAACTGCCACTTTTACGTTTTTTATTAATTGTAGATTTCCAGTAAGTAAATATAATCAACAAGATTCTCATATGAACATGATGCATTGTGCAAGTTTTGACAAGGTATTTACTACAAAAGTTGTTTGACCCTGGAGTTATTGAGAAATTCCTCAAGAATTGGGCTTCGACGCATAGCAAGGGATCTCTCTCTCTCTCTCTCTCTCTCTCTCTCTCTCTCCCCTTCACGAAAATCCTAACCCGAACCCACAGACCTCTCCCTCTCCTTCCCGAGTCTCTTTTCTACGCAAACAAGGCAACCCATGCTCAACGTATTCACATGGCCTAGCTGGACAAAGATTGTAGATGTTTCTTCTTCAAAGCTTTTCATTAATCTAAATATTCTCCCTAATCATATTGAAAAGCAATGAGTGTATTCATTGGCAAAGGACCCAACATGGGATTGTGCGTAAGGATGGATTCCAGATTGAGCTCTAATAAAAATGTATCCACTACTGCTCTTGCATGAATCATGGTCTTAGGGGACTTTCTTTTTGCACAGTGACTCAGTTGTACTTTTTCTTTAATGGGTTTGAGTGGTTTGGGTCCCTTGTGTTCCCTGTGGGTTTGAATTCTTGGATTTTCTTGGTCGGTTTGAGAGTAGAAAAAATAGTAACTCTGGGTTTGTTTCTGAATGGCTGGGTGTGTTTGGGAGGGCAGAACATTGGAGGGGTTGACCTAATTTAGGTGTGTCTGGTTTAGGGTCTTCTTTTGGGGCCGTGGGATCAAATTAAGGTTATTTGCTGAAAGTGGGTACGCAATAATAACGGAGTTGTTTTCCAATTTGGGCTGGTTTTGGACAGGGTTTCTGAAAGGATATGCTTTGTTCTTTTTCAATCTAAAGGTAGATTTTGGACAATCTTACTAGGAAATTTAGTGGGATTCTGCAATTTTTGTGCTGTTTTTGGCAGGTAAGTCAAAGAAGGAACCACATTGCAGTTCTGTTTTAAGGTTCTAAGAGACTTGGCTTTGGAATTTTGGGCTTGCTTGTTCGTTTTCCTAGTTGATTTTGGTTTGTTATTGTTGCTTAAGGGAAAAGACAACTGGGTTTCTATTTCTGCTCGACAAATTGCTCTATTTGATGCAAAACATTTACTAGGCATGAAAATGGATTTCAGGGTGAGATAAGATGTTGAGGAGGTTGTTGTTCGGTTTCCCAATAGCGAGGAGAGAGAGAGAGAGAGAGAGAGAGAGAGAGAGAGAGACCTGGGATGGATGCAGAGACAGAGTGAAAGGAGGTTAGGGGGGTTTTGGTTCGAGGGAGATGGAGAGAGAGGGGAACAGGAAAGGGGGATTCCGACAAAAGAAGCAAATCCCCTGCAGCGCAACGAGCATGTTTGAAATTGTAGCCCTTACGTGGCACTATTTTATTGGTCTCCGATAAATCAAGCTTATAGGAAGCACCATTGAAAAGATTTTCTCAAAACATTTTGTACCTTGACCTTCCATCTAATATGGTATATATATATATATATATATATATATATATATATATCTCTATGACACGTGCATGCACACAGAAGGCACTTCTTATGGATGCACCAGAGAAAAGTTCATGTGGACACCTGTACATTTGAAATTCAAGATGTCTCGTTTCAATGTTCTTTCATTGACTAAAACTTGTGTTACCGAGAAAAGAAGCCCAGGAAATCACTTGGTATTGATGCAACTTTGAGGAGGTACTTCCTCACCCATTACGGTTAAACATCTTCTAGAGGAGTGACTTTTGTATTTATCACACTCCATTACCAAATTATAATACTGGGTGAGAAATTATGAGACTTTAAACGAAGTTTTGCCTAGCCCTTAAAAAATACTTATTTTGTATCCCAATCAAAACTATCCCTGGCATCTATAAAGGGGTCTGTCAGATGACAGGATGGGAAGGATTTAGAAAATTAGAACTTCAAATCTGAAAGTTCTATTATTGGGATACTTATTTTGTATCCCAATAAAATTCATGCTTTGAACGCATATTTTATTATGCGTTCAAATCTGAAAGACTTGATCAAAAGATATTCTAATCATGATTTTGTGTAGGTTGGTTCATTCTTGATGGGATGGTGGGGTGTCATTTTCAGAGCAGACATATGCAGCGTGTCAGACTATCTAGCCATTGGATTGACGACTGGTTACTTGGGAAGTCTGACAACTTTCAATGCTTGGAATCAGAAAATGCTTGATCTCAGTATTAATGGCCACTGGGTATTTGTTGTGCTTGGTTTTCTTGTAGGTAAAAACCGCACTGTAAGAACATTGTTATAATAGCAGTATGTAGTTTTGAATTTCAACTGAGGCATATCCCTTGCTTGAGTCTTTTCAAACCCAAATACAATCAGTCTCCACTCTGGTTCTATGAATTTAAAAAGTAAGATGATTCATAACCTTGTGATTAATTGCAGGGTTGTTTCTTGCGGCTTACTCCATTATTTTTGGGGTGGAGACAGCCAAGGGTTTCAGGTGGCTTCTAACAAGGCAAAATGGAAGTTCAGGAAATGACACCCGTAGCTCTAGCAGCAACGGGAGAGTGAACACCTGCAGGGCGTCACTTGGCGGTCATGGTGGTCATGCTGATTTTGATGCTAGCCTTGTTATCGGGTGTAAGTGGAGCCCTTTTGAGGGAGGAGTTTAACAGTGGCAACAGTGGCTTTCAGCTGTGGTTGGCTTGCGTTGTTGGACCTCCTGTTGTGTGGATCAGGTGGTTCTTAGCCCGAATCAATGGACGTGGATTAGGAAGGGCAGGTTTGTTGAAATGGGTGCCATTTGGAACTCTGATTGCCAATGTTTTTGCAGCTTGTATCATGGCAGCGCTTGTCCTTAGGAAGAAAGCGGTAAGCTTCTTGGCAATCTGGAATAGAACACTCGTTCACATGCAGAAACCTTCAAAATGTCGTACATTTAGACATGACACAAGGGATTTTTTCTCAAATCATGTCAAATTAACAAGTCTGAAAGTTTTTAAAATCTTGATTTATATCTGGTGCAGGCGAGTAGCTAGACTTTTGATTCTGTAGCAGTGGGGATCACAACTTGGATTCTTGGGATGTCTGAGTACCATCTCTGCCTTCATTGCTGAGTTCAATGCAATGAGAGAACGCAAGCAGCCTTGGAGGGCATATGCATATGCGTCCATTACCATTTGCTTATCATTCAGCTTGGGGATATTGATATACTCTATACCCGTTTGGATAAAGGGCTATGGATAGCAATGTTAAGGGTAGCGTTTTCTGGCACACCTTTACACATCTAGTGGAGCCATGAACTGATGTTTAAGGATGGTATGAAGTAATGTTTACAATGATGCTCATGGCTATGATTTTAAAGGATGCTTTTAATGTTGAGGTTTAAGCTTATGCTTTAAATGATGATGTTTAACTCTATGCTTTTAAACGATGAATGGACTGGTAAATGAAAGAAATGAAAAGGAAATGACTGAATTGAATGAAACGTCTGTATGTTTAATATATGAAAATATGTAATGGCCACGACTAAATGAATGGGCACCAAAAGACTGCAGATTGCAATGCTTGGTAAGTAGTACTGACGGTGCACCCAGTGCTACTCCCTAACTGAGGGATTCCCAACCCGGGGCCACTGGCGAAATCAGGTCCAAAAACTACTAATCCCAACACATGAGACATAACAGTGTATACTGACTAGAGGAAAGTAAAACGAATGAATGAATACATGTATATATATTTTATGAAAGGAAATTTTTTTTAAAGAAAAGCACCACCTTGTAATGTTTTCAAGGAAATGTATGATTTATGTAAAGTATGTAGATGAACGTGAATGCATGACTAAAAATCTATGTTAGTATATTTTGACTCTGAAGTAATACTTATTGAGTATTTGACTCACTTTAATTTTTATGTATGCCCCCCCTTCCAAGGACAAAGTGAGGAAGAAGCAACATGAGAGATATGCCTCAAGGGAAGAGTGATTGTAGCCAATGAGGGTTTTATGTAACGCGTGAAAGGGTATTTTTGTAAAAAGTATTTATTTATTTTTACGATTTCCACTTCAACTCTCTTTTAGCTTATAGAGTAGATTTTTAGTTAAACTTTTAGACTCTTTCGTAGAGGTGTGCATCCGGATCCGGGTATCCGGCCATAACCGGATCCGGATTTCGTAATCCGAGCGGATAACCGGATTCAATCCGGATATCCGGATTTTTTTTTTTTTTTTTTTTTGCTATAATCCCGGATATCCGGGTTATACCCGGATTCAATCCAGATTTTTTTTTTTTTTATTGTTGTTATTTTTGGCTTTATACCCGGATTCAATGAATCCAGGTTTTGTAAAATAAAAAATAAAAAATTCTAAAAATATATTTATAACTTTAAAAAGAAATTATATCACTTTTTCTTTTTTAAAAATCTGATCTCATATTTAAATTGCCCATATTTTTTAAAAAAAAATAATTAAAACACTTTAAAAGAATTTTCTAAAAATATAAATTGAAGAACAAAATAAATAAAAATGCAAACTAAATAATATTGTTGTTACATCACAATGCAAAACATAAATTTACAAAGAACAAAATAAATAATCAATTACAATCAATTACAACAGCATCAATTACAAAGGATCTTCGACCTTGATTAAGGTGGAAAATTACAATCCTGAGATTGATTTTGAGAAAAGCTCCATCAATTGCTGCGACACATCTGCATCAAGTAATCAAGTATTAATTAGCATCAAGCACCATTCTTGCCAAGGGCTTTAACCAAACAAGAAACTGAACCAATCAATTCATCCAAGAGGAGTGTGTGCTGTAGCACAAATCCCATGCTTTTGACAGAATTTGACTAAAGAATCACGCTGGAAATAAGGGTGACATTCAAACTGGTTAACTGCATCATTAAATATTTGATCGTATTTTTTAAAGATAATTTACAATTTCTTTATAATCTCGTATTTGATCTAATTCATCAGCAGCAGTACAACCCATTGAAACCAAATTATGCAAAACAGATCAAGATGCAAACTCACCAGTATGAGTAGCTCCAAATGATAGGGTATTGTTCCAATTAGCAAGCCATAAACTGTAGCCATTATAAAATAGACAACATATTATATATTAAAAAGGCCACAGTTTTTATTACAGAAAAATAATAAAAATTAAAGTAACATAGTTGAGAAATCAACTTACCAAACTGAATTGCCCAAGGAAAAATGGCCCATCATCAAACTAATGTAGAGCATTTTCCAGGGGATCAAAAGCTGGACCTGATGCAAGATCCTATAACACTTCCCAGAATAAGTTCAGTCCAAAAGAAATAAATGGAGACAAAAAGCAAGATCCTATAACACAACAATTTGTCTTTCTTTCTAAAGGACTCTTCATTTGCTTTTGGAGGAGTATCTTGAATTCCAGTATTTCTCAATTTCCTCAGCTATTCTTCCAGGGATTCTCCCAACAATTAGAGACCATCTGTTTAAAGTACTTCATGCATCGTTACAATGATGTTAGAGAGATCACACAGAGAGAGAGAGAGAGAGAGAGAGAGAGAGAGAGAGAGAGAGTACCTCTCGCCAACAAGATTAAACATTATTACAACAAGCGTCTCCTCATCTTATGAGAATTGAAGCTTCGAATCGTGATTGTTATTCTTTGGCGCCTCAAGTACTGCAAATAAACATTAAATGATCAAAATTTAATTAATCCCCCAAACTAAGTCACCTGCCTTGTAGTCTGGGTGCCCAGAATCCAAAACTTTAGCCACCCCATAACTAGTTAACGGCTGCAAGTATCCACCAAGATATCACAATTGCAAGCTCAAAAATGTAAGCTGTATATAAACTTCAACGAGCAAGCACAAATGGATAACATGTAGGGGTCGCAAGACAAGTAGAGGTTCTTGACAAGGACGCCATGGAAACATCCGGATAAATTAATAGCAACAAAAAAATCAAAAATAGACTAGAGATTAGGAAAAAAAAACCAAACCCAGATCTAAACCAGAAAGAAGAGAAAAAAAAAAGTTTAATAAACACAATCACAACATCTATAGAGAGATTAATAGAGCAAAAAATCACATTCCTAACAAAAGCCCGTTGCCCCAACTGCAGAAATCCTTTATTTTTTATAGATCTACACACAGAAACTCAAATCTGCCTACACAAACTCAGATCTAGCTAAAGTGGGCAACGGCCAATGAGAGAGGAAAGTTATATACAAACACCCAAACCCAGATCTACACACAAACGCAGATCTATAAACACAAACTCATATCTAGCTAAAGGTAGCAACAGCCAACGAGTAACGAGAAACTATCCGTAAGCAAGTAACGAGAAAAACTTGGGAGAGGAAACTGATATACAAACATATCTAGAGAGAGAGAGAGAGAGCATACTGAGTAACGAGAAAAACTTGGGACACGAAAGAAATTACCGGACGGTAGCCACTATAGTCACCGACGGCCCAGTCATCGGCAACGACGGATCCATGTGAGCAAGAGTTAGGGTTTCGCTGGGGGTTGGGGGAGAGGATCGTCGAGGTCTCTCTGTCCGTAAAGGGGTGAATACTGAATCTGAAACGAGTGTTGTTTTGTTTTTAAAATTAAAACCGGTTATGGATATTCGGTTATAAAATCGGATCCGGGCGGATAAGAATTATTTCTTAACTGCCCGGGTGTAATCCAGGCGGATAACCGCCCGGATTCACCCGGTTTCCGGATTTCGGATCCGGACCGAATAAAAATCCGGTCCGAATGAACACCCCTACTCTTTCATATACTGGGAAAGAAAGAGAAAAAGTTTTAAACTGATCAGTAATTCCTGTCTCTTTTTCTAAAAACCATTTTAAAAAAATCCAACCACAAAGACACGGGTGTTACATATAAACTCTAGTGGGAAAGTTTTAAACTATATTTTCATCTCTTGAAAATTAGTTATGATAATTCACTATTTTTTACTTTTTTGGTTAATTTTTCAAGGGATCAATACATATTCTCTACTCCAAAAAAAATTACAGAAATTAAGTTATTAAAATAAAATGCTCACCCAAAAAAAAGTGATTTTTATCTCCTCGACACATATACTGTGAATTTCATTCTCTCTATTTTCGTTTCATTTCTTATTCCGCATGTAATTAACAAGAAAATCCGAGGTTAAAAAAGATCAAAGATATTATATATAAATATATATCACAAAATCAGATATATACTGTAAATTATTCTCATTGTTTTTCATAATTTATTTCCATATTTTTTAATTTTGTTTCATTAATTTATTGAAATATGAAATATGATTCTTTTTCTTTTAGATAATCTTATAGAATGGTAATCCAAATGGATGAGAATTTAATTGTGATGAAGTAGACGCACATCATGCAAACCTCAAAACTGAGGGAGATATTAAAACTTGATGCATCCTAAGGTACTGCTATATAGGTTAGCTAATGAAAAATCACCAATTTTTAGTCACTTTCAAGCGGCATCCCTAAAGCTTGAAATTAAGAAATGAAAACGGGAAAAAAATCACGAAACGCGTCTAGAATTTCTTTTGGGTCCCCTTCTTAATTAATGAAGTTAAATGAAAATGTGAGGAGGTGGCCGTACGTAATTAGTTGAATTTTGGCTTCGGTTTCTTTGTTTCTTTTAATACAGTTGGCCATGATCTCACATATATATTAATTAAAGAAATTGAAAAATTAAGTTCTAATATATAAATAAGTGCCAGTTGGGCACGTAATTAAGATGCATATAATTTTGAGAAAAACTTCGTGATATATACATATTATATGTGGAACTCTCTACAACTTCTTAATCGTTAATTACGTGATATGCACGTAAGATGCATATAATTTTCTTTGAATTTTTTCCGACAAAATTTGGAGAAAAAAGACGTGATATATACATATTATACGCGGAACACTAATAACCCTAATAAATCGTTGAGTAGTTGGTATTTAAAAAAGAGTTCTTCTACTTAGTAGCCCTATAGCACAAATCTAGTGAGGAAAAAAAAAAAAAGATAAAAATTAAAAATAGATATATGGTAGTACTGTCCAATAGACAAATTACTGTCCAATTTCTAATAAATAGAAGATGATATCATATATATAAGTACACAAAATATAGAGGCAAGTTAAGTATAATCTACATGATATATATATGTTATGTTGCCTTACAAAATTCCAATAGAAATTCTCTTTTTCTCATTACTTTTTCAGGTTTTGGGTGTATGTCGACGACCTCTTTTGGTGTTCTTTTACTTTTCTAAGGTTTTATTTTTTTATTTATTTTTATTTGACTTTTGCGAGGACCATTAATAATTTAATAGTTTACACGATAATCAATCAGATCGGGATGTGGCACTTAGCTAATTTGGCTGACGACCGAATCATCTAGTCATTAATGAATAATTTTTATAGGCCGGCGGCTTAACATTAATATCTATTTCCATCGGTTAATATCCATGCATCATACGAATAAATGAGATACGTACTTATTGTTGTTAATGTATTGAAGAAAGATAGTTAAAACAGAGAGACACGCTGTATTTAATGTTGTCAATGTATTTCACTGCTAATTGATCTCGACTGCTAATCTATATATATATATATATATATAATAATAATAATAATAAAAGGATGGCCTAATGTGTCGGTGTATCTCCAATATCTAAGTTAGGGATATATGTGTATTGTTGGGTAGTAATAGATTCGAATCTGTTACCCCGGGCTGCTAGCGTTGTCCTTTATAGAGGGATAAATTGTTGCTGACAATGACAATTGATTCTTTTTCTAAATCTTGAGATATTGATCACCAGATTCTCGAGATATGATTGTAAAAGGAAAGAATTGACATAAAAGGGTAAATATTCCGAATATCTCGCCATTTCCTTTTGAGTAAATATCTTCTATTAGTGACAATTACCATATTAATAATGTTGGGGATTGTTACGATTCCATGGTAACCAGCATATGGTGTATCTGCAGCATATGGTGTACCTGCAGCATATTACTCTGTACCATTGGGCTAGCCTAATAGAGATTAAAGTGACTTTTCAGTCAGCATCGACATTAAATATAGAACAATGATAAATACAGTTATAAGCTATACAAGTGCATCACATTTTTTTTAAAAAAAGTATGAGGTTCACCATTACAAAAAAAAAAAAAAAAATTATGTATGTCTCATATTTAGTTTATTTTTTTTTAAATGAGTACACAATTCTTGCGCTTTCTATGACCACAAATATAAATTCTTTTAACTATAGTGAGGTTTACATACCATTTTATTCTTCTCTATGTGAATTTTACCGAAGAACACCGCTGGAGCAGCACTTTAGAAATTAAGGATTTTTAGGGATGACCATGAATTGGTATGATGTTAAAAGTACACCCTCGATCATTAATTTTGGTGACGCCTAAATTAATTCACAATGGAAATATATGGTGAGTCCAACACTATTAATTAACCAATAGATTCGATTCATTTTAACACTGGCCCATACGAACGAGCTTTCCCTGATCAATAACCTTTATTAAGAAATTCGTTAAATAATCTACTTTATAATAAAATTAATTTTATAATTTGACATATCACATTAAGACATATTAATTTGTGAGTTTATTTTTTACTAAAGTGTTTTCCATATATATTATATATATAAAGAAAGTTTGCCAACAAAACTTATTTAAAAACTTACGAGTTAAATGAAAGTATAACAAAATTAAATACCACTTAAATGATTTGAAAGATTCTAATTAATTATTAGGAAAAATTTTATCCATCATCTTTTTAATAGAAATGATACTTATAATTGTGAGTATGTAAACGCTGCATAATCACTTTAAAAAAAAATATATGATATTGACATGGAAAGAAAATTAATTTTTTAATATTTTTTTTCAAAATGAATATGCATAACTTTTACACACTTCATAATTGTATGTAGTATTATCATTTTTTCAATTATCATTTCCTCAATATTATCTTATTTGATATCTAATAATTGAACGATAAGTAATGAAGGATAAATAGTTAATTTGCAATCATTAGAGAATGATGAAATAATGATACATAGTTTATAGCATTTCTCCATTAATAATAGAAAAGTCTTTATATTATTATACTTCCATAGTGGATTAATATGTAGATACTACACAAACTCCTCCTACTGGGGAAGCTTGTTAAGCTTACAGTATACGTAATCACCGTATTTCTTGGTCTTGTACTTGGGAGGATTGTCTTCGTTCACGAGCTTGGGGTGAGGCCCTACCTCAAACTCCGATGGAGGTTCCAAGAACACGGGCCACGATATTCTTGTTTTCTCTTTGTCAACTGTAGTTCTGTGCAGCACACTCTTGTATTTCCCATTGCTCAATATCTGCCACCAGAAAATCTCTAATTTAAAAACATTATTAAATATTTCAGAAGTATGGATAATAGTTCATATTTTCAAATAAGATTATATGTGTGGAACTCTTAAATGTATAGTTCATAAATGTTTTTAATATATTATTAATTTTCTTCATAATTTATTGAAAATTGAAAAATGATATTCCTTTATATTTATTATTATAATATCATAATCCAAATGGATGAGAACTTAAAACTTGCTACATCCCAGATAAAATGGAGTTAACATTGACGTGTTCACGGTGTAAAATTAATTAAGGAAATCATCAACTGTTTTAATCACTTTTAAGATTCCTAGAAGATTGAAAATTAACGAGGATTTAAAAAACCATAAAATGCTCCGAATTAAAATTTTTATAATTGGGCACTCTCTCCCTTTTTAAGTGAGTGCTGCTACAGGGAAGCCCGAATCGCACGAATAGTGCCGTGGATAAGTAAAGAAAGAAGAAAATAAAAAATAAAATAAAACAAGAAAATGTAAAATGTAAGATTCTTTGTGATTTATGACATCTCTCCCTATAGCTCTTTCATCTTTCACTCCAGGTCATGAAAACAAATAAAAGTAAAAAATATATATTTACAATTGTAAATGTGTAAATGTCATGTAATTATTTAAAAAAATATATAAATAAATATAAGTCATATATAAAAAATAATAATATTTTAATAATAAACCTCGCTCTTTTTTAAATTTTAAAACGACTGTACGATATTTACATATTTTATGACTGTATATAGCATTATTTATTATTATAATGTTATTGTTTAATATTATTATTGTTTTAGAATTTAAAAAAATTGAATTGTTTATTATATTTTGTATAAAAATTTAATAAAATTGTAATAATAGGATGAAATAGATTAAAAGTGTTTATCAATTCAAATGACCAATTTATCTTTATTTGTATGCATACTTAGTTATTTTTAACTAAAATGATAACATCCATTTTATCTTCATTTAGCTGTGTATACTGTAGGCATCCTGAAACTTAAAAAAATTGAAAAGATATACAGATGAGCAGTTATGATTAGGGTAACCAGTCTGTTCGATAGCCCGCTCGGTACTCGCTCGGTTAAACTCGAATCGAACTCGACTCGTGAAAAAAGAAAAAAGCTCGTTCGTGAAAGCAGATACCCGCTCGATTTGTAAATAACATATACTTGACAAAACTCGACTCGACTCGATTAAGGCTCGTTTAGGCTCGCTCGTTTATACTCGAGTCGAGTCGTTAGCTTGACTCGATTAAAACTAATTCATATATTGATAAATATATACATACACCTATGCATGTATATATGTATTAGCTAATAATATAAGCATATCACTTTTATAATTAAATATATAATATGTATTCTAATTATTTATGTCTATATAGTGAATATACTTCATAGATATATTTTATAATTTGTATAATAATTAGTTAATAAAATTTAATAATTTCATATACTAGTATGTGAGAACCATATATGAGATATATGTTATCATATTAAGTGTATGTATTAATAATATATATAGGCATATAATATATTGTTATTTTGGATAAATATTAACTAGTTAGATATTAATTATTTATAAATTTTTTAAAATTTTATAATTTAATAGAAGTTCTACTTGTTAGTTGTATAAATTCAATATTAATTCTTTTTTGTTTATTTAATTGATTAATTATTAAATCTTATTAAAAAAAAAAACAATTCAAGCTCGAGCTCGAGCTCGAGCTCAGCTCGACTCGAACTCATTTGTGGGACGAGCTCGAGTTCGAGTTGAGATTTTAACTTATCGAGTCGAGTTTGAACAAAGATTTAACAAAAATCTCGAACTCGGATTCGAGCTCGAGTATTTTAAATCAAGTCAAGCTCGACAAGCTATAAACCAGCTCAACTCGACTCGGCTAGATTACAGCCCTAAAACTTATGATCAAAATTTGAAAACTAGTGAGATTGTATCTTAAAAGGAGGATAAATTGGACATTTCATAACGTTTGCTATTTCGGGACATTCGTGTTTTAAAAAGTTGCGTGTCTTCTAGCATTTTTCTTTTTAAGTTACGTTTTTTTTTTTCTCATCTTTTACTTTCAGGTTTTTATTTTTTTATCAGTTTATTATTTTTTCATTCGATATTCTAATTTTCTTTATTTATTTTAATGGACTGTTGATAACTGTTGAGTTCGATGTAATTATTTTTGTCCAAAAGTTGACATTTTAGTTTTTCTTGAACATTTTGGGCGAGGTTTGAACGTTGACAAATGAGATAATTTTAAATAAAAATTAAATAAAATATTATTAAAATATTATTTTTTAATAATATTTTATTATTTTAATATATAAAAATATTGAATTGCTTGTAATATTTTATGTAAAATTTTAAAAAAATTATAATAATTAGTTAAAACTACCTTTATATTCAAAACTAGCCTCAAATATAATTAAAGATCCGCTCTGCATCAATCAAAGCAATAAAATATAGAATAAATAATTTTTATGTTAATTAATGCACATTATCTCACTCTTCGTTAATTTAATTTAAAGTTTTACTACTCATCATTCTTACATATTATACTTATTTTTAATTTTTTTTAATTTTATTTTTTTTAAACTAATTAAGTTCTACCACTCATTATCCATACATCAAATATTTGGTAAAAATAAAATAAAAATAAAAAAATATAGTACGAAGATGATGAGTAAAAATTTTCTTTTAATTTATGTGCAAATTATGAGATTGATTATGAATGAATACCTCAACTTGGTCGCCAATATGGATAACCAGGGCATTGGGGATGTACTTGACATCATACCAATGACCATCCTTGAAAGCTTGGAGGCCTTGGACCTCGTTGGGCACAAGGATGGTGAAGAAGGACATGTCAGTATGAGCCACAACCCCAAGAGCCAGATCCGGCCGCGGACACGGTGGGTAATAGTTGATCTTCAGAAGGTACACCAACTCATCCCCGCCAGCGGCCTCTTTCAGCTCATGCCCTTCAAGCCCTAAACCCAACGACAGGCTCTTGAACAGCTTCTCCACCACCCCATGCAGGTACTTTGCATATTTCTCATTTGTCTCCCTGCACCCAATTTCACAGATCATAATTCCATACCTTTGAGAAAATATAACCATAGTCATGTAAATTAACCTTCCCTAAAAAACTTAATAATCTAACAAATTATGTTTAAATCTACCGACCCACTTTTCACGTACCCATTACGTACAAATCGTATGATCTTTACAAGTTTTTATTCACACAATTTTCAAGACTTTCACAAAATCCAATATATATATACATATCACCATTTTTTTCTTTTTATAAAAAATATTTTCTCACAATATTTATTATCTTTAATTTGTAAGGAAATTATGTTTCCGACTTTCCGTTTAAATAATAAGGGGAGACGAGTTAAATAAAATATTATTAAAATATTAATTTTAAATATTATTATTATTTTAAATTAAAAAAATTAAATTATTTATTATATTTCATATAAAAACTTTAAATAATTATAATAATTTGTAGACATTACTGCCGTATGGCACACGAGAAAAATTCTCCTCGCAATTGTACGCACGGTATAAAAAAGAAGATTCTACCGTATATTAAAACCGTGAAAATTTTGATTTTTTTTTTTAATGGGATCTAATTTTTATTAAAAAACTTGTCTGCATTTGGAGGTTTTCCCTCACATAACTCTTAATTAAGAACATAGATGAAGATATATATGCCTCATCTTAATCTTCGTGATCATGATTTTCACCTTCAACTTGTAGAGAAGATGTTTTTTTCCCTTTTTTAATGCAAAGAAATTGATTAGTTGACGATAAGGTGTACGTGCAAAAAAAAAAAATGAAAAAATGAAAACGACACGAAAAGCAAATTAAGAATATTGAAGTTAAAAAGAAAATGTTTTGAAACCTGTAAGAAGAAGGGTTCTTAGGCCAGAAGTGGTAGTTAATGGCAGAAGGAGGCCATATTTTATGGAACAAATGGTCAACCCAGCCTTTCTTCCCTCCCAATTCTTTCTGAAGCATTGTTCCATAACCTTCGATGGACTGAGACCCTGGAGGCTTTGCATAAACCTCTTTTTCCTCCTGTGGGAGCTCAAAGAATTCCTTCCCAACAGCCTGCAACTTTGTTATCACTTCTGCAGGGATTTCATGGTTCACGACTTGGAACATTCCCCAGTGTTGGCTAGCCTCCACTATAGCCCGGAGGAGCTCTTCCTCGTCTTGGTCATCCCTGATATCAATGGTTGGGACCTCAAGGACCTCCCCCTGGAAGGTAGTGCTCCCCGGTTGTTCATCCTCCGACCTTATGTACTCTTCCGGGATGCTTTCCTTGGACAAAGAGGCAACATCTTGCACTCTCTCCAGCACCATTTTTTTTTTATCAGAAAATGTGCAGGCACCTGGCCGGTTTCAGGTCTGTTCTTTTCTCTGATCTCTAGCTCTGCGTTTGCGTATCTCTGAACCTCCTGAATCTCATTTTATAGGGCTGCCTACGAAATCAACTGTGCTAATAAAGCCAATTGGAGGCTTGGTAGTAGGGTGGCAGTAGAGATAAAGCAAGGCTATCGTTTCCCATAATGGGTTCCGCTGTTGGCCTACGAGCTAGAGGAGGAGAAAGGCTGTTCAAATTTAAGACGCACTCAGAGCATCTCAATGGTTTTATCCGTATCTAAAATTATCTCATTTTTTACTTATTAAGGAAAAAAAATAGCCGCATTACATTATCTATATTTTAAAATTATCCCATTTTTTACTTATTAAAGAAAAAATCAGTCGCATTACATTATCTAAATTTAAAGTTTTTAACTTTAACTTATAGGAAATGAAAATTAAAAGATAAAATTGGTATTTACGTGATATCAAGTAAATTTATATTTTATTAATTTTTTTAACTCTTTCTCGTAATTTCAGATTTTATTTTTCTTTATTGTATATATGAGCCAATACTTCCATTTTTTTTTCTCTCTCATCTCATATCTTATTTTAATGTATACCAAAAAAATTTGATGTGAATTATTTATTACTATATTAATAATTAAATTATTTATTATTTATTATTATATAATAAATAAATAAATAATTTAATATAGATATTTGATGTAAATAGTCAAAATCTAATTTATCTTATATTATTTTATTTTTATATAATAATAAAATAGTTATTTCAATGTGAAGATTTATGTAAATAGAATAATCAAAATTTATATTTATCTTACATTCATCAAAATTGTCATTTATATATATAGAATCCAATAACGATGCTCTTATACATAAGGATGGAACTACTCGATTTATCTTGTACCTTTAATTTTTAGGAATTTTTTAATTTTCATCTAACTAGCCTTATTTTTTCAATTTAAAATAAATACAAATTTATGTATCATTTTTTAAAATATCATTCATTCTCTCGCTATTTTTATGATATAACCAAATCATTGATACATAGTAAAGTATAAATTGATGACATATGTATATACTAGTCAGGGTAATGCGTGCACGTATACTTAGTTGATAAATATAAAAAATAGTACAAAATGGTAAATTAGAAGGTGAAAAAAGAAATTTAAATAAAAATTGAACAAAATATATTAAGTTAAAAAAAAAGTATAGACTTTACATACAATTTAGTATTTTAATTATTTAAGTATATAATTACAACAGTAAGAAGTTTAAAAAAAAAAATTTTGAGTAATTATGATCTAGTTTGATTTATAGGATGAGCAGAGTATATGTTGAGTTTATTCTAATGCAATTGTCCATATTGATTCATTTCTACGCGTAAGTACATAATCCATTCATTTTCTGAAAATTGAAGTTGTAATATTTGCTAAATATAGTAGGTGCTTATTTAATAATGAAAAAATATAAAGACATAATGCATTAAACATTCTACCTCGCCTGTGTGTTTGAAAACATCAAAAATTGTACAATTCAATATTTTTTTACTATCAGTCCGAAGATAACAACCGTTATACATTTAGTATCTTCCTCTACTTCTAGATAGACTCGATAGTTAAAATTAATGAGAATATTAGTAATTGCGTAATTTTAGCAACTACCATGTTACATTTATCATGTAAGGAATGATCATTTAAAATGATAAGATAAAATGGTTTACCGTGGCTATAAGATGCTCATGTTTTTGCAATTATAACACAAAAATTTTCATTGTAGTCATATTCAGTTGCTTTATTACCATTTGAACGAGACATATAGTGAAACTTTAAGGTGAAGCAGATGTTATCGATCTGGGTTGTGGGAGGCTTCCGGCGTCCCTTAAGATTGATTACGTGTATTGGTGGCTCACTGTGTATATTAAGTTTCAGATGCGGATGATCCTGTGAGTTCTCTCTTTTATATCAAAACTTCACTCCCTCCTGAATCTTGTAGCATTAATGCTCAATCAAGAATCGCCCCATTTCGAGTATTGATTATTGGGATAATAATATAAATAGTCTCTATCAATGAATTTGGAATAAGCTAAGAAGATATACTCGTTTTAGTCAAAAATAGTTTTTTTGGTTATAAAATATTAATTACAAATACCCGTTTTCTTGTAGCGTCATTGCTAAAAAAAAATTTATCGCTATCACTCAAAAATTAGAGAATTCAATAAAGAAATGAATTACTATTAATTTTTTGTCCCTCCCTCTCTCTTCAATGTCTGGGTGAAAAATTGGAAATAATATTTCATTATTTCTACATATTTTAATAAGATATTTTAATGTCTAATTTATTTTAAGGTATTTATTGTATTATTTGGTATGATTTTTATTTTTTGCAATAAATAATTGATTAAAGTAGGTGGGATTATGCAGTAGAAATGATAACTCTTGAGAAGTAGGACAGCCACATAGAATTTTTTAAAAAAACTAAATTTATATAAAAATTTAAATTTATTATTTAAAAATAAAAAATATATTAATTTATAAATCATTTGAAAATATTTTCCCTCAGCTTGTTAGGATGTTATTTAAATTTACTATTTCATCACTTGGTGAGGTTCTGTTTGTATGAAATTATGAATCATCGAATACAATTACAAGATATTTATATTTCATTTTATTTCTTTTATTTAAAAAATAAAATAAAATCACAATAGTTCCTAATATGCGTTAAAATGAATTAAGTGCAGGAAATAATTAATGTGGGTATGCATCGTTTAGGTTGAATTAAAATCAAAGTTAATAATATAAGATTTAGAGCAAATATTTCTTCTTTTTAAAATTAAATTAAATTTGTTTATCTTATTTAATAGTAAATAATATCTACTTATTAAATTAAATCATATTTAATTGGCAATAGTGAGGTACAAGTTTAGGAGGATGGAGCCAATTTGACTTCTCATTTTTAAATTAATTAAGCCGCTTGGAGAAACTCAGAAAATATTGATATTTTATTTTTGAATACTGAATGGTCTTATAATTAAGAAGATTGAGATGACTTAGATCACATCTATACCTCTCATAAACTGACATAAAATAGTATATATGATAAGATCAGAATATAGAAAATGTGGTTATCAATTATTTAATGATTGAAAAAGTTTGATGGTCGTATAATTAATATCTTTCTTTATTTGTGCATGAAAAAGACAAAAGGTCATAAGACAAACACGTGGGTTCCTCCACTTGATAATTATATTATTTAGCAAAAGGTCATAAGAAATCGACGTTGAAGAGACATAAAATACTTGAAGGTCCTCGTGATACTTTATTTGACATTAAAATCTTTAATGTGATGAAATAGGAAAAAAATTATGATACATACATTTTTTCTTTTCTTTTCTTTAGATAACTCAATCAAATCGGAGCGGACGTTGGCGGTCGGCAGAGCATGTCGATAGATTGTACCGGCTATTTTTTTTTTTAAAAAAAAAAAAAAGAAATACTCTTCATTAATCAGACACCTTAAATGAGAGACAATACATGGAAGACAGCTGTTCATATGGCATGCCTACTAATTTTGTTTTTAAGTTTCTTTTTCTTTATTTTATTTTTTACTTTTAAATATTTCTTTTTAAAAAATTTATAATATATTTTTAAATATTAAATAAAAAAATTATCGAATTCAATTGGGATACATGTCAATTAGAGGAATAATTTTTTTTTAAAATAATTATTATATACTCTACATAATAAATCAAGTAGAACCAAACACTTCAACCAAAATCTGGGCATCTATTTTACGGATGAAAATATATATTCATCATCTTATTTTTTTATTATTTTTTCATCAAATATAATATTATATGATAAATTTAAAAATATATTATAATAAATAATTTTTAATTATTTAATATCATAATAAAAAATAATAAAAAATGATGAATAATATTACACTTTTATCTATATATTTATGATCTGTACTCATTCTAAATTGAGTCATTTGATTCTGACACGATTGTTTGGCCCCTTTTTTTCAAAAACTAAATACTAAATTTTTTAATTTAAAATTTAGATTTTACTAAAAATGTGACAATGGACTGAATAACTTGAAAAATCCTTTCTACTTTTGCTAATCAATTTTTTTGGGTTAACTTGTGAATTAATTCAACACGACTCGATTCCACTTTTCTAGCTCCATCAGAGCACTCTTAACTGAATATGTAAATGCCAAAAAGAGCTCCATTTAGTTATTACAGGCAAAAAATTGGCTGCAATAAGTAAATTCATAAAGTTTGGTTTTAAGCTATAGTATTTATAAAAATTAAATTAAATTTGATGTAAACGGTTCAATCAGATGTTAGTTTATTATTTTTTGATACGTAACACTCTCTCTCTTCCCTTGACATTTTTTAGAAAACTGACCGATTTTTTTTGACTTTTATTGCATCAATCAATGTTAACAAAGTTATTAACATTATATTAAATTTATTCTTTAGTATTTATATTAAATTTTGAATCAATTTAATTAAACATTTGTAGTTATTAATATGACCATTAAAAATATGAAGTTTTAACAAATGATTTAATTAAAATATAATTACTAATAAATATATAATAGGTAGAAGAGAAAAATTTCAAACAGGTCCCGTGTTATATTTTACTTTACAACAGCCAATAGATTTTCAACACAAATAAGACTCGTTTATCTTATGGTGTATACGAGTTTATTGAATTACACCTCTCCTCTTTCTCTCGTCTCCCCGCACCCTCTCTTCTTTCTCCTTTCATTTTCTCTTTCTCTTCTCTCTCCAGCGCCTTCTCCTCTTTTTCCTCTCTCATTTTCCCTTTCTCTCTTCTCTCCCGTGCAGCTATCTTGTTTTATTTTGAATATCTTTTGCAATATGGCTATATATGTTGATTTGTAAGGGATTGGTGATCCACACCTTAAGCAATGGGTAATAACAGAGTACGTATTTTTTTGGCGCTGGGTTTTTGCAATAGCAGATTTTTTTTTTTTTTGGCTGCAAAATTCCTGATCTTAGCATAGCTCGCTGCCTTGCGCATGCTTTTTTCGAAAAATCTCTTTTATTTCTTTGTTTTTTGGATTTTTGAAACTTTGTTTTTTTTTTTTTTAGGATTGCGCTGGGTTGTATTTTTGTGTTCTATGGCGTTGGGTTGTATTTTTTTTGCTCTGGGAACAGGTGGGAGAGGACATGTTTTTTATAAACCTTGAAAACTTTACCGCAAAGGAGAGGGCCTCGAAGGAGAGAGAGAGATATTATTTTAGAGAGAGAGAGAGAGGGAGGAGCTGGGCGACGCGGGGTGGGGGGAGGAGAGAGAGAGAGAGTGACAGAGAGACAGAGATCGAGTTTGGTGTAAAATAGGATATTTCACATGTGGGATGCACTTGCTGATAGAAAGAGATTCTCTACGTGAAGATCTTCTTCCGAAGGAGAGAGAGAGCTTAGCATGACGAATTGCATCTTTGGAACTATGATGAAAAATATTACTTATGGCTTATAGTTTAGAATTTAATGTAATAAGATTTACTATTAAAAAATTATTTATTGATTAAGATTTTAAAATATATTAAATTTATTTAAAAATAAATTAAAAAAATATTTTTTGAAATAAAAATTACATAAAAGGGTATATATTTAATAAAAATAAAATATTATAACAAAATAATAATAAAAATAGTCTAATAGATTTTTCAATAATTATAATAAAGAAAATCTCTTTAACAAAACATAACTGATAGGAGAAGAATGAAAAATATCGATTAATAAAGTCTTGAGTACATTATACGATAATAACGAAAAGAAAAATTTTAAACATAAGCTCCTACACCACATATTTTTTTAACTTTTTTAATTTTTTTCTTTTACCAAATATTTGATATATAGATAATGAGTAGAAAAATTTAATTAGTTTTAAAAAAATAAATCTAAAAATAATTTTAAAAAAATTTTAAAAAATAAAAAAAAGTAAGGTATGTGGTGTATAAAGCTTATGAGTAGCAAAACTCAGAAAGAAAAATATAAATGGATAAAGTTATCATTGTGTTAAAATGACGAGGATCATTTTGTAATTTACATAGTAAGGTAAAATAGGAACTAGTTTTCCTTAAGTCTTTTTTATAAAAAGCATCACTTTAATACTTTTATTGAAATATAATTTTTTATTTTATTTATTTTATTTATAAGTATTTTGATATAAAATTATCAAACAAATAAATTTGTAATTTAAGTACTTTAAATCGTTTTATCGTATTTTTTATACCTTCAACCGCAATATCAAATAAACCCGAAGAAGACTTCTTTTGGTCCAATGAAGAGAGAGAGATGGATATTCGAAGGGGAGAGTGGGAGAGAGAGAGAGCCTATTCGTGGCTCGTTTCGGAGCATTCCGTAAATAGAAAGAGATTCTCACGTAAGTTTATTGTTTAATTTGCTATAATCTATACGTGTCAATTCTTTATTTATAGATGTAAAACAAGATATTACAGCCACGAATAAATGGTTCAAATAAAAAATTTTATTCATCATTTTTATATTATATATTATACATAATTTTATATTTTATTTTTTTATTAAATATGTGATGTATAAAAAGATGAATAGAATAATTGAATCAGTTTAAGATAAATAAAATAAAAAAATAAAATAAATGTAATATATAATATATAAAATAATAAATAGCAGAACTCTCATTCACATTACGTGCAGGAAAAAGGATGGTGCTAGCGTAACTGCAACAGGATGCTAGTACATTTTAAATTATTTTTTCTTTCATTTTTTTAAGAAAAATTCTTCTTGCAAACATACTTTGAGCATCAATTCGTGCACCGATATTGATTTGTAAGATATATGTTTAATGAAACGATATGAATTGAAGGCAGAAATAATTTGTATGAAATAGAAAATTTTCTTCTTTTCTCAAATTTTTTTTTATAAAAAAAATAATTAGTACGCGAATTAGTGTATAAAATCTATTTGTATCTAGCAAAGCTCTTTTGGTAATATCTTTTTTAACATTCTTAATTATTAAATATAAAAATATATAATTTTATTAAATTAAAATATTTAAACAGTATTTTTAAACAGCAACTTTGAGTAACTCTACTGATATTTTCTCACAGAAAATAGAAAGGACCTATGGAGTTGATTGACATGCATACAGCACCATCAATTCCTTCATCAAAATCCACAGAGAGGGAAGGCTCTGGAAAGTAAAAAAGACGGAGAGTTCCTTTTATATTGCTTCAGCTTTTATATTTGTTTGTTTTCGACAAACTGGTTGGTAAATCACATTTGGTTGGTATTTATGAACTCATGTGATAGCTGCCTAACAATTTAGTTCATGCTGTCGGTTGAACCTAACCAAAATTTAGTTCATGCTGTCTTATTTTTTAATGTTAAGTTCATGCTGTCTTATTTTTTAATGTTATTATTCTGTTAAAAATGAAAAAAAAAAAATTTATTATTTAAATAAAGTCTAGTCAATATGTGGCCATTGATCTTTAATAACATGACTTGTTAGCTATCATGTCTTCTATGATATGGACGTGCATTATTAAAATTTTTTTTATCGGATCCCAATAAGGACCCAAATGTCGGTAAGACTATAATTTTTGTTATAACATCGTATCAGTGCTTTTCACAAATAAGACACTGTGGTACGGAAATATTGATTATGAGACAAATAATAATATAAGTTGTTATAAAAATAATTAAGAAAATAAAAAAAACAAAGGCTAGCTGCCAAGATTTTATATTTAATAATTTTCTTCGATTCTGATGGAAGAATTGACGGTGGGGCATGAATGTTAAATCAATTCGATAAGTCATTGTCATCCTGTACTTTTCTGGAGAAAATATCAGTTTGGTAACATACTCTCTTCAATTCAATTTATTTTATTATTATAATTTTTTTAAATTTTTATAAATTTTAATATATTTTAAATAAAATATAATAAAAAATTTAAATTTTTCAAATTTCAACACATTTATAATATTTAAAATTAATATTTTAATAATATTTTATTCTATTCAATTCAATTCTCAACCTAATATCCAAATAATTACTGTTTAAATAATTTAATTTAATTTTATATTTAATAATTAAAAAAATAATTTTTAATAAAGTTTATTTTTTAAATAATTTTGAATAAAGCTGTATATTTTTATATTTAATAATTAAGAATATTAAAAAAATATTAAAAAATAAAGAAAAACTAATTTGAAATGCACTACAAACCATCGTGATTACGCTAGCACCATCCTTTTTGTTGCATATATTTGAACGGGGGTTTCCCTACTCATTATTTAATATTTTATATGCTACATGTTATATTTATTAATTTCTTTTATTTTTTTATTTTATTTATCTTAAACTAATTGAATTATTCTATTTATTATCTATACATTACACATTTAGTAAAAAATAAAATAAAATAAAATAAAAAATTATATATAGTATGTGTGATGTAGGAATAATAAATAAAATTTTTGTTTGAACTATGCGCCAAGTAGTTCATGTCCACACCAACTGAAATTTGTGTTTTCAAGCGGGAATGATTGAACTGAGTTATTATATATTATATAAATTTAGAACAAATATATTTGAATTATTTTATTTTATTATTATTGATTTTAGATGAAAAAATAGTAAAAATATATAAATTTGAGTTGTGATTTAAATTGATTAATAGTATAGTTTATACTTAATTTAAAAATTTTAATTTAATTAAACAATATTTCTCCATACGAGCAACACATTTTTTTATATTTTCTTCTTTTTTTTTATTTTTTTATTTTTTTGAGGTTAAGAAATGCAAAGCATGAGAAAAAGATAAAAGTAACAAACCTAGTAAGCTTTGACGTTTTAAAGGCAGTAGATTTTTTCTTTGGTTGCTCTCATTCGGTTCCCCATATCTCCCCTATCCTCAAAATTTAGGAAAATTTTTAGGGTTTAACCCAAAAACCCCACTCAATCCGGTTCCCCATTATCTGGTTGCCGTTTACGATCTGTACAGTATTTCTCCATATTTGCGATTTTACTGTACGTCCACATCCCCAACAAACCCCAATCGGTTTCCCCTTCCCCCGCATCTTCTTCTCCGTCGGTTGGCCTCCATTTTTCTATTCGCATCTCCATCAGTACGAAAGCTCTCCAGGCTTGTAAGTTTCCGTTTAAAATCTTTGTGGTTTCTGTCGATAGTTGAAGATTTGGGATTTTTTGCTGCAATGGCCGAATTCCTTTATCCTTGGTCCGAATCCTTGCATCATGATTTCTGATGTTTTGAAGATTTATTTGATGGATTTGTTTATGCTCTCTATTTGAATCGTATTATTGTTCACTTATTGCATTTGAATACCTTGCGAAATCTATTCGGTTGTTGTTTTGGTATCTCTGTGCATTTTCTCGGTTGTTGTTTTGGTATCTTTGTGCATACCGATTGTTTGGATTTTGGTTCACTGTAATTGTGAGATTGTGAGAAATTATAAGAAATCTGTTTGGGACTTTTCTAATTGTTGTTTCGATTATTTCCAATATGCATAAATTTTTAGAACACTGCTATGTAGAATTTGTAGTTACTTTTCCACAAACTGTCAATGTTTTTTTGGTTGAGAAAATGCCACAATTGTCAGCTATTACCACGGGAGTCTTGCCTGATTTCTGACTTGCATATTTCTCATTTTATTGTAAATGTACAAATATAGATCATCAAGCTATTGGTAGGAAAAATCTTCTGTGAGGCTCCCCCGTGGGCCCAAAATTGTTTCTTGGTTGGAATTTGATACTTCTTTTATTGTTTTCATTTTTGTTGTTCTCATTTTTCCCCTTTCATTGGTATTATTTTGGTGGATTGCCGCCATTGATGGCCATGAGACTGATTTCTGTTACAGGTCCCATTCTCAAAACTATAACTTGTTTGGTTATTAAAAAAAATCTGTTATGTACTGTGATGTATAGACATTGAAAGAGGCATAAAATTCTGATGAAGGATCTTCCATATCTATGATTTAATGATAGGCCCATATACTATTGTGTTCTATATTTTTTATTTCTTTTTGGTTGGTATTATTTTGCCGATCAGCCATTTAACATTTTATAAAATACTTCAATATGGTTTGAAACTAGTATAACACATTGGTTGTTAGTATCAATAATGTGTGCACTGCCTCATAACAAGGTTTTCAAGAATAAATTATTTTATCAAATCAGGAACTTTATGAGTTGGTCTAATCATATATTCATTGGTCTAACCTTTTGTCACTTTGCTGTTCCTTAACTATAATATTACCATTTGTTGGTCATTGAGTAATTTCTTCGTTGTTGTTTGGTCATTTGCAGTGTTTCGTGTAATTCGAGGGAGGGGGGAGTATAATTAGGCTGTGATGATGGGGTTAATTCAAAAGTGTAATTGGGGCCCCATCGATATGGCGGGGTAATCGTTACTCGAATAGGCCAAGTTGCAGTTTGTGGTACTCTCCATAAACTGCAATCGAGGTTCGGGTGATGTTTTGCAGCCGATCGATGCTGGACTCCTTGATTACCCATGTTGAAGCTTTTTACACCATTCTGAGCCACATTTATTGTCTTATTCAATATGGGGAACCGGATGGGAATGGTCTTATTTTGTGGTTTGTGATTTGCGTGCTGTTTGTTGTTGTTTGTATTCTGTTGCGATAGATGTGTAATGTGTAAATTAAACCCCATCGGCTGTGATGATGACAACCGTATGTGAGGATTAGGGATATTTATGGCCATCTCCTCAATGGTTAGGTAACCCGGACGGCCAACAAGTCCTGGCAACCGGTCGTTGCAGCCATGAGTGGGTGGCCAAATTTCCATAAGGCCACCATTCGGTTCCTGAGCCCCGACTGAAACCCAAACTTCAAAGTCTTGAAAATTTGATCGACTTTTTCATTATTTTTTTAGAGATGGATTCCCAAAACCCTGGACACATGTACTTCACCAATCTCCTTAGTCAAGATCCTCAACTCGACCCTACTTACGGTGGGCAAAGTAGAACATCTCCATTAACCATTGATGACTCTCCACCCCTACCCCCTAACGAGTCTATCGGCAATAGGAAATCAATGCGAGGTGCAAATTTCACCCCTGAAGAAGACAAGTTACTTGTCTCTGCATGGCTAAATTGTAGCCTTGATGCCGTCCAGGGAACAGATCAAAACACTCTCAACTTTGCGAAAAAATTTCTGAATACTTCCAACAATTTAAAGAAACCAGCCATGAGCGGACAATAAAATCTTTAATTCATCGGTGGTCGGTTATCCAAAAGGCGACAAACAAGTTTTGTGCGAAACTAGCCCAAGTTGAAGGATTAAATCAAAGTGGCATGACCGACCAAGACAAGGTAGAATTTCCAAATCCTTGTCTCTTTTACTCTAAAATTTCTTGTCTCCTACATTGGTTTAACATTAATTTTTTTTTTCCATGCAAGTTTGACAAGGCCAAGGTTATGTATCAAGCGTTAGAAAAATGCTCCTTCCAGTTCGAGCATTGTTGGCACCTGTTGAAGGACCAACCTAAGTGGATTTGGCGAGCCACAAATGCTGATCCAAAGCGAAGGAAGACGATGTCCCCATCCCCGACCCCAACTCGATGTTCTGGAGCTACAGTTGATTCTGTTTTTGATATCGAGGCGGATCAAATGCTAGAGAATGAAGTTATCGAGCCCGACCGACCAATTGGAAGGAAAGCTGAGAAAGGAAAACGAAAGGCCCAAGGCAGGCAAGCAGAGGAGAATTTCCAACTCAGGAAGATGAAATATACTCTTTTGGAGGAGTCAAGCGCTAAAAAAAAAGAGTTTTATCGCCTTAAAACCGAGAAGATGGAGTATGACAAGGAGACAGAGGCCAAAAAATTACATCTTGAGGATGAAAGACTGAGGTTGGAGGCCGAGAAGATGTCGCTTGATCGAGAAAAAGAGCTCAGTAAAATCCGGCAAGAGGACGAACGACTGCGGCTGGAGGCTGAGAAAGTAGAGCTCGCGAAGAAGGAATCAGATCAGCGCATCATGATGATGGATGTGAGTGTTATGCCAAAAATGCAGCGGCTTTATTTCCAGCAACTCCAGAGGGAAATCATGGCGAGACGCATTAGAGATGCCGATTTGGAATGATTCTCAATGATCATGTTATTTATTTTATGTTTGGGACAATTATCTTGGTTAATCTTTTGTATTTGATAATATATGTAATTAATCTTTTTTGTATTTGATAATATGGAAGTATGATATGGTTGTGCAATTAATGACTCAATATCATTTTCAGAAACAAACTTGATTACCATTAATATATTTAAGAAATTGATAACAATAATGAAATACAAATGCAAATTAGATTAACTTAAACATAGGTCACCAATTACATTAAGGAAATAATAATATCTAAAGCAACCCCGACTAATGTTATGAATATAAAAGCCATTGATGTTCGATTAGATCTTCTTGAAGCTGATGATGTGCCGAGCTGTTTCTAATATTATGATGACACTGAATGAAGTCCGTAAGCTCAGTTGTATGATTGCGCGACAATTCGGGGAGATCATCATCAAGTTGATCATATTCAATGTTCAGACTCTCATTATCATCACGCTCGTCTTCAATTATCATATTATGTAGAATAACACATGCTTTCATTATATTTGTTAGTACCTTCACTTTGAACATTCAGGAAGGTCCACGAATGATAGCAAATCGTTGTTGAAGTACCCCGAATGCACGCTCGACATCTTTTCTTGTGGATTCTTGTGCTTGTGCAAAATTTTTCTTCTTATTCCCACGTGGTGATGGAATCGTCTTCACAAAAGTTCGCCACTTGGGATAAATACCGTCCGCAAGGTAATACCCCATCGTATAGTCGTTGCCATTGATAGTGTAATTGACTTGAGGAGCACGCCCTAAGGCAAGTTCCGTAAAAATAAAAGATCTCTCTAGCACATTAATATCGTTATGTGAACCGGGCATACCAAAAAATGCATGCCATATCCAGAGATCATATGAAGCAACTGCTTCTAAAATAATAGTTGGTTCACGGATGTGGCCGGAGTACATACCTTTCCAAGCTGAGGGACAATTTTTTCACTTCCAATGCATGCAATCAATGCTTCCTAGCATTCCTGGAAATCCTCGTTGTTCACCAATCGCAAGCAATCGGGCTATATCATTAGCAGTTGGAGACCTTAGATATTCTTCTGAAAAAACACTTACTACTATCTCAGTAAATTTTTTGAGGCTCTCCATTGCGGTGCTTTCACCAATACGTATGTATTCATCCATAAAATCTCCAGTAACCCCATACGCCAGCATTCTAAATGATGCGGTAATTTTTTGCATAGAAGATAAACCGAGTCGACCGGCATTATCTCTTCTCTGGACGAAGTATGACTCGTAAGACTCTACTTCATTTAAAATATGAAGAAATAGGGGACGACTCATCCGAAATCTCATTCGAAATAGATTCGAGGGATATACTGGATTTTCAGCGAAATAATCACGAAATAGGCGCTTGTGTCCCTGAATATGATCACGCCAAATAAACTTACGACGTTGGCTATTGCCACGTCGCCTCGATGACTGTCCATCCACCTCCATGTTTTGAAAATTGCTATCATCTTCAGAGGATATGTATGTCAATAATTTGCGAAAGAAAGTACGAGTCATTTAATGAAAGGAGTAGGAGATCAAAGGATACAATAGAATTTTTGTTCTATAGAGGAAATGAGGCTTGAGTTTGCGTATTTATAAAGGAAATAGTTATCGTTATACATAGAAGTAAAAATGTTACCGTTTGAAAGAAGACAAAAAAAGTTCCGTTGGAGAAAAGATAAAAAAAGTTACCGTTGGAGAAAAAACAAAAAATATTACCGTTGAAGAAAAGACAAAACATATTACCGTTGGAGAAAAGACAGAAAATATTACCGTTTCATCTAATTAAAAAATTTTATTATCAATACGTGACTTTCGGTTTTTCATTAGAGATATTGAGTACTCTTCTAATTAAATTTGCCATCACGTTAGAAAATGCACTAATTAATAAAAAATTTATATTTTTATAATACGAATTTCAATTTAAAAAAAAAAATACTGTATTGGATAGTCAAAATCTTTAATAAATATTTAGTAGAAAGTGATATTTGAAAAAAAAAAGATAATAAGACAAAAGAGTTAGTAGTTAAGATTATAAATGGAAGAGAGAGAAAAAAGTAATAAAAAAATAACAGAGAAATACTATTTAAAAGAATAGAGATAGGGATGAGGAATGAGATGTAGGAGGTTTTTAGAAGATAAACAAATTTTAGGGATAAATTTGAGAAAATGAGTATTTGAGTTAAATTATAGGGATGAGGAAACAAAACCGGATGGGGATGCTCTAAGGCCACATATGGATGCAGGACCCAACATTCTCTTCAGTTTGATGAAAGATACGCATTTGGGTCAGTTTCTTTCCTTTCAGCTTTCACGCACGGGTCAAGGACAACAAGCCTTTTTCTTTTCATTTTGGGTTTTACGGAAGCAACGAAGTAAGTCTAATTTTTTTTTTTTAGTCTTTTGTTTTGGATGGACAAGCAGCGCGAGGGGTTCTTTGGTGATCTTTTCTGGTCTTAGACGCATGCACGTGGGTTGTTTTTGGGACAAAACTCAAGGCCGGTTGGATATAAAACTCATTTTTATGCCAACCAATAACTATTGGCCACTTAGGAGGTGCAATCTTCAAATACCTACATCCGACTTTAGAATTCTTCCTCTCCTATTCTATTCACTGCCCCCTTTCTAAAGAGTTCTCCCCTCCATTCACAGCTCCAGCCAACTTTCTGAGCTTTCTCCCCTCCCCAGCCGGCTTTCGTTCACCATCCAACATGATTCTAGCGAGATCAACTCATCTCACACAGCCGATTTCCCCACCCTTCCCACTTGTGGCGTCGATTTCACCACGCCCTCCCTCTCGCGCAGTCTTCTCCTTAAGTGGGTAAGTTTTTTATTTATGCATTTCACATATCAGTTTCTGTTGGATTTTAGGGTTTGATTTATGGGTTTATTTTTGCATTTCATGCGATTCTAGGATTTTCTCTTCCTTTAATGGTCTAGGGGTTTGCTTTTTTCTTCACACACTTTGATAGGTTGTGCATTTGAAGTGATGGGCTGGAAACTCCACTAAAGATTTTAATGGTGTGAGTGGTCTCTATCATTCTTTCAGTGCTCCATTTGCCCCCAGTTTTCTACTGTCTCCGCATTTGGGTTTCTTTGGGTTTTCCTATGAAAAGATAATATCTTGAGTTCTCTGATTTCTTTGTCTAATGGCCATGGGAGCTGTTTTTTGAGGTTTCAGCACATGGCCTTTTGATTTTGGACAAAGGCTTTGGAGATAATGGGGTAATGAAGTTGGGCTAGTGTTTTGGACAACTTCGGTTGACTCTTGTTTGGTCTTTGCTATCTAACGTATTGAGCTTCTAATTCTTAGGCTAGTTTTTAGCTGCCCGTGAGTTTCTTTAGATGGGTATTCGATTCTAAATGTTAATTTTGGGATATTACGAAGTAACTTTACTGAATAATAAGATTGACTTCATGTTTTATGTTTTGAAGGTGGTTAAATTGTTGTGAAAAATGATGACAATAAAGTGAAAAATATGGAATATGAAAGAGAAAATCATACACGACTTACAGATATACGTGGTTCGGCAAATTGCCTACGTCCACGGGAGCTGCAGAGAATTTTATTACTTGAGGAATCACACTACAATGGAGGGGCGAAATGCTGTTCACCAACAGTGTTGTACAGTCACACAGTACGACCATAAGGGTATAAAACACATATAAATACTCAAATGGCGGAAAAAACTCTGGATCTGGAAAAATACGATATTCGCTCAAGCGGCGTGTCGAGCGAACTCCCTTCCGCAATAGCTCGAGCTCACTGTCGAGCGGATATCGAGCGTTCAACTCTGCCTGACTTCGCTCTAGCGGCTAATGCCTCCGCTCAAGCGAACTCTATTTCCCGCAATCGCTCGAGCAACCTTCGAGCATTTGAATCTGCCTGAATTCGCTAGAACGGCCAAAAGCCGCCGCTCGAGCGAAGTGCACCAGACTCCACAATACTCAACATAAATAGCATATAGTCCAAAATGGTAAGAAGAAAAGGGCAAACAAGGTACTGGGATATCCATAGGTAGAACCCATAAGTCTCACATGACCATATCCATCTCACATATCACTTGGCTTATAGTCATCTAGTTTAAACAAAAATAAGTTTGGCCTATAAAGTATTAAGCCAAACAACAATAAGTTTAAACAAACCATAGGTTGAAGCAAGTTTGGGAAATAAAGTACATTTGTTAGAAATTGAAAGTATAGTTTCTTCCTTAAACAACAAAATATCATGGAAATGTTTTCTTAGGTCATTGAGATGGTGCTTAGGAAGTTTTGGGGGATTTGTATCTAAAGGTCATTTGGCGTGTTTGTTCACGGTATTTATTAAGTAAACATTGAATCTTCTGCGGCGCTGCTTCTGGAGTTATGATTTGAAATATTTATTACATATTCTACAAGAATATGAGGCCATATTGCAGTGATTTGAAACTTGTCGTCAAGTTTGAGTGTTTGTGGGGGATCGTGATTTTGAAAGGAGTATGTATTACTGATGCTTATGGATTGAATAGAATCTTCATAAATGCTTATATTGACATAATATATATGTGTGTGTGTGTGCGCGCTATGCATGAACAATGGTTGTCTGATAAATTTATGTTGAACTCGAGTGATATATGGATTGGGTATGAGTATGTGTATCGAATTCTAGAGAATTTTCAGATTTTGTGTTGTGTGAATTTGGTTTTTGATTATATGGTTGTGTAATGGATTGTGTTGAACTTAAGTGTTAGATAGGTAGAATATATATATATATATATATATTTTTTTTATGTTAGATTGGATTACATGGGCAACAAGCATGTTGATATGCCTTTGAGTTAAGTACATGGAAGTGTGAAGTGGAGTGATGTGAATTGGTAGGACTGTTTATCCAGGTTTCGGATCGGGTATCCGGATATACCCGGCCCGGAATCCGGATTTAAAACCCGGGCCTGCTTTTGGCCCACTATATGCGGGTTACAACCTGGGTCGGAACCCGGGTCAATCCGGATTTTTTTGAAACCCAGAATCCGGGTTCCGGATTGTACCCGGGTTGGTTTTTTTTTTTTTTAATAGAAACCTATATTATTTAGTTTATTTCAAAAAGCATTTTTCTTTTAATTCTAAAAGCCTATATTTTATTGTAAATTTTTCAAGAAAAAATGTTGCAAAACATATTCTTTCATATATAAAACTAATTGCCTTTTTAACAAAGTGCATCTAAAAAAACATAATGCAATCACTACATATTTCATTATTTCGTATTTATACATTACAAAACGTAAATTACAATAAATAAAATTACATATCAAAAGTGGATTACTAAAATGAAATTACATATCAAAAGCCACCAATACATGATATGTTTGCTTCATGCAATCAATGCATTCCTACACAATTGAATTTAGTTTCTGATGAATTTCCTGTCTCAGAACAACCATTGTTGGTCCAAGCTTATCTGCAAGATGTATTCAACATAAAGGTTTGTGATTATCTACATGTATGTACACGTTGAAACAAAATCAATCTATCATCTAAATTATTAAAAATTATTAATTATTAAAGAAATAACAAGGAAACAAAAGAAAAAGGTAGAAATTAATATCTTACCATAACTGATAGGGGTGAGGCACATACATGATATTGGAGAATATGGTAGTACCAAAGCCACAGAAGAATGATATTCAAACATTCTCACGCATCATTTAGAAATTACCAATCTAGCAATTCTGTTTGGTGTTGTCTACTAATGGGAATTACAGAATTAGTATCACAAAAAGAATGTTGGCAAAGAGTAGGAGCAGCATCAAAGGAAAGTGCAAACCCATTCATATGAAAACCATGAAATGCCTTACATCAGTTATACTGGTATACTGCTTCCGATACACTTGTAGTCAAAACATCCTACAGAGACCAAGATAAAACATCCAACAGAGATCTACCACGAGCAAAAGTTAACAGAACAGAGTCGAGTTCCACAGATTTGAAAACATCAGTTCAGACTACAATAAAAAGCAATGGGCAAATATAAAACATTATTAGAATTTAGAATAACCATAGTATATCAAACCTTCACTATCTTCTTTAGAAAATATAGAAGAAACAAAAAAATCTCATACAAATACCATCTTCTTTAGAGAAAGTATAGAAGAAACAAAATACTAGAAACAGAATAATCAAAACAAAAACGATCAAAAACTTTAAAAAAAAAAAACCCATGTTTAACAAAAAAGAGCAGATCTAACAAAATAACAACATATTCTTTATACCCACATCAGATTTGTTCAAAGGCATTGATCATAGAACAAAACAGACAAAAAAAAAAAAAAACCCCCCACATTTGAAAACAAGGAGAACAGATCTAGCAAAAGACTATTTTTTCACAACCCAAAAAATAGCATATCTAACAAAATAGAGAGAGAGAGACAGAGAAAAAACAGCAGATCTAGCAAAATAAACCCACATCAGATCTATTCAAAGGCATTGATCATAGTACACTTAGCTACTGGTTCCCAAGTCAGCCACACATTTTCTTCTGACGATCCACATTAAAGTTCAATGCATCTAGCTACTTTGAACTAAAACAAAGATTCTTACATTCAAACATTTTCATCAAAATAGAGCCAAATCAACACAAGTAATAAAAGAGCCCTCACAGATCTAAAGAAGGATGCAACACAAGCCGTAACAGAGAAACAAAACTACACAGACCCAAATCGGAATAAAACGAACCCAAATCGCAAAGAACATACCTTGGGGGTCACGAGGATGATGGCAATGGCTAGGGTTTCGGCGCTCAAAACAGAGAGAGAGAGAGAGAGAGAGAGAGAGAGAGAGAGAGAGAGAGAGAGAGAGAGAGAGAGAGAGAGAGAGAGAGAGAGAGAGAGCGAGCGGTGGCTAGAATGTCTGCACACGAAAGCGAGGCCATAGTAGACATAGTAAGAAAGAAAATCAAGCAAAAGTTAGGGTTGGCATATTCACCGTGCAACCAAAGGACCTCATCGTTGCGAGATACCTTCGAGCCTCGAAAGAAATTGCTTCTTCCCATTTCTGCTCTCCTTATAAAGAGTAAATATTTATCTCTCCAAACAAGTTGAGATAAATTAAACCAATGTCTTCATAACTCAATAGAGAGTATTACTGTAATCTCTCTTTCTCATAGGTGTGGCACGGTTCAAGTCTTACATTTCTAGTTTGGATTGACTTTAGTACACAAAAATACAATTTAGATTCTAATTTTTATAAAAAGTAATAACTTCTCATTTTCAAATAATGCGATCAGGATTCCATTTATACGTGCGATAATAATTTGTTTGAGTCTTTTAGGTGGACACAATAATTTGTGTATATGTATATATAGTACTGTTATCAATAGCATGCAGCAAGTTCTATTACGTTCTTAGGTATAAACAACATATATTTCTTGTTGTACAAGCTGAGCTATTAATTACATAATATCTAGTCATCACTATTATATATAATCTGATTTAAAGAAGTTCCATATTGCAACTTTTAAGTGAGACTTTTCATCTAAATTTGCATTTGATCAACAAAGGTGGCGAACACAGAAAACTGAAAACTTCCAAGTTATGAGCTCGATTGCCCAAGCTTGAATGGCGCCATATCACCCCAGTAATCATGAACTCTCCTGATCTATTGCATTAAGTCAGTACATCCGTATTGTCTGTTGATCATGAAAACAGTGAAACCCCATCAATATATTAGAACTGGTTTACTTGAGAATCGTCAAAACTAACAATTTAATATTGAAGAAAAGATTACCTTACTCATCAAAAGATCAAATGAGAGATCTTACCTTAGTCTTTGTATTAAGTGCATCCCGGCCCCATAAATTGCTCCATGTTCGAATAAAAACAATTGCTCAATTGCTATGCAGTAGGAATTTCCACCCCCATATGTTGCTTATATACACTTTAAATCCCTTTAAAGCAGTCATCGAAGCAAAAAGATCCCTTTCCTAATGCATATCTCTAATAAATTCATCATCAGACAATTCTCTGTGCGCCGCCACCTGTACCCCAAGAGTGAAGTGCAACCTGAATGTGATGAAAACATAAATATATTTTCCTAATTTGTAGACAGTTAAATGACCAGGCCATTCTGAAAAGCAATAACTCCATCAAATTTATATCGATGCAAGAGCCAAAAAATTGTAAAAACAGATTGCCATATATGACACCAATCTAAAGAACCGAACCTATGTATGATGATATAAATTGATAGGCCTAATCAAAAGTGGAAAATAAATTGAAATGGTCAATACTGCTAGTTCATGTTACAATTAAAGTCTCTTAGAGTCCTTATAAAGAGTAAATATTTATCTCTCCAAACAAGTTGAGATAAATTGAACCAATGTCTTCATAACTCAATAGAGAGTATTACTGTAATCTCTCTTTCTCATAGGTGTGGCACGGTTCAAGTCTCACATTTCTAGTTTGGATTGACTTTAGTACACAAAAATACAATTTAGATTCTAATTTTTATAAAAAGTAATAACTTCTCATTTTCAAATAATGCGATCGGGATTCCATTTATACGTGCGATAATAATTTGTTTGAGTTCTTTTAGGTGGACACAATAATTTGTGTATATGTATATATAGTACTGTTATCAATAGCATGCAGCAAGTTCTATTACGTTCTTAGGTATAAACAACATATATTTCTTGTTGTTGAGTGGAGTGGATCGACTATTTCTTCCATTTCATGGCTCCTCCTTCTGAGGTCAACTATGGCGTCTGGCCCAAAAACCCTCCTGCTTACAGGTATAACACTTAGGTGCGTTTAGCTAGATGTCTCGTTTCTTTTTCTTTTTTGTAATTAATTACTCATTTATTACTTTATAAAACAGGGAAGTGACAGAGGAATATAACAAAGAAATGATGAGGATAACAGACACCTTGCTGGAGCTGCTCTCAGAGGGGCTAGGTTTGGAAGGGAAGGCTTTGAAGTCAGCTTTGGGAGGTGAAGAAATAGAATTAGAGATGAAAATAAACTTTTACCCGCCTTGCCCACAACCTCAACTGGCTCTAGGAGTCGAACCTCATACTGACATGTCTGCCCTCACACTGCTTGTCCCCAACCACGTTCCAGGCCTTCAGGTCTCCAAAGATGGCAACTGGTTTGCCGTCAATTACTTGCCAAATGCACTTTTCATCCATGTTGGTGATCAACTTGAGGTACAATATTAGACATATAACAAAGAAAATTATATCCTACAGAGCGATCCAAGTAATTTCACATACTGGCGTGTTTGATACGTTATTGTATTTAGACAGAAGAAAAATTAAAATGAAGAACAACGTTAATTTAATTTTGTTGCTCGCAGGTGCTGAGCAACGGGAAATACAAGAGTGTTCTGCATAGGAGTTTGGTAAACAAGGAACACACGCATGTCGTGGGCAGTGTTCGTGGTGCCTCCACAAGAGACCATGATAGGGCCAGTTGCAAAGCTCGTGGATGATCAGAACCCAGCCAAATATTCAACAAAGACATTTGCTGACTACCGATACCGCAAATTCAATAAGCTTCCACAGTAATGCAGATTTATTATTAAGATCTTCTTATGGAAAATCTTGCATGTCCTTCATGGTATTTAAAATAAATCAAGACAGTCCCCAGGTTCTGTTAGTAACTTTATTTTATGCAAAATGTTGTTCTTCTTATGTTGTTTAAATAAAGAGAAATAATGACTTTCTCAAGCTTGAGAAGCTTTTGGTCGAGTAAAACCCGTTTGGAGAAGCGACATTAATATTGGACTAAACAAAAAGTAACAAGCAATAAAATCTAAGGAAAATGATAGGGGATCGAGAATTTTTTGTGAATATTTTTAACAAGAAATAGTTAAAAAAGTGATTTAAGTGTGAATTTATAATTTTTTTTTAAACGGTTTAAAAAATACTTTAAACAAAAAATACAATTGCACTTATCGACACAATGCGGTTGGCACTTCTTTCGATCTCCCAACGTTGTCCAAAACTATTGTAGCAATACTCATAATCATATGTTACTATTCCACTACTGTATGTAGTAAAAGTGCATAAAATTTATTAATAATTACCTTTTTAAGTATTAAATAAAAAAAGTAAAATACTTATAATTTTAAGGGGACAAACTTACATGACCAAAAATCATTTTCCTTCACTACTCAATCGAAAATGAGTAGCACAAAGGCTATTCCAAGTACAGGAAGGTGTTGTGCAACAACTAGGAATAAAATTCTTAGATTTTCTCCTCTGGAAAAGTTGTTTAAAATCAAACTCGTATAAAATAGTGAAAATATTACTAATAGAAAATAAAAGTGGTGATATGTGCAATGAATAGAAGAGTGCAATGGAAATGAAAATGACACTGATCGTAGACCAGATTCATATTTAAAAAGTAAAAGACTAAGATACAAAGAAGTAAACTAATAACTAAATTAAACTCGCTGAAATTAATTAACCAAGAGGCAACTTACTAAACTAATTTAATTAACAAGACATTAAACATTAAATCCAAACTAATCAAATACCAAGTTGCAATGCAAGCTTACTAATTAAACATTAACCAACTAATGAGGCAAAACAAGTAATTAAATCTAAATTATTCACTTACTAACCCATGAAAATTGTCAAACTAATTGCAAGACTCAAAATTAATAACTAAATCTAACAAAGTAAAATTAAACAATCAAGAAACCAACTAAGCTAAGCAATCTTAATTAACAAAAAATTAATTAGCAAAACTGAAATTAATCAAGCTCTAATTAACCCTTAATCAATCTAATGTCTAATTTAACTAAGAGATTAACAAAACTAATCTAATAATTAAACTAGATTACAAAATAATTAATGCAATACGAGCTGAAAATTGAAAAGCTCCAAAATCAAGATTCTAGAATTCATCCTTATATTCAAATCACAAATTCTTAAAATCAATCCATAACTATTGTAATACCTATCTAATGGAAGCTTAAAGAATCAAGAAAAATAAATGGTAAATAAAATGCCCAAAACCGAATTGTTCTAAGCCAAAGATTTAAAAAATACACAATAAACTTTAAATTAAAATTAAATAAAAAGTAGAGAATGAAAAGAGCAAACCAGATGGTCGAAGAAGGAGGTGGCAAGTAGTGGAGAAAGGTTGGGCAGCGGCAGTTGGACCCCTTAAGGATTTTTTCAATGCGGCGTTGGAGCTTCTTTTTTTTTTTAACCTGAAATAACACTTCTTGCGTTCTCTATCATACCCTCAGCGTCCAACCTAGGAACAACAAAAAAAAGAGTAGCACTTGGAGCCGATTTGGTAGGAAGTAAATTTTCACACCATCCAATTGAAGGCTGCCACATAGGTGTCTCCACATATTTCTATTTACACCCTCACATAGGGGATAAAAACAATTTATTTGGTTCCTTTGCCACCCACGCACTACAACAAAATCTGCTTGTTGCCACCATTTTTTTCCCGGCAGAAGAAAAATTGCCAGAAAAGACATGTATTTTCACAAAAATCTTGTTTCCAATACGATCGTGACCTGCTCCCCTCACTCTCCTCTTATCTATTCGTCTCTCTCTCTCTCTCTCTCTCTCTCTCTCTCTCTACAATATGATCTAGTTTCCAAAGATTTGTGGGGCTCTAATGTCTGGTGAAACTTTATGAAAGGTAAATGAGATACCCCGTATTTTAGTGTATTTTAATTGAAGGAGTATTTTAATTTATTTGAAAATTGGTTCTCTTGTTTTAAATTTATTGGATTTTAGTTGGATTTATTTTATAATTTTTAAGTTGTGAAATTTAATTTGATGTGTTTTCTTAGTATTAATTATTGTTTTGCGTTTAAATTGCTCTTTAATTTAAATCAGTTTATTTTTAGATTTTAAATTATTGTGTTGTTGGTTTTTATTATTTATTCATTTTATTTTAGCTAGTTAATGTGTTTAAATTAATTTATTCATTTTACTATTTTAAAGTTAATTTCATTGAATCAGTTTTGTGACCCAAGTGGTGAGAATTAGGCCTCATTTCTTTCCCTTCCTTTTTTTTTTTTTTTTTTCCTTCTCCTTTTTCTTCTTTCTTTTTCTTTTCTTTCCCATGCTTCTCCCATGCACGAGCAGCTCCCTTTCATTTCTCTCCTGCGCGTTCACCTCCAACCCGCTGCCGTCAGGCAACACCACTCAGCCCACCAGCTCCCCCTCACTCCGGCGACCTCCCCCACCCCATCCTACCTTCCCCACACACACACTCTCTCTCTCCTCCCAGTTGGTCTTCGAAACCCATTCGGGTTGTGGGTTGTTGCACCGTCGTGCACCACCCATTGCTGTCGCCGTTGATCCCATTCTCTTCCCCATCAGCCGACAACCTCATCCTTCCATTTTTAGCCCTCCAAACACCTTTGTTAGCCTCCACGCACGACTGCAAGCCGCGGCCTAAAATCCTCCCCGCGCCGCCGTCGTGCCACCGTTGGCCACAATTTCTTCACCACATTATCATCGGCCTCTCCGCAACCCAAACCACCATTCCCTAGCTCCGATCTTTCACTGGTGAAACTCAACCATCCCACTTTCTGTTTTGGGCTTTTTGGCCTTCAACCGCCGTTTGCGTTGCCACCTACGGCCAACCACCACCACCATTAGTTTCATCAACACCCGTAAGTCCTACCCTAGCCTTCTTTTGTTTTTGTTTGTCCCCATTCAGATTTGGTTATTTTGTGACCCACGGCCACAGTGCATTTTGCACTGTGATGTTGCCTTTCTGCTGCTTTTTGCAGTTTAATAATCCTCCAGAAATTATTTTATAGCGTTGTAAGTATTTTCCAAATAATGTTTAAGATTTAAATATATTTTTACATTAACAATGCTTGCGAATTGGTTGATTGTACTAGACTGAGTTCAAGGAGTATGAGGGTCAGTTGGATTAGTGGACGGAGTTGTGCATGTGATTTGTTGATGTTGGGAATTGTTGTTGTGAGATATTTTTGTATCTTGTTGTATGCATTGCATGGTGCATGCATCTTCATGTTTGTAAACTGAAAATTGGGTTTACATATGATAATTGGATTTATGGACGTGTGTATATCACGACTCCAAGCCGAGATGGGGTATTATCTCGGTGGAGCTCCTCTGGTCACACGGGTGCGGAATATATTGAGTGACGTTTCCTGGGTTATAGCTGGGCGACAACGGGATTAGACGGGATGGTAATGCTCTCGTGTCGACTCCGTGGTCCCTCAGCTAGCAGGGGGCTAGAGGATGCTTGGCTACAAGCGGAACTGGGTATCGCTCGTTATGAAGTCACATGCATGGTAACTGGGTATCTCAAATTTATCGGCGCTAGAATTACAACTGTCTAAAATCTCAACATGATCTCTTGATGTACTCATCATTCACTTAACCTGATTTGATTGAACAGGATGGTGAGGTTGAACTAGACAAGACTATGCCCAAGGAAGGCCATACGGTGTCATTTTCATCTGTGGAGTTGTATGTGGGGGCTAGAATTTGATGATCTAGAGTATGCACATAGTTGCTATAAAGCCTTCTCCAGACGAATTGGTTTTAGCATTCAAACAAATCATATTCAGTTGTCAAACATAGAAAGATCATTAATTAGTGTAGAGTATGTGTGTTCGAGAGAAGGATCCCGTCATGATCATTTTAAGTTTAAAGAGAGAGAAAGACCCGAGGCTGCTGAAACAAAGTGTGAGTGTAAGGCGATGGTGACAATAAAGAAGGATGATGGGTTGTGTCCAAGTTTCTACTTCAAGCATAATCATGAGTTGTTGACACCTAGGAGTACCAGTTTGCTTCGTGGGCATAGATGGGTGACACTAGTACAAAAAAATTTGATAGACACGCTAAATGAGTCGGGGATACCAACACATAAAATAATGTCTATGTTGAGTAAGGAGTCAAGTGGTGATTATAATGTTGGTTGCATTGCTAAGGAAATTTAGAATTATTTGGGCAATCAAAAGAGGCAACTTCTTTGAGAGGGAGACGCATAAAAATTATTTGAGTACTTTTTGAAAAGTGTACATAACAATCCTGGTTTCGTATATTTGATCCAAGTTGATGAAGATGGGTCGATGGGGAATTGTTTTTGGGTAGATACTTGATCAAGAGTTGCATATCAATATTTTAGGAATGTTGTTACATTTGACGCTACGTACTTGACAAATCGCTATAGTTTCATTCACTGGAGTTAACCATCATCATCAGTCTGTGATGTTTGGATGTGCTTTACTAATAAATGAGATAGCCAAGTCTTACACATGGTTATTGAAAACATAGTAAAAAGCGATGCTTGGTCGTGCTTACTTTACAATAGTAACTGATGATGTTAAGTCAATGACTAAGGCCATTGTTGAGATATTGCCCAATACAACTCACAAATTATGTTTATGACATCTTTTACAAAAATTTCTTGAGCATCTAGTTCATGTTTATAACAAATATGCAGAATTTTAACATGAATTTAACCATTGTATTCATGAGACACTTACTATTGAGGAGTTTGAGTTGGAGTGGACTGATATGTAATTGAAGTACAAGTTAGAAGAAAATAGTTGGTTGTAAAATATTTATACCAGGAAATCAAAGTGGGTGCCGGCTTACTTGAGAAGCACATTTTGTGCTAGAATGTCCACAACTCAACTATGTGAGAATATAAACAAGTTTTTTAAAGACTATGTTCGGTCAAGTATGATGGTAAATGAATTTGTCCATCAATATAATAAATCTTTGAACGCCCGTTATCTTAGTGAGAAAGAAAAAAATGTGAAGACAAAAACATCGAAACCAATTATGAGAACTTCTTACAATATTGAAGAGGAAGCGGTTAAGATCTACATAAGAAAATCCTTTTTGATCTTCCAAGATGAGTATTTAATAGCCAACGGTTCAAGGCACATAAAACACATGAGAAAGATGGATGAAAAATTTACTGGGTAGGCACTGTGGGGAGGGAAAAGCCGCATATGAAGTAACACCTGGTAGGAAGCACAACACTGTTTCTTGTACATGTTGTAAGTTTGGATTTATTGGCTTTTTATGTTGGCACAGCTTACATGTGGCAAAAAAAAGTGCTTTGGATAGTGTAATGCAGTCATATGTTTTGGAGAGGTGGACGATGAATTCAAAAAGTCGTGTGGTGCATAGGATATGCGTCGATGAAGGGTCATTGGAGACAGTCCCATCTACATTAGTGATGAAGTATCGTTTGATGAGACGGTTTTACTTGGTTGCAAAGATGGGGTCACTATCTATCAAGAAAAATGAGCATGCTTCTAGGAGAATAAAGAATATTCATTAAGAGCTTCAACTGATGAATGATGATGATTGTAACATGGAGGAACATACGGTCCAGAGCCAAGTAGTCTCCAATTTCTCATTGCTAGATCCGTCATATATTGTTTATAAAGGAAAGCCCAAATCATTACGACAAAAGAATCCAAAGAAAAATGTACCAATAATGAAGTGAAAATGCAATGTCTGTAAACAAGAAGGGCATATAAGAAGCAAATGCCCATCACATAGGTTTTTTTTTTTTTTTTACTTGGTATTTTTTTTCCCTTGGCATGTAAGAAGGTCATTTGCTAGTTGATTGATGAATTTTTTTTTTTTTTTTTGTTTTTTTGCAGGAATATGGGGGAACCAAGCTCCACCATATTCTCTCCAAACTTGGCCATGATGTCAACCATATTTGATATGTATGAATACTATGTTGATCTTATTTATTTTACATTTAGACTTTCAATTTTTTCAGTTATTCTAATCTCAATTTTTTCTTGTTTATAGGAATATGCAAGACCGGGCAATGTCACAAAATGAAAATTTTGGAGCATCATGGAATTTTCATATGCCAGATGATCATTAGACTCATTAAACATTTTATATTTTTTGGTTGTAAAAAAAATTCTCAAACTAGATGACTATAAGCCAAGTGATATGTGAGATGGATATGGTTGTGTGAGACTTATGGGTTTTGCCTATGAATATCCCAGTACTCAATTTTCCCTTTTCTTCATACCGTTTTGAACAGTATGCTATTTAACCATTTGTCAAAACTTATGTAGCAGTATGTCCGCACTTTGAACATGCGTTGGAGGCAAGTTTGTAATTATATAGTTTTCATCTCTATTTATGTAGCCGATGGATGTAATTACATGATCCAATGTAATTACTCAGTTTATGCCCTTTTCTTCTTACCGTTTGGGTTATAGATCTATCTCTTCCTTTGTTAAGCAACAATTTTTTGGCAATTATTTCTTGTATAAAATAGGGACACGTTCCATGCACAATGGATGATTGTGATATGCAATAGCATAAAATGCTATACAAGAATGATTTACATTATCATTAACTTTAAAAAATTTCAAACTAACTAATAATGCAATAAATAAAACCCAAGACGAGATACAATCATGGCACTTTTGTACTTCTTCTTTATTGATTGGATTTTTGCATCTTTTATTCTTGCATGTTCATATGCTATCCTTTCATCCTTTGTTGTGCTAATTCCAAGGCTCGCTTACAATGATCCGGTTGTTCCATTGCAAGATCAACCCATTGTAATTTCAAAGAGCATGAAATAAACAGAAGATTTCCCAGCTCAGCGGTCAGTTCTATAACAAAAGAAACAAGTGATCTAAATTAGAGCAAAAACTGAGTTGTAAAGGTTGATAACCAATTTACCAGAGGTGGTAGAATCATTCTGTCCATTTCACATCGTCCAAGGACTTGCCAACACCAGATTTGTCAAAACCCCACCTCAAAATCAAGTAACTATCCTCCAATCACCATTTCCCATACAAACACGTAAATGCAACAAGCGCACAACTGATCACAACCCACCTTCAAAACATAAACACGAAGTCAATCTGATTATTCAGTAAAGTTACTTTGTAATATCTCAAAACTATCATTTAGAATCAAATACCCATCTGAAGAAACTCATGGGCAACTAAAAGCTAGCCTAAGAATCACAAGCTCAATACATTAGAAAGCAAAGACTAAACTAGAGTCAACCGAAGTTGACCAAAACACTAACCCAACTTCATTACCCCATTATCTCCAAAACCTTTGTCCAAAATCAAAAAGCCATGTGCCAAAACCTCATAAAGTCAGCTCCCATGGCTGTCAAACATAGTTTTTAGAGAACTCAAGATCTTATCTTTTCAGATAAAAATCCAAAGAAACCCAAATGAGAGACAATAGAAAATTGGGGGCAAATGGAGCGTTGAAAGAAGGATAGAGACCACTCACTCCATTAAAATCTTCAGTGGAGTTCTAGGCCCATCACTTCAATGGCACAACCTACTAAAGTGTGTATAGAAAAAAGCAAACCCCTAGACCATTAAAGGAAGAGAGAACCCTAGAATCGCATGAAATGCAAAAATAAACCCATAAATCAAACCCAAAAATCCAACAGAAACTAGCATGTGAAATACATAAATCGAAAACTTACCTACTCAAGGAGAAGAATGCGTGAGAGGGAGGGGGTGGTGAAATCGGCGCCGTGAGAGGGTAGGGTGGGGAAAAGGCGTTGCGCGAAAGGGAAGGGGTGGGGAAATCGGCTACGTGAGATGAGTTGATCTCGTCAAAATCTTGTTGGATGACGAATGAAAGGGAGTAGGGAAGGGGAGGAAGCTCAGAAAGTTGGCTGGAGCTGCGAATGGAAGGGGAGAATTCTTCAAAAGGGGAATGCGAATGGAAGGGAAGATAAAGGATTTTGAAGGGTCGGATGTAGGTGTTTGGAGGTTGCACCTCCTACGTGGCCAATAGTTATTGGTTGGTGTGAAAATGAGTGTTATACCCGACCGCCCTTGAGTTTTTCCCCCAAAAAATACCTCCGCGCTTGCGTCTAAGTCTAGAAAAGACCAAAGAACCCCTCTCGTTGCGTGTCCATCCAAAACGAATGGCTATGAAAAACTTAGACTTATTGTGTTGCTTCCGTAAAACCCAAAATGAAAAGAAAAGGCCTTGTTGTCTTTAACCTATGCATCAAAACCGAAAGGAAAGAAACCAGCCAGCGTGCATTTCTTTCATCAAACCAAAGAGAATGTTGGGTCCCGCGTCCATATGTGGCCTTAGAGAAACTAAAGAAAAAAATCTGCTGCATTTAAAACGCCACACACATAAAAAAAACATCTGTGAAGAAATATTGTTTAATTAAATTAAAAATTTTAAAATTAAACATAAACCATACCATTAACCAATTTAATCAAAATTTGAATTTATGCATCTTAACCATTTCTTTCCATATAAAATTAATAATAATGTAATAAAATAATTCAAATATATTGATTTTAAATATCCATAATATATAATAATTCAACTCAATCATAACCACCTGAAAGCACAAATTTCAGTTGGAGTGGACATGAACTGCTTGGAGCATAGTTTGAACAAAAATTTTATTCATCATTCTCATTCCACACATTAAACATAATTTTTATTTTTTTATTTTTTATTTTTTAATCAAATATGTGATGTATGGATGATGAGTAGAATAACTCAATTAAAAAATAAAAAAAATTAAAAAAATAATTAATAAATATGATATGTGGTGTATAAAATGATGATCAAGTATCAAAACTCTCATTCAAATATATGCAAGAAAAAGAATGGTAGTAACACCACGACGGTTTGTTAGTGCATTTCAAATTAGTTTTTCTTTCATTCTTTTAAATATTTTTTTAATATTTTTAATTATTAAATATAAAAATATACAGCTTTCTTACTAATTAATTAAAAAATAAACTTTAACAAAAATTATTTTTTAATTATTAAATATAAAGAAAATTTTTTTATATTAAAATATTATTATAAATAAATTTTATTTTTATAAAAAAAAATTTATAAATTTACGTGCATTCAATTGATTTAACATTTAACATTCATGCAGCACCATCAATTCTTTCATCAAAATGGGGAAAAATTATTAAATATAAAACCTTGGCAGCCAGCCTCTTTTTTTTTTTTAATTTTTTTATACTTATACGTGTTATTTTTAAAATAAAATATTTAAAATTTGAAATTTTCATTTATAAATATTGGTGTTAAATATTTTATGTAGCAACTATATATTATTATATGTCCCATCAACAATATTTCCATACAGAACATTGCTACTCATAAGCCCCATATACCACACACTTCACATTTTTTATTTTTTTAAATTTTTTTAAAACTTTATTTAGATTTTTTCTTTTTAAACTATTTCAATTTTTCTATTTATTATTTATATACCAAATATTTGATAAAAGAAAAAAATTTAAAAAATTAAAAAAATAGATAGTATGTGATGTAGTGGCTTATGTTTAGAATTTTTCTTCCATACAACATTGTACCACCGAGTGTCTTATCTGTGAACAGCACTGATACTACGGATGTATAACAAAAGAGTTCTTCTACACTTAAGCCCTCCACTTCGCTGACACCACACACTCCGCCTACGTGGCTTTTTAAAATTTTTTTATCATAAACCCAACGTTTTTAAAAGCAAATCCACCGTATGAAAATGTCCTTTTTAACATAAATCTACCATTTTTTTTCCAAGATAGAACAAATCCACCGTCTGAAAACATCCTCTTTAACGCATCCACCAATTTTTTTTTTCCAAGAACGAACAATTTCTCCAACTCTCTAATATTAATGCCCATCAATCTTTCATTTTATTTTTGTGAGAGAGAGTAGATATGTGATACCCGTGTTTACGTATATTTTTATTAAATAATTATTTAAAAATATTATAATTAGTGGTTCTTTTATTTTAAATTAAACGGATTTCTCGTTATATTGTTTTATGATTTTTTTTAAGTCGTGAGATTTAAATAATGTGTTTTCATGATATTAATAATTATTTCACATTTAAATTAATCTTTAGCCTGAATTGTTTTATTTTTGAGCTTTAACTATTTTATTTTATTAATATTGAGTTGTAGTGTTTTATTTGGCTTTTATTTATTTTATTGTGCTCTTTATTTTAAATTAATTTATTGTTGAATTTTATTATTTTTATTTTACTAAGTTATTGAACTTAAATTATTTTATTTAAAATTTTTTATTTTAAAATCTATTTTGTTAGATCAGTTTAAGACCCCGAGTTGAAAGGACTGGACCTTTCTTTTTCTTTTTTCCTTTTTCTCTTTCCTTTCTTTTTTTCTTCTTTCCTTGTTTCTCTTTTCTTCTTCTTCTTTTCTGTGACGCCTCCAACTCCCACGTGTGCAAGTGTGTCGGAATGATGACAACACAGGTCACACATTCCATCGCCAAGTGCCAAGTGTGTGTACATGCAACACGTGTGCAATAAAACCACGCAGTGGATAATAAAAGACTTAAACTAAGTACCAGAATTTTGTTTAAATATAAAAATCGCTTAAAATAAGCGTAATAAAATATTACAAGTTTAACATTACCTCAAATTAAAAAATACATAAAATAAAGGTAAGGGAGATATTTTTCAACAATACAAGCAACTCCAACTCAATACTCTGGCGGAGCCACCTCCTCATGCTCAGCCTCCTCCTACTCATCTGCACCAAAGTCAACGGTACCAAAGACGGTACCGCAGGTAAGTAATAATCTAAACATCTACAAGATAAAAAAATATATATTAAAACCTCAACAACATGCATTATCAGGATGCAATATGCATGAGATCAAAAGATAATCATTTTCCAACACACGCTAAAAATCTCATTTTTGGCCCAAATATTTCCATTATAAACATTTCTTCGTCATTATCCCAGATAATGACCCACAATAAATTCCTTTAAAATAAAACCTTGCCATTATCCCAGATAATGGCCCAAAACAAGAAAACCACCATTTTCCCAGAAAATGGTTCACAAAAATTCATTTATAAAAAAAATCCTGACATTTTTCCAGAAAATGGCCCACAAATATTCGTTAACCAAAACTCGTCATTTTCCTAGAAAATGACCCATATCCAATATCAAACCAGTTCCAATTATTGTATGCATCATGATCTCCCCTAAGGATCATTCGCACACTCTGGCTCCTATGCCACACCGCAGGTAACGACTACGCATGTGACATCTACACGAGTGATACCCAACTCCGCGCCCAGCACGTACCATGATCAGGCATCCTCTAGTCCCTGCTAGCCAAGGAACCACAGAGTCGGCCGACAACGTTATCGTATCGTCAGATCCGATTGTCGCCCAGCGACAACCTATGGGATGACACTCAGTATTTTCCGCTTCCGAGTGACTAGAGGAGCTCTACCGAGATAATGCCCTATCTCGGCTTGGGGCCGTGATACACACGCACTCAAAAATCCATTTACACATGAAAACTCAGTTTTTATTTTCCAATAGATGTACATGCATGCACCATGCAATGCAAATGACAAGCCACAAAGATAACCAACAAACCAACTCATCCAAACATAAATTACTCGTGCGTTGAGATTTATTCTCTGCTTTTGATTATTACTATTGGTTTGTATTATATTTTTACTGGTTATTTGTAATATTTTTAGTACGCTTGTTTTTAAGCGAGTTTGTATTTAAACAAATTCTGATATTTAGTTGACTAACTTTATTATTCCGCTGCGTTATTTTGATGTACACGTGTTGCATGTACACACACTTGGTATTTGGCGATGGGATGTGTGACCCGTGTTATTATTATCCCGATACCTCAATTTTCACGTGTCAATAAGTGGAAGTTGGGGGCGTCACAGGTAGTATCGGAGTGATACGACTCTGGGTAAAACCATATGTCCCGTAGGTGGAGTACCAGAAAAATTTAAAGGCTTTATTTGAAATTATTTTATTGCTTTAATTTGAGTTGTTTTTATCTAAATGGATTCGATTTTTAGTTGATTTGAAATTATTTTAGTAAATTTGAATTTATTTTATTTAATTTAGCTTGATTTGAATTAAAATTCTATTATATTATTTAATTGATTTGATTTGAGTTTGTTTGTTTTTTTTTTTTTTTTTGGGAATTGAAAAGTGGGTTAAAGGTTAAGCTATGGCGGGAAGATGGTATGACTGGGAATGTCATTGTTAGGCTTGAACATTTAGTGTAGTAGGCTTGAACTTTTATCGATGTAGGTTGTTTTTATAATATCAGGCCAGCTTGAAAGGAATGGCATAATTTAGGCGATTTCTAAGATAGGGAATAAAGTTATAGCTAAGGAGAGGAATAGTTTTAAATTATTTAGGATACTTGAGGTTTTAGGTTCCATAGAGTTTATAGAATGAGTTTATAGAATGGGAGGGTATAGGTTCATTTCATCTAAGATTTGAGGCCTTATAGATTTCAGGAAATAAGTTTATGGAAATTAAGATGTTAGGATCAACAAGCTTTGGGGGATTAATTAAATTTTAAGTTTTAAATTTCGCTGATGCAGTAAGCAATTTGGTAGCAATTAGGGCTTTAGAACTTACAAGCCTTATATGGTGAATGTTTTATATTAAGGTTATCGATCTTGAGGTTTTCGAAAAAATGATTTTTATCCAATAATGTTTTTTGATTTTGAAAGTTTTGGCATTTGATTGTTTTATTATGGGGTATAAGTTCATTGATCTTAAAAATTTCAAAAGATGATCCTTAATTGATTTCAGGTTTTGAAATTGCAGAGTTGAATGATTGATTTGTAGTAAGATTTGTGTTTTTAGTTCTACAGACTTGGTATGCTAGCTTAATCTGTTCTGAAGGTTTATTAGTTTGTTACCATTAAAATAGGATTGATCAGGGTTGAGTTGCAGGTATGGAAAATTTTCAAGAGAGTATTTCTTTGGGGGATTGAGGGTTTTGATCTAGTGTATGTATTTTCTGAGGATTGAATGATTGTTTCTAGCTCGAGGTTGCAGTGGTAGGTTTAGGATTCGATTCATATCAATTGTAAGGATAATAAATGGTGCTGTTTTAGGAAAAGATTCTTGTTTATTTAGAGGATATAAGCTTAGACGGTAGTAATGGATCACTTGTAAGTTTGAATGATTATTGGTCTTAGCTAAGGATACATGGGATCAATTTATAGTTGTGGTGAGTGTGTATGGATTTCGAAGAGTTCAGGTCCTGGTCTCATTTTTGGCTTGGAAGAAGTGGTTTTGGTAGATGCTGAGGTGGATTTGATACGATAGTATTAGATTCAAGAGATCATAGCTTTGGATTTATGGTGAGTCGATCAGAGTGTTCAGTCGAAGCGTGATACCCAATGAAGTGATGGTTGGCAATAATTGTTATGGTTATCTTCAAGAATTAGTCGTGAATTGTGGTCGTATAGGAATTTAAAATTTTTGAGACTATGCTTTTCCTTGGAGATTGAGTGTCCAGTTAGGAGAATTAAGGACATTATTATTATACTTGAAGAGAGATTGTTGGGTCATCTTATGTGGTGTATGATAAAATCTTGGAAGTTAAAGCTTAGGCATCAACGGTGGTTAGCATAATTAGATATGCGAGGTAATAAAGCATTAGTACCTAAGAGTGCTGTACAATAGTTGTACAATAGTTTTTGGTGAATTGAAGATTTGAGCAATATGGCCTACCTTGAGGTTTAACTGTGATGCGCTTTTGAAAGAACTAGTGGTGCTAGTACTAGAGTTTATAAGAGTAGAAGTAGGTGGGCGAGTTACCAAGAAGGTTTCAATAATGTTTTGGTGAATTCTATGGTGGTTCGTATTAAGTTTAATTACCGTCAGGTTAGATGATATTAAGAATTTAGGTGATGAGTTTTTAAGTATAGATTGTCGAATAGAAGTTTATAGTCCCTCTTGTTGGTTGGTCGGAATAGATTCGAGCCTTTTAGGTTATGTTCCTTATCTTAGTTGTCGCAGCTGTATTTTGAGATGATGATACTTGTTTTCATTTTGGGATGTAGAGGTTGATTGGTATTGATTTCTATCAACGATCAAGGATGTATTTTTGCGAAATGTTGATTTTTGATTAAGGTAGTGAGAGTCAAAAGAGAAATGGGTGATAATTTGTGGTTTTTGGAGGTATATTATTTTCTATCGAAATGTGGTAAAGGATTTTCTTATTTATAGGTGTTGAGCTAGCTTGTACTCAATGATGTTAATTTATAAGGACATAGTATTTTTACATTTTGGATAGTTATCAGAGTGCGCACGAAAGCGTGATTCTTGGAAATAATTAGGTGTTCAAATTTTGTACTGATTTTGAAGAATTAGTGGTGACTTGAAATTTTGAGAAGGTACTTGTAATTGGAGAGTAATCTTTTGATGGTACAAATTATGCTTATTGATGGTTAACTTGAGAACCACTATTGATGGTTAACTTGAGAAGTGGTTATTAGGTTACCAAAGTGTAGTATACAAAGAAGGTTTGGAGGTTATAGCATAGGAGTCGATTAGGGTTAGTACAGTTTATTGTGGAAAGATAGTAATTGTTGGAATTTACTTGGGCGTGGTATTAAGGTTCTTGTGGAAATAGTGATTTCGGATTACACGGTCGCCCTAGGAGTACTAGACGTGATGGTCACTGGGAGACTAATACGAGTATGATGGAACTGCCCACAGGAATAAATTTGGGAGGGCATTACTTGTGATTGTATGGGAATAGTTGATTGTATGATTTTCTCAAGTATACTCTGAGTTGTATCTTGTATCCTACTTGGCGCTGATGTCTGACCTCACAAATTTCGAGGATGAAATTTATTTTAAGGGGAGAGGATGTGATACCCTGTATTTACGTGTATTTTTATTAAATGATTATTTAAAAGTATTATAATTAGTGGTTCTTTTATTTTAAATTAAACGTGTTTCTCGTTGTATTGTTTGATGATTTTTTTAAGCTGTGAGGTTTAAATAATGTGTTTTTCTGATATTAATAATTATTTCACATTTAAATTAATCTTTAGCCTGAATTGTTTTATTTTTGAGCTTTAACTATTTTATTTTATTAATATTGAGTTGTAGTGTTTTATTTGGCTTTTATTTATTTTATTGTGCTCTTTATTTTAAATTAGTTTATTGTTGGATTTTATTATTTTTATTTTACTAAGTTACTGAGATTAAATTATTTTATTTAAAGTTTGTTATTTTAAAATCTATTTCATTAGGTCAGTTTAAGACCCCAAGTTGAAAGGCTGAACGTTTCTTTCCCTTTCTTTTTATTTTTTCCTTTTTCTCTTTCCTTTCTTTTTTTCTACTTTCATTCTTTTTCTTTTCTCCCCTAGCCCGCACGACACCCCCTTTCCTTTCTCCCCTCCGTTCCGTGCACCACCCAACCCAGCCATCGTGCACCGCCCTGGGCATAACCAGCCACCTCAGCTACCTCCTCTCATGCCGGCGACCTAGTCCCACCAATCTCAACCCCCACACCGTCCCCCTCCTCCCACACGCAAGCCCCACCCGAATGGGTCATTCCGTTCGTTTTCCCCAAAATGTAGCCCCAACGTCACCGCCATCAGCCACCAATGCCTTGTCGGACCACCCTCGACCACCTCATTGAACCCCAGCCACACTTAAGCCCCTAGCATGTAGCTCCCTCTAATCCCGAAATGGGTTTCTCATGCACGGGTTTAGCAACCCAGCGCTATCGTGCGCCACCGCATCGCCTCACCGCCACCACCATCGGCTTCCCCTTTGACTAGTGACCTCCCCTAGCCAATCTCATGCCCCACCGTGACCCCTAGCCGCCACACTCTCCCTCACTCTCCCACAACATTTATTCACCTTTCTTGGCCGATCTCCACCGTGCGCCGCCACCCATGGCCAACCACCACCACCATTAGTTTCACCAACACCCCTAAGCCCTACCCTAGCCTTCCTTAGTCTTCTTTTGATCTCATTCAGATTTGGGTATTTTGGTACCCACGACCACAGTGCATTTTGCACTATTACGTTGCATTTGATCTGCCTTTTGCAGTTCGTTGATCCTTTGAAAATTATTTTATAGTGCTGTAAGTATTTTCCAACCTTCTTTTAAGATTGAAATGTATTTTTGCTTTAATAATAATTTTGATTGGTTGGTTATGCCAGACTGAGTCCAAGGAGTCGAAAGTTGGATGGATTTAAGGATGGAGTTGTTTGTTGGCTTGGATGATATTGGATATTTGTGTCTTGTCATTTGCATTGAATGGTGCATGCATGTAAATGTGTTGAAACTTGAAAGCTTGGTTTTCAAGCGAGAAATGTTTTTGGATATATTTGAACGATTGGATTGACTTGTTTGAGTCAGAGGTATTGTAGGGATGGTGGTAAGCAAGGATGGTGGTAGTGCCGCCTACAGACGGACTTGTAGGGACGGTGGTAAGCAGGGACGGTGGTAGAGTCCTGCTTGTGATTCCCGCCTATGATGCACGGGTAGGGATGGTGGTAAGCATGGATGGTGGTAGAGTCCCGCATGTGATTCCCGCCTACAGTGCTCTGATGGTTTGTTTAATAGGCCATTTTTTAAATAAATGGCGAGATTGGATTTTTGGGCTATTATCTAGGATAATAACGATGAAATGTTTTAAAGGAAATGTTTTGGGCCAAAATGAGATTTTGGCGTGTGTGGAAAAATGTAGATTTTCTGGACATATGCATATGGTATCATGATCATGCATTTGGTTATTGCATGAATGTATTTTTATCTCGAGGTTTGGTTGGATTGTTACTTATCTACGGTACTGTCTTTGGTACCGTAGATTTTGATGCAGATGACGAAGAGGCTTGAGCCCAAGGATGCGGTTCTGCCGGAGGAGTGATCGGGGATCACTCGTGGGTTGAGATTTATTCTCTGCTTTTGATTATTACTATTGATTTGTATTATATTTTTACTGGTTATTTGTAATATTTTTTGTACGCTTGTTTTTAAGCGAGTTTGTATTTAAACAAATTCTGGTACTTACTCGACTGACTTTATTATTCCGCCGCATTATTTTGATGTACACTTGCTGCATGTACACACACTTAGCACTTGGTAATGGGATGTGTGACCCGTGTTATCATCATCCCGATGCCTCGATTTCTACGTGTCCGTACGTGGGAATTGGGGGCGTCACAAGATCTGTGAAGGGGATAATTACTTCTCGAAAACCAACAAGAGATTGTTGGGACTTCATCTTCAAAATAGTGAAAGGTCATCTCCAAATCAAGGGAAAGAATCGCATATTAACATTGTACCTAGAGATTATTTTTAATGGAAGGGAACTCCTCTTTTTTTTTTGTTGGAGAAGAACCCATTTGGTGGCCGTTTATCTCCATTTTTCTTGTTCTAAAGAGAGCAAAACAAATTATAAAAAAATTAAAATTATATCATTGAGAATCTGCAAATGAGAGAGAGAGAGAGAGATAGTTGTTCTATTCGTAAAACAGGGAGGAAACACTAAAGGAGAGGGAAGACAAAGGGGGAAGGGCAGAGAGGGAAATGGATTTGACAAGACTAGACCGTTTTCACCTAAACCTGATTTGCCATATCAGCTAGTGTGTGGAGTTAGAGAGTAAACCAGCTTTAGAGTAGACTTTCTCATAACAAAAATGCTAGCCCTACCGACATTTGGGCCCTGAATTGGATCCAATAAATTTTTTTCGATAATGCACATCTTGTTGTACAAATCATAAAAGACATGATGTGCTAACACGTCATGTTATTAAAGATCAATGGCCACATATTAACTAGACTTTATTTCAATAATATTTTCTTTTATTATTATAATTTTTTTAGATTTTTGTATAAAATATAATAAATAATTCATTTTTTTAATTTTTAAAATAATAATATTATTAAAAAAATAAGATTCTAATCATATTTTATTAAACTTTTAATTTTTATTTCAATTCACTATCCAAATGATACTTAAGATCACAAACTCATTTTACTTAAGAGGAGGAGGGGGCTTGGAAACTCTGCTCCTTCCTCCCTCCTCCTCATCTTTTTTTCGTCCAGTAACTGTCCGTTTTAATTTCTATTTTTTTTTTCTAGTTTTCAATCCATAGCAAGGAGGAGTGCCAATCTTCTACTTTCCGGGACTCAAAGACTGCCACATGCCCCACCAAAGGCCTCCCTTGCCGCTGATCTTCCTAGCAGCAGTAGAAGAAAGTCACCCAAAGTGGCACGTGAGCAACATGAGTGGCCCAACCAGTGCTTGAGACCCCACGCGCCTCGGCATTGAGGGGTGTCTCCTGCCACCACGTGCAACTTCTACAAGGCCAGCGATCTAAAATCTCTTAGATACGTCATTTTCCTTCTCGTCTAGTTGGTGCTTGTCTCCCACGCACCACCACTATTACAGGCGGTCTTCTTCCGGCAATTCGAAACTTCTCCAGTTTGCTACTCTCCTATATTTTTGCTTCTCCTAACCAAGGATCGTTGGAAAGTGGAAGTAGAAAACTCCGACAACCAGTCCAAATCAACAATATGCAGCACAAACACCTTCGTTGTAACATTCAGTCGCAACTTAATCAAGCCATTTTTGGCCTATTTCAAGCGGCGTCCCCTTGCAGGACATGGGTGGGGGTCAAGTCATTGGTCCCAAACCCCCATTTTTTTTTTTTTCTCTTTTTGTTGTGTTGTATTTGCTGTTTTGGGATGAATGTTGGGGCCTCCAAACCCACTAACTGTCGTATCCTGTAACCATTATGTTATCTATAATATGCTTTCTTAGAAAAAAAAAATGAAGCAATATCGTCACAAGTCACGTCATTAACCATTTTATTATAGCACTTCCATTGAAATAGTCAAAGTTAAATTCAAGTTTTAGCGAATATGATATGAATTTGTCTTTGTCTATTTCATTCACATCAAATCCCCACATTTGATTATCTATTTATTTTTTATATAATAATAAAATAATATTAATTTAATATTTTTTTAAAATTTTAAAATTTATTTATTTTTATCATATTTTACTATTCTACCAATTATATGTTAATTAGTAATCATATTCTAATTAAATTATTAGTTAAAAATCATATTTTTTGTGGTCATTTAATGCTAATAACCATAAACGTCTAATTAAACTCATCTTAAATTCTATATAATTGTCTTAATTACAAATCAAATTTCTATATTTCTCATTCAATTATATCTTTTTTGCTAAATTTTTTTCTATCCAACAATCATATCTACTAAATTTTCTCATAAAATAATAATACAAAAAAGAACACAAGTATTTCTTTAGAAAAACTGCCCAAATCAATCTGCATTTACAACAAGCAGCCCAAAGAAGTGTACCTTTACAGCATTAGTGTAGTTATAAAAGCCACATGCTAATGTTTAGTGTCAACATACAGCCCAATGAGAATGATTGTACCATTACACCAACATGCTAAACCCTGGCAGACCCCACCCACATAAACATCATTTCTTGAAAAAGTGTTGCTGCACTTCCAACCAGAAACATCCACAGCAATATGTTGGCTAAGGACAGCAAGTTGCATCCACAGCAACATATAGCTTCCGGCCCACATGGTGGCTGCCAGCCACATGTATTTCCAGCCACGTTTATTTCCAGCAAATGTGGCTAGGCAGCCACTAAACTCAAAAACTATCAATACCATTGACTACATTATTGTGCATTTATAATAAACAAATGAGTATTTGTACCGAACAGTTACTTCCCTCTAAAATGTGTGGATAGTTTCTAACAAAGGAGTAGGAGTAGGAGTACCAAACATTTATTAAAGAGCTTCAACAATGTCAGATGCGCAGTTTGGGTATTTTGACTCTTGAGCAATAATTGCAAAAACACAGCTACCCTTAAATGTTGATAGACAGTGGAAAGTATTAGAATGAAGTTTTATTAATTATCCCTCAGCGTGTATGCAAAATAACCAGATTTCATGAAGCCATGAAGTGAGGCGAACCCCTTCAATAACATATACATAAATGTCTTGTGCAATAGAAATCTTCATTCAAGTTTTAAGAGAGGGGCTTTAAGATGTAAAGATATACCTAACACTAGAGAAGTTATTATTAGAGAGATGCTGAACAAATAAAAATAACCTAAACAATAAATGATGATTCAAATTATTCCAATAAGCGAATCGAGATCATTCAAAGATGGCAAAGTAATCAAATTTACCTGCACATTAAATCAAATTATGAGATTACTTTTATTCATTCTCTACCAGTTTGTCGAAAAAGACAAATAGATTACCTTTATAAAAGCTGAAGCAGTATCTTCCAAAAAAAAAAAAGAGTCACGTCATCAACCATTTTATTATTTCCACTCATTTTCAAATAATTAAAAAATATCTTCAATTTCCACGTCAAATGCTAGACTAAATAATATTAATAATGAGTAATACTACATATAGTCGTAGAGTATGTAAGCGTTGTGTAGTTATTTTTTAAAAAGGATAGAGTCCATTATTAAAAAATTAATTTTTTTTCATATTGGTCATGCATTTATTCATTTTTTTCAAAGTGATTACGTGGTACTTGCATATTCACAATTGTAACTATCACTTTTCTACCAATAATATAGTTCTTCAAGTCTTGTTTAGATGCAGACTCATCTCATCTAATTATTACAACTTTTTCAAATTTTTAAACAAATTAATACAAAAAACATTTCAATTTTTTTAATTTTAAAATAAAAATAATATTTAAATAATATTTTATTCAACTTTCATCTTCCATCACTACCTAAACCTCTCTTAAATACACATTGCGCAGAATTAAGACTAGTTAACAAAACAAAGCCGATTGGGCCCATCAAATGGGAAAATGAGCCTAACAATAATGGCCAATATCTCCAATATTTCTATGGGTAGGTCTACGCCAACCGCCCGCTAATGCATTCTATTGTTTTTTTTTTTTACATGATTTTTTTAACATCTTTAAAGATTTTGTTTTAAAAAGAAAATTACAACATTATTAAAAAATACTAACTTAATCACAAAATTTAAAAAAAAAAAAAAAAATTCCAGCAGGAGGCCCAGCGAGAAGCATAGCTTTTTCCTATTTCTATACCACCAAAATAGTCTCGACTTTCCCCTCCAAGAAGCATCTTGACATCTGGAAACCACTCCACGTATTTGCTCACTCAATCAAACAGTAGTGATTAGAAACAAAAACCATCACGGTATAACAAAATTCACATGATTTTTATTTTTATTTTGACATCACGGTATATCTTGACATCTCAGTTTATGGTTTTATTTTTATATAATCCTTTTGTAGTAAAAATATTTTCTATTATAAAAATCAAGACCCTTACCACTTAGCAAATCCTCGAGAGTTGGAAGTATTTTATTGTTACTTGATTGTTTATATCGCATCAAGCCAGGTTGATAAAGTAACTGAAAAAATAACGTAAAGAACTTACCGATAATAACTTAGCTATAGCCATAACGGATATGATAATAATAGAAGTAAAAGATCAGACAGTTCACAAAGTAAAAATTGACAGAAATGGATGTCACTTGTTGTATAAAGCAACCCATGACAGCAACCTACCTTCATCTGAGGGAGTTCCTTATTCAGGCCATGTTTAACAGTAGAAAAATTCTATTTAAAATCCGGTGTAGAGAAATAGAATACACCCTACCCTGCACGTTGCTGACATGTTAAATTAAAAAATGATCAGATCCTGTCATGCAGCAGTTCGGGAGTGCGTTCTCCGCACCAACATACAATTATATATGACTCCAGCTTAACAGTTACAATTAATAGTTGAATAGAAGGCAATCGATGATCATGTGAATTCAACTAAAGTGATTAGTTAGTACATAAAATCAATGAAATATGCTGTAACAAGTGACATAAAAATCTGCACAGGCAATCTCCAATCAGAGAAAAAAAAAGGGACATAAATGGAGTTATTATGATAGATTTCCATTCTGCGCCAGCCACCCAAAACAAACACGTAAAAAGACATAACATGACAACCTTTGAGCATCTTCTCATACTGCCAATCTTCTCCAATCAGATATAATAAAACAATGACATTCATATGGTTAAAAGTAAAACACATTCTTCACCAATATCTAATTTTGATACACTGTGTCTTATTATACATTCAAAAGAACCCTTTTACACAACTGTAAAGAACCACAGCCACTCAATCCGCCCTGATCCTCGTGGCAACATGCAAGAATGATACAATAGAGTCCAGTTCCAAGAAAATGCAACTAGAATTCCTTGCAACATATGTTTCATGGTCATTTGCAGAAAACTATACCGAAACTCCAAAACCATCGGCCATTCAACACTATCTTGGGCCAGATATCTGCTGCGAAGAGACATAAGAAAAAACAGCATGCAAGCCACTTCTGTTTCTGGAGGCATTTGCTAATGGATACGACGTAGAGCCATTTAGTTCCATTAATGTAGAAGCCTCAGTAAATCTACGCCCATAAAAGCGCAAGAAGGTCAGAGATTCTATAATTGGCTGAATGATAGGAATCCCACCTTCCAACATACCAACAACACTGACCATATTCGGCCTAAGTGCTGGTTCCTCATGGAGACAACACAAAGCGACACAAACTAGTTTTTCCACCTCTTCCCTTGTCACCCGTCCTTGTAGCCTTGGGTCAGCAAGCTCCAAATACTTCCCTTGTTCATGCATCTCTAATGCAAATAGAGGATAATAACCAAATCCTGACCCTGATGATGACGAAGAGTGGCCACCACCACTATCATTGTCATCCATGCTATGGCTTTGTGATCGTAACAAGCAATTTTTCCTTCCACTGACAAGTTCAAGCAGCACCATTCCAAAACTGTAGACATCAGTCTTTTCCGAGATTGCAGAGTTGGTTAGCCATTCAGGTGCAAGATAGCCACGAGTGCCTCTCATTGTTGTGAACAGACCAGACTGTTCGGGGCTCAGAAGCTTTGAGAGCCCAAAATCGGAGATCTTTGCTTGAAGGTGGTCATCCAATAGAATGTTCTCAGGTTTGACATCACAATGGATGATCTTGTGTTCGCATCCATTATGCAGATATGCAAGTCCGCGTGCTGTTCCAAGCGCTATATCAAACCTCTCTTGCCATTCTAAGACAGGTCCACTACCAAAGAGAGTCCGGTCCAGTGAGCCATGATTCATATATTCATAAACTAATAGCCGATTTCTCCCTTGGGCACAAAACCCTTTCAGTCTAACCAAATTCACATGGTGAATATTTCCAATAACTGCAATCTCAGTGCAGAATTCTTTTCTCCCTTGAACGCCTAAATTGGTAATCTTCTTTATGGCCACAACAGTTTTATCTAGCAGTGTCCCCATGTATACAGCACCAAATCCACCCAATCCAATCTGAGTCTTGAAATTATCAGTAGCCACCTCAAGCTCGTCATAGTCAAACCTTTTCGGCAAGCCTGGTATGTAGAAGACATCCAGGTCTTCAGAAGAATGTGAGTTGCGGCGACCTAATTTTATTTCTTTAGACTTGGAGAGTCCCCATCTCTTCCACCAGAGAAAACCTAGAGCCCCTAACAGAAAGAACCCAGTGAAAGGTAAAAGCACCAGAGCAGCTACAGGAATCTTTTGTCTTCGACTACTTACACCTGTAACACCATTTGTGCTTGGACCAGCAAGAACTTTGATGTAGCCTACCAGGTCACTTTCAGCATCATTGCTCGACATAACGGAACCCAGCTCATTTTCAAGCACATAGCAAGAACCAGTTGAGTTTCCATGGAAAAATCCTAAGCAAGAACAGTCCCCTGAGCAGAGATCTTCACAAACTGACAGATTGACATGATATCTCAGAGGCCCAGAGAAATCATTGGCAAAATACTCTGTACCATAGCCAAGCCCCATATATGAAAAACCTGATGAGTTACAAGCAAATGGCAAATAGTAAGAGCCATTATCTGGCACGCAATCCTGTGAAACAACATGGAAGCCCGATGGACATGAACAGGATAGGCCACTGGATAGGCCATCATTACACAATCCAACTCGGCCACATATGAGCGGAGTTTTACAATCATCCGTTGGCGCAAAAAACTCCTGATCCCACTTCGTGCCAGAATATCTGCTGACCGTCAAGTGACCTGATGCACCCAACTTTGCAATTCGGAAGTCCGCTGGCGACAAGATCACCTGTATGACAACCAACGATTCATTTTGGCCAAAGAGATAAAGACCTGTTCTGTTTATTGCCATGTATTCCACAATATAGTTCGAGTTGATATAAGCCTCTGTATCCATTGACAATTTCCAATATGTTTGATTGTGCCATTGCAGTAATGCATCAGAAGTAGTTATTGTGAGCATGTAATCACCAGATGATAAGTTGTTATCCGAAACAGCACTAGACAGATATGTCCCAACAGGTAAGTGTTGTCCAATCACAATTGTGTCGGTTGGATGGTGGAAACTTTCCCAAAGAGAACCATTGGAATGATCAAGTAAGATAAGATTACCCAACTCAGTTAATTTTAATGCATATACCGATGAAGGTAATGGAGGAGTTGACCATCTGAGTACACCGCCTTGATCAGCAATTGTAATCCCGTTGGTCGTAAGAGACATCACACCGGAATCCGAGATGGGAGCATCACGGTTAGCAGACCAGATGATGGTATTGGATTCCACATGGATGACACACAAGTAAAAGTTGGTTTTTTGAGCACCAGGATTCGAGATGGCAGATTTGAATGTGCCGTTACGGGAGACCAAGAAAGCACCATCGTCATCAATAAAGTGATATTCCGTAGCGGTGAAATTTGGGTATATGAACTCTGAGGATAGAAAACCAGAGACAAGAGGACAGACTAAGAAGAAGGTGGGAAAAAATAAGGAGTATCCCATGCAGAGCTTTTATGGAATGTAGAATAGTTAAGTGAGTAGGGGTCCGATGAAGGGCGCAATGGTGAAGGGAAAGATGGTTTCCTATGCTTTCCTCCGAATACCGATTTGGTTTTGCGTTGACAATGAAACTGTCTCTCTCTTCACCAACTTGAGCCTAATTGGTGGCCAAGAATATGTTTATTCAATGGTAACGTCAGCTGGGGTTGCAGGATATAATAGTTTAAAGTACCGGTCAAACCCGATTGCATATTTGTTTATTCGAAGAAGATTGGTGTTTCACGCATTATCGCATGTATCATTGCCTCTCACCATGTCGGTTTCATTAAATGCTGCACGCACAATCATTGACCCAGCTCTCTTAAGTTATTACCAATAATGTGGGTCCAAGACGCCATTTGGACCTACCGTGGTATTTTTTTATTCTAAGATGAATGGTGTATACTGGATCCCCATCTACTGCCCTTTATAAGTTCCTATTTACACATATCCTAATCGAGCTTTCAGTAATCTCTAAAAGATAACCTTCTCTTTTTCCGTTCCTTCTGTTTTACTACTGCCATCATTATTATTATGATTATTATTATTGTCGTTGTTGTAATTATCCTTTTTTTATAAATAATCAAGTGGTTCTTTATTTATCACACATAAATAAAGAACCACTTGATTGAGAGAAACCATCAAACATATGGTCTGAATAATAAACTATTATTATTATTTTTTTGATAGCAAACCAAGAACTTCATTAATAAAAGGGACATTACAAACATAAATCAAACCACAAGGTTTGAGATAAAAAGTCCACAATACAATCTCACCACATAATGATTCGATCAACATTTCTTGCATATTTAGCAAGATAATATTTAGCAAGACAATGAGCTGCCTCATTTGCTTATCTATAAACATCCCTAAATAAACATTCCCCAAAACATGATGCCAAATGTTTAATCTCATGATAAAGTCCATCGAATAGTGATATGTCCATATTGTCCAAATGCAGAGCCTCAATAGCTAGAAAACAATCACTTTCTACCTAGATCTTCATTATGCCCATGTTTGCACATAACTGGAGGCCTCGAAATAAAGCTAGTAGCTCCACCTGCTCGGGTTCAGCAACTGCATTCTCCAAAGAGCTTGCAGCCAGCACCACTCGACCTGCACTGTCTCTCAAGATTGCGTCAACAATAGCTTTCCCCCTCTCTTAAAATACAGCACCATCCACATTTAGTTTCAACACCTTAGGATCCGATGACCTCCATTTGTAGACATCTCGCAGTTGTTGTCTTGATTGCTTTCGGATCACTGAATTGAGTGCTTGTAGGACAGCTTTAATAACAGACCACCCAACCACATGCCAATATTTCTGGAAAAATATTGGAGACATGCCATCCGAGCCCGGGGCTTTTGAAGGATGCATTTTCAGAAGAGCATCCTTCACTTCTAGCTCAGTGTACTCTCGACTAAGCTCTTCATTCATCCGTGGTGTGACTCTTCCCCTCAAAACAGATAGAAACTCCAGAGAAGCACTTGGATTAACGAAAGTAAACAAATCTCTAAAGTAGTCAAGAATCACCTTTTCCTTATTGGACCCCTCTTGCCACTGCCCACTATCATCCAAAATTTGCACCAGCCTGTTCTTTCTTCTTCGTTGCGATGCTTTCATATGGAAATATCGAGAATTCTGATCACCTTCTTTTAACCATAACACATTTGATCGATGTTGTAACAGTCCGCTAAAAATTCAATGGTAGAATTTCTATAGACATTAGAAATCTCGTGAAAAACCCATAAGTTTTCACGAATCGGTTAATCGCAAAGGTTTTAGCCTGTCAACATAGTCAATGTTATCACTCGCTATGATGCCAGAAATGGGATTTTAATTTTTTTAGGTAATTAGAAGTGTCAGATTATGTTATAGTTTACGTCACTAGACTCAGTTGAATATTTAGGATTTTTCAGTACTAAGTTTATTATGCGCTTTTTCTGAGTGAATAGTAACCTCGATAAGCATACTAAGTGCAGTGGTTTCAAAATCACAGTGTGAAATGTCTAAATTAGGTTAGAGAAGTTTTATTTGGACACTTGGAAAGTTCTTAACCACACATAATGAATAGTATTAGATACTTGGCACAAAGAGAAACCATTAGATGGATTTGTGAAGGAAATCAATGTGTGAGATCATGCCACCTAACTAAGCAAAATCTTTTTCATCTGATCAACCAAATTGAGCCAAATCAAAGAGGGTTTCAACCCTAGCGAAACCCTAAATGGTTGGAATCCATTTGAAACCCAAAAACTTGGTTGAAACCGAAACCCTAAACGGTTTCCCCAAACCCTAAAGTTGGCATTCAAACCCTTTTTGATCCAATTTCTAGTATTGTGTTTAATCACTTGATTAAATCACTTTCACATGCTATTAATTTCTCAAATTCCTATTATGACATCTTTATCCAACATTTTAAACCTTAGAAATTTGATTGGGCCAAGAAAAATTGGATTTGGGCTTGATAGCATCTCAAACCCTAACCAAACCCCCTTTAAACCCCAAATTGAAGCCCACTTGGTTGAGGCCCACTAAGGCCCACTAAAGCCCACGAATTTTGGCCACCTTGGCATAGCTTCTTGGAGAAATTTCCTCCCCCACTTGGCAGACCATTCATTGCATCAAGTTGCACTCATTAATATGGAGGAACCCACCCCATCAAGTCCCATGTCTCATAGCCTTTGTAAGTTGTCTTTTGCCCCCCACTATCCTCTACATTATGTCACATGTCTACACCTCCACTCAATGATCATTAAGGTCCAAATATTCTCCCTACAGAAGTCTTGAGTCGTGCAAGACACACTTACTTCACTTTAATCATTTCTTCACCCCGTTCTTAGAGAGAAACCCAAAAGAGCTCTCTCGGGCAGATTTCTGGGTCTTTTTGCGTGGAGTTTTTCGACCCTTTGTAAGTATTTTCACACGATGACTCCTTCATAAAAGTTGTTCCTCTTTGAGTCTAGTTTCCGTAGATGTATTTTTCGTATCATTCCATGGTCATTTGGTCGGTCAAAAGTATTTTTAACCATGGAAAGGTCATTCTGGGCGTGAATCTGGAGAGTATGTTATGTTTTGGAGTTTTTGACCAAGCTAATGGACATATCTTGGTCCGAAAATTTTATGGAGTGTTTTTAGCATGTTTTTAAGAGTGTTCATTGAGGTTTTGTTGCATGACTAAAGCTTTTGATGATAGATTTTCTTAGATCTAGAAACTTGAAAACTGGAAGTGGCAAAACAGTTTTTATTTGGAGAAAGTTTGAATATTTCGAGGTTTAATCTTACTCTAAAGGCTTTGATATTTTTATATGATGATCCTAAGTCTCTTATTTTCATGTTAGGATGTTATTTTGGAAATATTTAGTATTAGTTTCAAAGATATGATTTTTCTATGTAAGAGGATTTCGGTTAGACCTAAGATTTGATGTTTTTGGATTAGATCCATGTTTATTGATTTTTAGCCATGTTATTTTAAGTTTGATGGTTGGATCCTATTTAAGACACATCATTAAACCATGTGATGCTTTATTTCGAAAATCTCACCTTCTTAAGCTATTGATCAAGAGATTTATCAAAACTAGTTGAGGAAAAAGTTTCTGTTTTTGGACTAAGTGTAAAACCAAAAACTCCAAGTGTTATTTTGTGATTTTGGTGACTTTAGTTTGATGATTTAAAGCATGGTTGATGTTAGGATGATGTTATGAATATGTTAGAAGTAAGATTTGATTTTTGGAATTCTTGGAGATGTTTTGATTTAAGGTCAAAGCTTATGATTCAAGTGCTTGGATCTTTTTACAAAAAAGTTTGGTGTTGATTATTAGCTTTTTCTAAATGGATGTTTTAAGTATGGTTTTAAACTTAGGATTGGAAGATATTTGTTGCAAAATTTTGGTTTAAGCATGAGTTTTGAAGTTGGAAGGAATTGCAACAAAAATCAAGAGAAATGGCCTATGGATGTTTCGGCCATAGTGTGTTTTCCATAGTTGTGTTTTGTTTTAAATTTTTCTGAGTTGATATTTGAGTTTAAGACAAAATTTACATGAGGAATGTAAATTTTAGAAAGTTTTAGAGTTAGGATGTAAAATCCTTAAGTTAGGAGTAAAATGATCATTTTTTCACATGTAGAGGGTAAAATGATAATTTTACTCTAAGTTAGCTTGTTTTCATGTTTCTAATTGTTAGTAATTAAATTTCTAACTTTTAGAATGACCTTTTACAGTTCCTCGTGTTTCGCGCTTTATTCTCATAGAACGCGACGATCGAGGTAAGTTAGCTTTTAACTTACTATCAGTTTACTGTGTATGTATGATGAGTAAGAGAACTACAATTTATGTATGTATGTTATCATATATGCCATGTCATTACATGTTTATCTGTTACGCATGATTTATTCTTTCATGAATATTTATCTATTATACAATCTTTTCTATCATGCAATGTTGTATGTTATAAGTATGCCAAGTTAAGTATGCCATATGTTACATGTATGTCATATCATATGATATTCACTGTTGCAAATATGCCACGTCAAATATGCCATCTGTTACATGTTCGGTCATGTTACGAAGTGTTTCCATCTCAAGTAAGTCATGTCTTTCAAGTTACGTTTAAGTCAGCTATGTCCAACGTACACCTGGTGTAATCATTCTGATTGCTAGGATACGTGTTTTTAAGATACTCTTGATGGAATCATTCTGATTGTCAGAGTAATATGAGGTACTCCTGGTGTAATCATTCTGATTGTTGGGGTACGTGTTTTTAAGATACTCTTGATGGAATCATTTTGATTGTCAGAGTAATATGTGGTACTCCTGGTGTAATCATTCTGATTGCTAAGGTACGTGTTTTTAAGATACTCTTGATGGAATCAATCTGATTGTCAGAGTAATATGAGGTACTCCTGGTGTAATCATTCTGATTGCTAGGGTACGTGTTTTTAAGATACTCTTACGTTCAAGCTTACGTTCAAGTTCACGATTCTGTCATGTTATATTCATGTACATGTTATTTTCAAGTTTACGTTCATGCTATGTTGCTAGTCCATGTTATGTTTTAAGCTCAAGTTCATGTCATGTTAAGTCAAGTTCAGTTCATGTTTAAGTTCAAGTTATGTCATGCTATATGTCAAGTTATGCTATGCTTACTTACGACTTTAATTATACATTCATGTTTTTACTGCCATGCATGCATCGTTAACCTGTGTGGAGGTTTTATGTTAATTTGCTGAGATTTGTAATCAAATCTCACTGTGGTAGTCCCAACTACCATTCCCCCCGAATGGTAGATCTTGTTACAGGACCCGAAAGAGAATTGGAATCTTGTTACAGGCCACGGTGCGATGTTGATGATGGCATAGTATTTAACTTAGGTTACTACTTGTACTTTTGGAGTTGTATCTCAAGTACTCTTTTGATCACAACCATTTTGGACTAGTGTGGTGATCATGGCTATTTAGTATGCCTTTATGTATGAAATATGTTTCAAGTATTTGGGATATTTTTAGTTTGGTGCATAGTATTGCTAAAGAAAAAAAAAATTATCCGCTGCGAATATTGCATAATGCTAGATGCATGTTAGGAACATTGCATCTTATATGTCATGAACGGGGGCAGGTAACCTTGTATTGCATGTCCCGACGCTTCAGATGTCTGTTCAATCCCAAGCGGAATTTGGGGGCGTCACAGATGTCGCCACATAACTTCATCCCATTCCAGCCATAATTGAACCTTCTCCCTTGCCTTATTTAGCACCGTCATATCAGGGCCACAATTGCCTTCATAGAGCTTATTAAGTTGCAGTTTGGCTTGCTGGAGCTTCTTCTGAACATGCCCAAAATTATTCCTATTCCATGCATCAAGTTGTACCCCACACTCTCTGATCATACCCACAAAATCCGCCATAGTGGGCTGAGAATTGTTTCTCCTCCTTTGTGCTTTAATAATCTCCTCACAATATTTTTCCCCTACCCACATCTCCTCAAAGCGAAAGAGCCGTCGAGTTCTAGGGGACACAACCTCCCCTTCCAAAACAACCCAAATGGATAAGTGGTCTGAGTAAGCCACAACACCATGACTAACTCTTGCATTAGGAAAAAAGTTACACCATGCTGAATTGGCTAGGAACCAATCCAGCCTTTCACTAACACCATAATGGCCCTCCCTTCTATTCGACCAAGTGAATTTATAACCATTGAATTCCAAATCACGTAAATCACAATCCTCTAGCACTTCTCAAAAAGCAACCAATTGTCTCTCAAGACGTGGCTTCCCCCCAAATTTCTCATGATGAAATAAAATCTCATTTAGATCCCCCATCACTAGCCATACTTCTCCACTCGACCTGTACAAGCCCCTAAGGAGATCCCAAGTTCTATAACGTAAATGTGTCTTAGGATACCCATAAACAGCTATTAAATACCATTTTCCCCCACTAGTCGTATTATCAAGAACAACGACATGAATATGGTAATTAGAGTAATTAAGAATAGATAAGTCGACATCCCTTCCCCACATTAAAGCAATACCCCCCTTCGGGCCAATAGCACTTATAGCAAAACAATTAGAAAAACCAATCTTGTATTTACAGTTTTCAATACTATGAACACTTAGGCGCGTTTCTTGAAGAAACAGCACATCGGGCCCTTCCCTCTTGACTAAGTCATAGAGGTTTCGAATGCCCCGTGGGTTCCCAAGCCCACGGGCATTCCAGCATAGTGTTTTCATGGCTGCAGGTGGTGCTGTTCAATAGCCACCACCGATAGCTTAACATTTTCTGAAGAGATCCCAACCTCCTCCGCCACTCCATCATCGGTTTCACTCTTCTCGAGTTTGATCTTCTTCCCACCTTGTCGTATTTCAACCCCTGCAACATTCATCTGCTTTCACTTTTGTTGTGCCTCTGTCTAAGATGAAGATCGAATAATAGAATTAGGTTTTGATGGTTCAGAGCAAAACAATGCCACTCGACGCCACTAACGACAGGTAGATACATTTGGCTTAGACAACAGGCCATGGCCCATTGTAAACACGGAGCCCACTTGCTGCTTAGACCCAATCAACATTTGACCCAAGTTCTTTAGAGGCTCACACGACCCATCCTCATTTAACTCCATTCATTGTGATCCCGCATCCTTCATCGAATTGGAAACTGCACTTACATCAACAATGTTATGAATTTGTAACTGATCCATCAACTACCTTGAATCTTCGCTTCCCAGTAATGTCTCCTCCTGAATAGCAGCCCCCACCTCCGTGTCAGCCGGCACCATTAACATTGTAGCCTTTCAGTTTCAGCTTCCCCACTGTTACTACATTCGGCAGTGGTTAATATTCCTCCAGCAACCGTAGCAACCCCGGCGCCGACACCATTATTGTGTCCAACCACCTTGGCAGGAGAAACACAATCTCATCTTTTGCCATTGTTACGTACAACATTGTCATGGTCATATGGGCGAGACCGCCCCTGAGTTTTCCATCCATTAAAAGAACCAGCTCGTAGCCAAAGCCCATAAGTTTGTGCCGTCTCCACCCCAGAGTCATCCACTTGTAACACACAATCTTTATCAACATGGCCAATCCGACCACTCCAATAACAAAAGTTGGGAACACTCGTAAGTAAAGTGGATCTACACAAAGTTACCCCCACCAATGGATAATTTGGAACCCCATAGCAGAGGCTCAGCCACGTTGAAAGTGACTCTCACCCTCAAATACGCACCCCATTCCACCTCTCCCTTCTCCAAATCCACCTCCTCGACAGTCCCCAGCTTTTGACCTAGTTTTTTACCAACAATAGCATTTCTCACCATAAGAGGGAGGTCATAAAGCCGTACCCAGAACATGGCCCTTGTCAACTGTATTTGTTACACTTGAAGTCACGCATCCACTTCCTTTAGCAGAACCAAATGCTTATCAAACGTCCAGGGCCTTTCCTTCAGCACCTTCTCCCTATCACTACCATGTTCAAACTCAACAAGAAACAAATCGCGTGAAAGGTCCCAAATCAAACTCCCATAACAATCTTCCACACTTTCATCATCGTCCCTTTGAACGCCTCCTTATTGTAGTATTTCTTAGTAAAAAGTCGCATGAACAAACACTTCTCACCACGCGGCAACACATCCTCCAAATCGTCCAGAGCCACCACCACATCTTTGCTCTCCTTATCTATTAGGGACATCTTCGTGTAAAGGATATTGAGATCCTCCTCCATAATCGAATTCAAAAGATCAAAAACCAAACTGCACCCAAGCAGTAGGAAGCACCCCTAGAAAGGAAAACCTAGGAGAGGAAGATAGAACTGCTAACCATTTAATTCTAATTTATATTCTATTTTTTTTAATCTAGTTTTTCTCCAAACTGAATTAAACTATTATTATTTAGTTCAACTAGTGGTGTTAAAACTTAGCAATGCCTGGCCCCAGTCCCAACTCCCCTCCACAGTATTAGCTACAAGCCAAGAACTAGAGGTGTAAAAAACAAATTGGTGGATCGGTAAACTGGACCAGATCAAATTGAACGGGTAAGTTTGGTCCAGTACCCATTTTATTTTTCTTAAAACTGGTCAAAATTGGTCCAGTTCCAATTTTTCTTTTTCTAAAATCAGACCAAACCGGTTCATATATATATTTTTTAATTTTTTATATTGTATATAATTTTTATATATAATATATAATTATATATAAAATAGTTTTGTATTATATGATAAATTACTAATTAATATAATATTAAATTTTAAAATATTATATCACTATAGTTTATTGTATTAATAGTTATACTAATATTATATCATTATATATTATAATATACTACAATATATTATCACTATAGTATTATATACTATAATATACTATATTATATATATTATTTAATATATAATATTATAGTATATTAAAATAAAAAAATTAGACTGAAACCGATTAAACTGGAAGAACCGGTTTAAGGGGATAACCGGTGCGGAATTAGCTATTGAAAATGCAAAACCAGATCATACCATTTCAGTCTAAAATTTTATCCAAAATCGGACAAAATCGGACCGGTTACACTCCTACCAAGGATCATAAATAATAAAGAGAAATGATATTTACAGTTGAAAAATACGCAAATGTTGTATAATCATTTTGGAAAAAAATGAATAAATATAAGATCCATATAGAAAAAAATTAATTGTTTAACAATAAACACCACTATTTTTTAACAAAATTGCATGACGCTTGTACATTCTACAATTGTATCTAACATTACTTAATAATAAATACTATTTAGAGATAATTGATTCAATAACAACTGGTTAATAATAATTTAGTCATAATTACTGGTAGATATGCAACACACTATTCCAATGAAGAAAATTAAAAACCAAAAATCACTTGATTTAGTGAAACCATTAAACATATGGTATGCATACTAAACAATCCAAGTAAAAACACACTACTTGTTGCATAATGGTGCTACCGCCCCCAAGAGCAAAAAACGACTACATCGTACGACCAATCCCGACTAGGTCAATCTAAAAATTGCCTAAAGAAGCGGCAGTCTTCGTAAGTGACAATGGTTTGCCAAACATGCCAAGGATAGGAATTTGCTCTAGATTCAACTTCTGTAGAGAAAGGAACAAGATTTTCAAACCGATGAGGAAAATCAAGTAAAAGGAAGCTTGAGCAAAGCCAAAGGCAGAGAAGGACACATGAGAACTCGAAGAGGACGATTATTTCAAAATACAGTGGTGCTTGAAGGAGTTCCAAGAACATCCCAATGGCAAACGGGGAGGGGTGTTGTCAAGACTGATTAATTTTTTTTATTTTTATTTTTTGTTATTATTTTAATTTTTTATAGGAAACACAAATTCATTCATAACGTCAAAACCTTGCAAAGATTTTTTAGTCCAAATAACTTGTTGAATACAAGAAGGGATATAGTCCTACCAAATAATTAAGGCCTAGTTTGGATACCCAACTCATCTCATTTCATTATTATAATTTTCTTAAATTTTCACATAAAATATAATAAACAATTCAATTTTTTCAAATCTTAAAATAATAATAATATTAAAAAATATTATTCTAAAAATATTTTATTCAACATTCAACTTTCATATAAAACCATATCATCTCATCTCACTATCCAAATTACACCTAAGTCATCCACATTCCACTCTTCCACTTTCTCAGAATTCCTCCAAATTGTTGGAGAAGGAGGCCTCCTCCTTTCTCCTTCCCCTCTCCTTTCCTCTTTTCTTCATCCCTCATTTCTCTTCCTTTCTCTCTCTTATTCCCTTCTCTCTCCATCCCTTCTTCCCTCCTCTTCTCCATCTCCTTCCCTCATTTCTCTTCTTTTCTTAATTTATTTTATTTTCTTCAAGGCTGAAAAAATAGATTTATAGTTCTCCGGCACCTCTTGTGAGGCACGAGCAGCACAAGATACTTCCTAGGCCAATCGTTGAGAAAATAGTGGCGGATTATTAGATCAGATCATTTAGATCTAACTTTTATGGCTAATTCCAAAGTCTACTGGAGTAGATTTAAACTATAATTCATTATTTTCTCATCTATCTTTCTATTTTTATTGTTGTTTCCTTTTGTTTAGTTAAAAAATAAAAAATAAAAAGATCGTCTCTTGGATGTTTTGTCATTATAGGTTAAGTCCTCTCCTCTTATGGAGGATTGGGTATGAGTCTCTGTTTTAGGCAACATACTGTCTTTTAGACAGTTGTTCTGTAGAGAGTTACAATAGTAATTAAGACCATATCAGTCACAAAGAAATTTGTGTACTGGTGGAGCTCTAAACGCAATAGTTGGCTTGTGATTTGAGAATTTTCCTATATGTATCCAGTCATGGATATAACTTTATGATAAATGAATGAAGTCAATTTTCCATAAAAAAAAATGGATTAAAAAAGAGTTTAACTTCAAATAGGACGGGTTGCTTATTCATGTTTTACACCCTCCAATTATAAGCCAACACGTAGGTAATTTACATAAAAATCAGTAGGTGCAATGGTTAGGAATCATTTTCCTCTTCTCTCCATTCTCTTTTGACATACTCCTCTTCCTTTCAAACTCCTATCTCACTTTTCTCTTTTGATGGACCTCTCTCCTCTCCCATCAAGCCCGATACTTAGGAACCCGTTGTCTCTCTCTCCCCTCATATCAAACTCGTCGCCTCTCTCTTCCCTCAAGCTCGGAACTCGCGAAACTCTCTCACTTTTCAACAAGTCGATAGATCTCTCTTATTTGGTCAACGGGCATGCTTGATTTGGAGCCCCATCTCTCGGGTTGTAATTTAGCCGAGTGAGCTAGTCTTTGGCTTGTGAGCTCGAGTCTGAGTTCGAGATTTTTATTTAATCTTTGTTCGACTCAACTTGGTAAGCTAAATTCCCAATTTGAGCACGAGCTCATCCCAGAAACAAGCTTGAGTCCAGCCGAGCTCGAGCTCGACTCAAGTTGTTTATTTTTTAACTTTTTAATAAGATTTAATAATTAATAAATTAGATAAATAAAAAATAAAAATACCTAATATTGAATTTGTAAAACTAATAAGTAGAACCTCTATTGAATTATAAAATTTTCAAAATTTATAAATAATTAATATCTAACTAGTTGATATTTATCATAATAACAATATATTATCTACATACATAAATTATTAATACATACATATAATATGATAGCATATATCTATTTCATATATGGTTCCTACGTATTAAAATATGAAATTATTAAATCTTATCGACTAACTACTATACAAATTGTAAAATATAGCTATCAAGTATATTCAATATATAGGTATGAGTAATTAGGTTACATATTATATGTTTAATTAAAAAAGTCCTATGCTCATATTTTTATCTAATACATATAAATATATATGTATATATACATATGTGTATGTGTATATTTATCAATAAATGAATAAGCTTTAATCAAATCGAGCTAACGAGTTAACTCGAGCCTTAACGAGTCTTAATCGAGTCGAATCGAGTTTTATCGGATATATGTCATTTACTAATTGAGCAAGTATCTTATTTCATAGGTGATCTTTTTTTCACAAGTTGCGTTCGATTCAAGTTTAACCGAACGAGCAGCAGGTATGCTATCGAACAGACTGGTTCATTTATAACCTTATCCATCTCTCTCAGCCAGATATGAGTTTCTCCAAGCACTGTAATTCATTTAAAGTACCATTCATATATTCTCTGTATGATTTTGTTATGAATCCGCAAAAGGGATTGGTACTACAAGCTTGTTATGAACCCTCTACTTTATTTAATGAGTATTTTTGAACCTTTCAATTATGTATGTATGGGCATTGTTACCATCTAATTGCCTCTAGTTGGTGTGTCATATCTTTTTTCCCAGATGATTTGGATATTTAATTACCCTGAAACTTGAAAAGGATGTGGCTTTAAGCATCACGGCTCTTATGACCTTCTCAATTCATCTTGAATGATTGCCATAAATCAGTTCTAAATTATCTCTATAATTTTTTTTTTAAGAAGAGTCGAAGGCCACATGTCCAATAGTGAACTCATTCCAATTTTATTAATAGGCTCCACTTATGGCAGAAGAATACCGTAGTTACAAGACAGACACTAGGGATTTACAGATAAGGTACTAAAACCATCCCTTGTATCCAAACCAAAATAAAAAGACCAAACCAAACCAAAGAAACTAAACAGGCCTATAAGAAAAAACACAAAAATCTAAACAAGCCTATAGAGAACAAGCACCAAACCGAACCACACATCCAATTAAGGACAAATGGTTGGGAGACCCACTTTGTCAATCCTAACAATGCCCTTTAAAATCCTCAACAGTTGGTCATAATTATCATAAGTAGAATTAGAGCCCAACTCGCCTTGTTTAGCAAGAAAATCTGCAGCTTGATTCGCCCCACGAAATTGATGGATCACTCTTAATGTAATCCCTTGAAGTTCGAACATTAGCACTTCTCAATAATCCCATAAATACCACTGCGTGCATTTCCTAGCTCGAATCCAATCCACAATAATTTTAGAGTCACTTTCGATGACCACTCTGGAGCACGACAACCTTTTACATAACCGAACCCCCTCTATAATAGCCTTTAACTCAGCCTCATTATTCATATCAATGCCGAAATGACTAGAGAAGGCTCCTTGCATATTACCCTCTGCATCCCTAAGAATGCCCCCTCCACCCGAGCTGCTTGGGTTATTACGGCAACATCCATCACAATTCAACTTCATCCATCCCGTTGGGGGCATTGACCAAGCCACAATCTTATGCTCTCTCAGGCCAACATTTGGGACTTGCAATTGAAGTTCTTCTAAAATACGAGAGTCATGCATAGATAACGGACAAGTATTAATGAAATCACCTGCTAGAACCCTTAGCCACACCTTTAACAACCTCCAAATTTGACCAGTGCTCTCCTTCACACCCTCCATACATGCCTTGCATCTTCTTTTCCACAAGCTCCAAGAAATCAGGCAGGGCATGATACCTGTAAGAATACCATTAATCAAAGTTTTTTTGCACAAGTAAACCAAGCAATCATACGTGCCTTCCAAGACCGTTGTCGCATGCAAGGAATTCCCAGAGGACAACTAGCATGATCCCAAACCACTTTTGCAAATTGGCCCATGGCTAAAACATGATCAATGGATTCCCGATGACATAAGTTACAACAATCACGGGCCAACGCAAGTAAAACACCTTTGTTCTGCACCCTATCATCCACAAATAGTCCATTAAACCAAGCCTTCCAAACGCACGTAAATTATCTCTGTAAATTTATCAACAACGTTTATGGGATTTTGCTAGTTTGCTTCTACTTTAGAGAGAGAGTATTTTAGTGTGTAAGAGAGAGAAAGGGGGGATATCGACGAGGTAGGGGAGGAAGGAGAGAAGGGAGAAAAGAGATGGGTTTGGGAAAGAAAAAAAAAAGATGAAATTAATTAAAATTCTCTATATGCAATTCTATTCTTTAATTTGATAGAATCCTTACGTGTCTTGTGTTTATTGGTGGGTGTAAAACAAAAAAACTCACCCATTTAGTTGCTAGCGCTTTTCTTACTTCAAATACTGTGTGGGTCGAGAATGGAGCTGAAGAGGAGGGAGACAGACATCATGGCAATGGGAAGGGGGAGAAAGAAAGGAAGTGGGGATTAAATTCGTTAAACCTTGTAATGTTACGTGTCATTTTGGTTATTAAGAATTGTATCGTTTAGTATACATTGATTTCTATAATAAGTAGAGCGTCGTTGTTTTGATACATTGTTTTCTGAAATAATACGTACGATGTGGTATATCACAAAGAACAAGTATGTTATAAATGACAAGGCAAAAAGGAGGGAAATCATATCTCGAACTGCATTCAACATGTTCTCTCTCTTTTCTCTCTCTTCTCTCTCTCTCTTTCTCTCTAATTCTTGATCCTTGGATATTGACTATCTCGAATTCTGTCATTTGAATGGCCCATCTGGTATCAGTTTTCATGGCGTAGGGAACTCGATCCTATGTTCAAATTGTTGATTTAGTGAATCATCTTCAGCAACAGCAAAAAGAATCAACAAAATCTAATTGAGGATACAATCATGCTCATTTAGTGCAACAACAAGAGACTCCTGTGTAGATAGGGAGAACCAAGACAATGGATTTAATAAAATATTGTACCAAATCTCAAGAATTTCAATTAATGGTTCCATGGGTAATGAAGCACTAGCAAGTATATTTTCATGATAATCACACTTTTGTTAGGAATGGTGAAGTCAACAAAGGGGTGAGTGAGACACACCATAAAGACACTTTTGACATGGATTTTACTAAAGGAATTAAGTTGGAATTTCAAGGTTTTGGTACAAGAACCTGGCAGCTTGGGTTTAGAAGACAAATAAATATTCCTTGTATCTAGAGGTGGGCATCAGGGCCCTGCAACCCCGCCCGACCATGCGGGAGGTGGGGCCACCACCCTACAAGGCAAAACACTGGCAAGGGCGGGGGGTGGTATGACCCTAGCGGGGCCCCGCCTAATCCCCCACCCGGCATATTTAGATTTTTTTTATATAAATAAATATTTATACATATTTATTTATAAATATATATTACTTTTACTATTTATAAATATAGTAATATGTATTAAGTAGAACTTTAACTTAATACTTTGTGTAAGTTGTAGTGTAGTGGGATGACCCTTTTATAGGTTGCCTTGGTAATGCAAGTCTCACTTTTAAGCAATGTGGGACTCTGGTATTGCCTTGGCAGATAAATATGTTCTAGCAAATTTAAAAACTACTTATAGTCATATTTACAAATTTAAATTTACAATTTGAGTCCATTTTTTTTATCACTTTTGGACCCAGGAATAATTTTTGGGCCTAGTGGGCTATAGTCCATTATTGAAGTGGGCAGGCTCCAAGGAAACCCCCACCTGCCCCCCCCCCCCCCCAACCCCTCGACCCATGTGGGGTGGTGGGCGGATAGGGTGTGCATAGCACCCCTACTTGTATCATCAATTTCCTCTTAGTCAAATAATTTTCATAACCTCATTCCTTATGGATGAAGATGCCTTAATCTGGTTTTAGGATGCTAGTGAGGCAGGAGCTTTTTATTCATAGTAGGAGTTTGTGCAGGCTGTCCAGATCAGGTTTGGGTTATCTCCCTATGATTATCCAATGAAAGCTCTTACAAGGCTCATGCAGGTTAGTACTATTGTTGCTCATAAAGTCGAGTTTGAAGTACTTTATAATAGAATTAGAGGTATTTATGAAAAAAATAAACTTAGTTATTTCTTGAGTGGGTTAAGGAATGAAATTGGGCTACTTGTTAGGATGTTGAATCCTACAACTCTGAATGATGCATTGGGGGTTAGCCAGAATCCAAGAATAGTGTGGAGTACAAGGAGACCTTGGAGGAATGGGTCTAGGACTCTAATCAGCAAGGGTTAGGTCGAATGTGCAAAAGTCTCACTAAATTGGCTCTATCTTAGGATAACCTAAAACTCAACCAGTAACAAATATGCCCTAACAAAAGGTTACTGAGATAAAAATGCAGGAACGTAGAAGGAATGGTCTTTATTATTTTTGTGAGGAAAAGTAGCATTAGGCACATAAGTACATTAAGCCAAGATTGTACTTATTGGAGGGTATAGAGTTGTTTTATGGTAGTGTTCGTGAAACTGGCTAGGAACAAGAATATGTTATAGATTTTGCAGAGCAAGGAGTGGAGGAGTGTGGGGAGATTGCCTCAATTTTAATTAGGCTATAGTGGGTACCCCAAGCCCTCAAACAATGATGGTAGTGGGACAATTGAAGAAGAAAAGAGTGGTTATCTTAGTAGATATTGGTAGTACCCATAATTTTGTATATATTTCAGTACATTATAAGTGTAGTCTATCTATCTAGAAATCTCATTTGGTTCAAATGAGGGTAGCCAATGGAGAAATGTTGAACAGTGAAGGAAAATGTACAATGGTTGTGATACAAATGCAAGGCAAGATCTTTACCATCGATCACTGGAAGGGTGTGATGTAGTGTTAGGAGTGCAATAGTTGCTGTCATTGGGTCCTATTCCTTAGGACTTTGTGGCGCGAAAGATGGAGTTTACTTACAAAGGGAGGGTGACATGTCTAAAAGGTCTCACATCCACTTGCAATAGCTTAATTGATGATAAAGATATTTCCAGAATCTCTGGAATGGAGCACAAGAAGGGCTTGCTGCTACAATTGATTTCAAGAGGGACCCAAGAACCTGTTGCTAATGGTTGCGAGGTTGTTTCTAAGCTATTAGGACAGTTTAGCACGGTCTTTGAGGAACCTAGGGGTTCACCTGCTCAAAGATCTCATGACCATCAAATACCATGGAAAGATAAAACATTAGCAGTCAATGTGAGGCTCTATCGATGCCCTTATTATAAAAAAACTGAGATTAAAAAAATTGTGAAACAATTGTTAGAGTTTGGGGGGATAAAACCAAGTCAGTCCCCATTCTCTTCTCCTGTTTTGTTGGTGAGGAAAAATAATGGCACATGGAGGATTTGCATTGACTATAGGTTGTTACAGACCCACCAGTGTTATCATTAGCATACTTTACTAACGTGTTTGTGATAGAGTGTGATGCTTGTGGAAATGGAGTTGAGGTTGTTTTGGTGCAGAAGCAAAAACTATTGTCTTTTCTCTGTCAGAACGTAAAAGGTAAGAATTTGCAATTATCTACCTATAAAAAAGAATTATTGGCTTTGGTCATAGCAATTAAAAAATAGAGACCTTATCTACTTAGGGGTTAATTTATAATTAGAATTGATAACCACAGTTTGAAATACTTTTTAGAATAAAATGAGGTACATCTATTCAACGAAAATGGATATCCAAATTGCTTGAATATGAGTTTTGCATCAAGTACAAGAAGAAAGTAGAAAATAAGGTAATTAATGCCTTGTCTAGAAAGAACCTGCATATTTGGCAGTCATTACCTTTCGAATTCCAACTTGGCTTGAAGAGCTGAAAGTTGCATATAAAGAAAATCAAGTGATACAATAGCAACTTAATATGCTGCAAAAGGGTTCTTCCTTTAATTCTTTCACTTTTAAGTATGGCCATTTGTTTAAGGATGGAAGGAATTCTATTTCTAATTGTCTTGAGTTAAAGAAGATTCTCCATTTTGTCCATGCTAGCCCTCTCAGGACATTATGGGTTTCACAAATCTTTACAACGTGCAATGGCTTATTTCTATTGGCCTGGCTTGAAAACTAAAGTTAAGAAATTTATTAAAGAATGTGAAGTGTGCCAAAGGAACAAGGTAGAAAATGTATATCTTGCTGGTTTATTATAATGTTGCCAGTTCCACAACAGATATGGATAGATATTTCAATGGATTTTGTACAAGGACTACCTATTTCAAAGGGATATTTTGTCATTAAGGTGGTAGAGGATAGATGATCAAAATATACTCGTTTCATGGCCCTAAAACACCCTTTATAGTAGCCAAGGTAACCTTCCTATTTTTGGACAATGTTTTTAAACTGCATGGCTTGCCTAAAAGCATTGTTTCTAATAGAGAGTCCACATTTACTAGTTCTTTTTTAAGAGAGTTGTTCAAGTTGCAAGGAGTGAATTAGTCTTACTCTCCTGCTTATCACCCTCAAAGTGATGGCCAGACCGAGGTTGTTAACAATTGTTTAGAACATTTCATGAGATGTTTTTCAGGAGACAAACCTTTGTTATGGTTCGATTGGTTTGCCTTGGTTGATTGTGGTACAACATCACTTTTCATTCATCCACCAAGCTCACACCTTATTAAGTTGTCTAAGGTATGCCTCTTGCCAAGTTATAGACATACATACAAGGGTTGACGCCTAACCAGATAGTTGATGAATTGTTGAAAACTAGAGACCAAATTATGACAACCTTGAAGACTAATTTGTTGGATGCTCAAGAGAGGATAAAGTTACAATATGACAAATAGAACTAAGAGGGAGTTTACAGTCGGTGATTGGGTTTACTTCATACTTCAGCCTTTTAGACAGCAGACTCTTTGGCAGGTAGGCAAAATTTGAAACTCTCTCCAAGGTTTTTTAGCCCATTCCAGATAACTCAAAGGATTAGTAAGGTTGCTTACAGACTTGATCTTCCTTTACACACCCTACTTTATCATGTATTATGTGCTTCCTATTTGAAGAGGAAGTTTGGCCAACATACGTCACCTCTCTCTACCCTTCCACCAGTTGATCTGCATGGAGAATTAATGCATGAGCTGAGCAAATCCTTCAACTTTGAAGTAGGGAGGTAAACAACAGAGCCATGGTTAAGGTGTTAGTGCAATGGTAGGGTGCTAGTATTAAGAATGCTACTTGGGAGCCTTATTGGCAGCTTTGTCAGAGAATTTCCTAACTTGTGGGCAAGGTACTTTGAAAGGAGGGTTGTGTCATGGGTTAAGAATAGAGCTTAAGAGGATGGTGATAGACAGCACAGCAGTAGGAATGGGGAAGAAAGGAAGGAAGTGGCAGTTAAATTCGCTAAACCTTGTAGTGTTACGATGTCATTTGATTAGTAAGAATGATGTCGTTTAGTATATGTTGATTTATGTAATAAGTAGAGTTACGTCGTTTTGATATATTGTTTTCTATAAAAATGCAGTACAGTGTTATGTATAGGGCTGGGCTCTGACTCCAACGGAGTCAGAAAGCCCAACTAAAACATCTGACTCTGACCAAAGTTAGAGGTCAAGTTGAGCTCCAACTTTAATCAGGAGTGGAATCTGACTCCGATCGAAGCTTTGGAGTCGAAGGCGAAGGTCGAAACTCTAGTCGGAGTTGGACTTCCTTAGAGTGGTCGATTCGGGTTGATGTGCAATGGTCGACTTGCAGTTGCATCTTGCAGATGGGCAAAACAAAAGAGGGTGATAAAACAGGATAAGCCATGTAAGAACCAGAACATCTCCAATTTCATGAGAAGAGTTTCAAGAAAAACCTATCTGCAATCTAGTTTAGAGTAGCTGCATGTTTGCTCATTTCTCATGATACAAAGACAAACGAATGAAAGCAAGACTACATACAATCCTCTCGCCTGAGCTTGTTTAGCATATTTATAATAAGAGTGTCCCTCTTCTTAGCCCTAGCCTCCTCTCTCATCCTCCTTTGCTCTTCTAGCAACTTGTAAAATGCCTTTGTCAAAAACCTCAATTTCCACAACTTGCTTATAAAAAAAGCAACAACAAGAGAAAAGCAAGCCTGACAACTTTGCTTATAAAACTAAAAGAAAATAAAGCTTTACTCATAAAACTAAAAGAAAAGGAAAACACAACAAAATCTTTTCTGAAGTGCAGTGAAAAGTAGTGTACAAAGAAGATGAGTTTTAGTGTTTAATTGCCCAAGGAAAAAAGAAATCAGAAGTGTACAGAGAAGATTGATGGGTTTAACTACCCAAGGAAAAAAAAAATCCAGAATAGATACAGTTGTGTACTTGTTAGATTATTAAATATGTTATAATTTTTAGAATTATTTGTCGGCGTTCGGAAGTCAGAGCCTATATCAGCTTCGGCTTCAACATTTTTTCTCGGAATAACTCTGATTTCGACTCCAAACTCTAATTTTTTCAACTCTATCGGAGTCGGAGCGGACATCGGCTAGAATCAGAGCCAATGCAGGTTTTGCACACCCCTAGTCGTATAGCATGAGGAACAAATCTATTATAAATGGGAAGGAAAATGAGGGAAATCATCTCTCGAATTGCATTCAACTTATTCTCTCTCTCTTCTCTCTTCCATTTCTCTCTCTCTAATTCTTGATTCTTAGATATTGACTATCTCGAATTCAATCATCTGAATGGTCCATTACATATTGGATGCCAATAATTGAGAAAGAGGACAATAAATAGAAGAGGATCCTAACAACTTTTGGAACACGACCCAACACGACTCCAACATGAAACAACATGCTTATGGTAACTGTACCTCCAAAGGACTCGACCAATCAAGGCCCATGACTCTATTGATTGCAAGTGGCCCACATGGCCTAGGATACAACACATACAAAATAAACATACCCACAACTGAACAAGAACATACATATTGTAAATTAACAAATACAATAAACAATCACCATCAGATTTTATAGAGGGTTGAGATTCACAGGGACATTTTAGACACATGACAAAACCCTCTTCCTTTGAGAACCTGGTTTGCAAGGTACCCAAACTTCATCTTGAAATCCATAATTTCCTCTCATGTCGGCTCCTCTTTTGCTGTTGCCATTCTGCTATGCGTTTGAGGTGCCATTGTAGGATCTCCTCTATCTTGGGGAGGAGTAAGCCGTCATCACTGGTAGCTTCGGTTGTGGAATGGAAGAGGACCCTAAGTGTTTCTTTAGGCAAGAAATATGGAAGATTGGGTGGGCCTTTGCTTCTGGCCGCAACTACAAACGGTATGCTACAGTTCCGAGTTTCTCAAGGATTCAAAATGGCCCATAAAATCTAGGGGCAAGTTTACGGTTTCTTTGAGTAGCTAGTGAGAGTTGTTGGTAGGGTTTGAGTGAGATAGACCCACTCACTAACGTTAAAGCTTTGTTCCATTCTCTTCAAATCGACGAAGCATTTTATCCCCTCCTATGAATCCCGTAAGTGTTCTTTCAAAACTCTTAAAATTTCATCTCTTTTCTCAAGAGTATTATCCACGGCTTGAACTTTGCAGGCACTGGGTTTGAACTAAAGAATATTTGGAGGTGGAAACCCATAGTCTGCTTCAAAAGGGGTGGCTTTAGTAAAGGAATGTTCACAAGTATTATAGCAGTACTCAGCCAGGGCTAACCACTTACTCCATTCTTGTGGTCGTTCCCTAGTGAAATGAAGGAGGTAGCCTTTCAGATATTGATTTACTATTTCTGTCTGTCCATCCAATTGCGGGTGGTACACTGTGCTAATGTTTAACTAGGTTTGTTGCAAGTGAAATAACTCAAACTAGAAGTGGGAGATGAGATGGGATCCCTATCACTAACAATGGACTTGGGATTGGCGTGGAGCTTGAAGATGTTCTCAATAAGGTGTTTAGCCACGATGCTAGCGGTGTAAGGTTGGCTCAGGGCAATGAAGTATGCATACTTGGTCAATTGGTCTACCACCACCAAGATAACATTTTGTCGTGGAAGAAAGGAAAGCCTTCAATAAAACCTCTGCTGAGATTTGTCCAAAATTTGGTCTGGCATTGGGAGTGGCTGAAGGAGGTTTGCTGGATGATGGTGCTCGATCTTATCTTGCTAACATACCTCTCATTCTCGGAAGTACTATTTCACTGTTGTCTTCATACCATGCCAGTAAAAAATTTTGACACTTGCTAGTGTCTTGTAGTATCACGAGTGTCCTACTAACGAGCTATCATGCATCTGTTATAGGGCTAGTTGGTGGAGTTGATTAGAGCCTCCAAGATGGATCTTGCCTTTGTACAACACAATATCGTGCCATAATGTATGTTTCCTACCTTTGAGTGTCCCTTCTTATAACTTGCTATGGAGTGTGTCAAGTTACTCCATAGCAAGTTATGGGTCATCTAAGTGATCTGTCTTCATTATAGTGATGACAGCTTTATTTTCTTAACCTGCCTTGTATTTGTTAGAATTCATACCCAATCAGCTTAGAAATCACTTTTTTTGTGTCGGGGTCTCAATTCTTTGTTCCACAAAATATTTGAGGGCTTGGTAGTCAGTATGGAGAATAGGGTAATTATATTTGATAGTAATTTGATTGAGTGCCCTATAGTCAACAGACATTCACCAATTACCACCTACTTTGCAAACTAGGAGGACTAGAGAAGAATAAGGGCGGTTGAGCATCTCCTTCACCAATATTTCAATATCTTCCTTTTGGTAGCAAGGATAGTGGTATGGTCAAGCATGAGAGGTATTTTGTAATCTTGACCCTGGTGTGGGGATAGCCCTTAGGCTTTTGAAAAATGATGCTAAATTGTTTTAGCAAGGGCTGTAACTTCTGTGGAACCCTAGTAGAAGGGGATTTCTTGGCTGCCTACATCAATTGAACCATCAAGCCCCTAGTATTATTATTTTGTTTTGTACAAAATTCCTCCATCTCTTATACTGTTGGGTTCAAAGAGTCCCTTGAGTTGAATGTTTTGACCACCCCAATTGAAACTTATGGAAAGTTTAGTGAAATCCCATAAGACAGGTCTCAATGTATGAGCCAATTTACTCCTACAACATGATCACAACCTCCAAAAGTAAGTAAAGAGTGGTAGAAAAAATATGACCTTGTAAAGTGAATTGTGCTATCTCATAGTAGCCCACACAAGGGAGGCGATCTCCATTTGCTACCATAACCGTCAATCTCTTGCTTTCAATTAGGAAGAGTTTGGCTCACCTTGTGACATTCGGATCCACAAAAGTGTGAGTACTTTTTGTTTATATTAATACTATCACTTGCCGAGTCCTTATTTTTCCACACAACCTCATGGTTTTTGGTGCAGGTGTGCCCGAGATGGCATGTAAAAAAGTTTCCAGCACTTCACTCCTGGGTCTCATCCATACCCTCCTCCTTTAGATTCTCCTCAAGCACTTCTTCTTCATCTTCTTTGTCTAACCCTTCCTGTAAGAACATCTTGAGGGTGTGGGATTTATGTCTAGGTGACCACTTTTTATCACAATAATAGTGAAGGCCAGGGTCTGTTCTCTCCTTTATTTGGCTAGGCAAGCTCAAGAAATTGTTTCCTAATTGAGGTGAGTAATTTAGTCCTTGTAAGGTTTGTCCAGAAGGCCTATGTGATTGCATCCTACACGAAACTTCCTCCTCATATAGGTGGGCCAAACCAAAGGTTATGGGTAGGTTTGTGGGTTACAACATGGTAAACATGATACGTATGTCATCATGGAGACCGCTAATGAAGGTACTGACCTTGAAATCCTATGTGAGGCCAGGAATGCGATTAGAGAGTAACTTAAACTGAGTTTGATACTCTTTAACCATAGTGTTCCTTTGCTGGAGCTTTGTAAACTCGGCCAATGGGTCATCAAATGGTGTTAGGGCGAATAGAACACGCATAGCTTGGATAAATTCACTCCAAGTGCGAATCGGATGAGACTCCAACAACCATTGGTACCATTTAAAAGCCTTTCCTTTCATATGAAAGGATGCAAGGTGAATTATTTTAGGGTCAGGAGTGTTATAATAAGCAACAAATCGTTGGGCTAAAAAATTCCAACTCATTGGGCTTGTGCCATCAAAGTTCGGGAAGTCAAGACGCATGGTGCGACTTTAAATTCCTCCTTAAGAATCAAATATGAGGTTCTGATGAAGGTATCCGTTTGGGGAATAGATGAGTTATTGTTTCGGACACTGCTAATGCCTAGTTCATAGGGAGGTTTAAGGTTTTTTGTGTGGGCTAGTGTGTGGGATAGGCTGGTATAGTTATTTGCCAAGCTGCCTACTTCCTTAATCAATTCCTCCAATAAGCCTTGCTGCCTCTGATGTGCTCCCATCAATTGTGACTACGCCTTCTTCAATCATATATTTTTTGTTTTTAGCTTAGTAATGGTCTCAGTCAGTTGTGCAAAGCGTGTGACTTCACCATGTGACTAACCTGGTGCTTGTACCATTGTCAAGACTCTAATTAATTAAATTGGAAGAAATTGTTACTTCGAGTGACCAACACCTCCAATTTGAAAATTACTTCAAATACTAGATGCCATTAATTGAGAAACAAGACAAACTAATAGAACAAATTCCTAATAACTTCCAGAACATGACTTCACCTCGATTCAAAATGCTTATGGTAACTATACCTCCTAAGGAATCGGCCAATCAAGGTCCATGACTCTACTGAGTCACTGATTGCAAGTGGCCCACATAGCCTACAACATAACACTTACAAAATAAACATACCATTAAAGGTGTAATCGGTCCAATTTTAAACATATTTTAAAACCGAACCGATATACTAGTTTTGAGATTTGAAGAATTGATATAGTACAGGTTACACTCCTAAACCAGTACTTCTGATTTTACCGATTCAGACCGGATTTTTCATTATATTATATAATATATATAATATAGTATATAATAATATAATGATAATATATTGTAGCATATTATAATATATATTATAATTGTATTGTGTACTATAATGATATAAAATAATATATAATATAGTGATATATTATAGTATATTATAAAATATAGTAATATAGTATTAATATAACTATTAATACAATAAACTATAGTGATATAGGACTTTAAAATTTAATATTATATTAATTAATACTTTATCATATAATACAAAGTTATTTTATATATAATTATATTATATATAATATAAAAAATATTTTATACAATATAAAAAATTAAAAAATATATATATACAAATTGGTTCGATCCGGTGTTAGAATAAAGAAAATTGGAACTGGATCCGTTTCTAGAAAAATGAAACCAATACAGGATAGAACCAAACCTACTTGTTCGGTTCGATTTATTGGTTTTTTTTTTCAACTCTACGTACCACAACTAAAGAAGAACATACCGATTGTAAATGAACACATGCAATAAAATGTGACCATCAGATCTTGTGGAGGGCTAAGACTCACTTAGACATTTAGACAGGACAGGTGTTCAAGTGAGCTCATTCGTGCATAGAGTTGGAACAGTTTGGAGATCTCTGGGTGAAGAAAGGGAGTGAATGTGGACTGGGAGAGAGACAAATTTATGTTGAGACATGCTGGTGAGCAATTGGATTGAGTTAGAAGGAAAAAGAAGATGGCGGGCAGCACCAAACCTCATCTCCCTTTGACTACTACGGACAAATGCAACGGTTTGATACCACCAAAGTTTTTATTTTATTATTATTATTATTATTATTATTATTATTATTTTAAGGAAAGCAATGATACAGGCGTATTTTCTATAAATATGATAATGCTAACTTATAGTTCAAAAAGTCTTAACTGTAATTAAGAAAAATTTACTAAAAATACTTATTTTTTATGTTAACTATTGATATGTTGAAAATTATGAAACTTGAAAATCAAAATTTGAATTCTAAAAGAAATTGAAAAAATGAGTCTTGTACGTAAAATTATAAGTACATATAGCATTACACCTTATAATTATGTGTTATACATTAAAGGGATGCTTGAGAATGAGATGAGAATTTTATTAATAGTGATAAGATAATTTGTAAATAGTAGTGAAATAGTTTGAGTTAAGTATTTATTGAATTTTGAAAAAAGAGAGGAAAAAAGTTAAGTAAAAAATATTATAAAGTTATAATATGGTTAGAATATAATTTTTTTAATATTATTTTTGTTTTAAGATTTGAAAACGTTGAATTATTTTTATTTTTTATTTGAAAATTTAGAAAAGTTGTAATGATTAGTTTGAAAAGATTGTAATGATTAGTTTAAAAGTGTTTGTATTTAAATAATGTTTGATAATGAAATGAGATAAGATAAAATAATATGAAATGAGATGGAAACTTTTTCCAAATGTGATTTCTATTTTTCAAGTAATGTCATATACAGTCGTAGAATATGCAAGCGCCGCACAATAGTTTTGAAAAGAGGTAAGGAATATTATTAAAAAAATTAATTTTTTCATATGAATATCTTATTTACTCACTTTTTCTAAAATGATTACACAACACTTACATACTTCATATCTACAAATGTCATTTTTCTTTTCAAAAAATTCCCTAAGTAAGTCTCACGTTTTTCTTTTTTCTTTTTTATCTATTTTTCGTAGAAAAGCCCGCATAAGCCTTGCATGACAAATAATTTTCCAGAGGGAGAATACATAACATTGTTTTGTTCCCGATTATCGATATTGTTATTTTTCTTGCATCTTCGAGATAAGTTGTATTTTTTCTTTCTATTATCTTTTTTTTTTTAATATAAACTTTTCATTTCAAATAACTTCAATCAATACAATTTTTATCTCTGTTGAGGCATCCCACAATGAAGTCTGGGACATCCTTTATCCACATTTTTTCCTCATCTAGAGTCAAAGCTTTTTGCTAATGTGTGAGCTACCATATTCTTTTCTCTATGGGCAAACTGTATAGTCCAGTTTAATTTGTGTTTAAAAGAAAACTTTACATCATCTACTATAGGGCCATAACATGTCAGTACTTATTCTTCACTTTTTATTGCTGAGATGACTTCCTTTGCATCCCCTTCGAATCTAGCCTTCTGAATGTTGAGGTCGTTGCACAGTTCAACTGCTTTCCTTAGTGCATAGCACTCTGCCATAGCTGCATCTTCCACATTTGTTTTCTGATCACATAAAGTAACCAAAGCCTCACCATTCTCATCTCTGATCATAATACCAATACCCATTAACTTCCTTTTTGTGTCCAGAGATGCATCCCAGTTTACCTTAACAAAGTCCCTATCAGGTTTTTCCCACCTCATATTCATATTCATACCCTTATTCTGCATTTGTCCATCCTCCTGTACTTTCCCTGCAGGTATACACCTGTTATGGGCTTCTTGAAAGTCTTTAAGAGTAGCTTTTGCAGAAATGATAAGATTTCTAGGACATTCAACTCTTTGTTCAAAAACAAAACCATTTCTACGCAGCCAAATTCTCCTAAATGTCACTGCCAGTTCCTCCAACTGATTTCTCTTTAAGACAAACATTAGTTTCTGCCACAAAAGCATAAAGTCATCTTCAAGTCTGTTCTATTTCTGTACATAACTACTTTCATCTCCCCATATGTCATTTGCTGCAGGACATTCCCAAAGGGCATGCATCAGAGACTCATCTTCCAATTCACACATAGGGCATTTCTTGTCTTGTGTCACTCCCCTCTTATGTAAGTTCACCTTAGTAGGTAACAAATCATTGCCAACTTTCCACAAGAATAACTTTGTCACTCCTAGAATATCTAAATCCCATATGAACCTCCATCTTTTATCTTCTTTTACTTCATAGGAGCTCTCACCTTTTGCCTTCTCTCTATTTTCTACATGCAGAAAATATGCACTTTTGACCAAAAAGAATCCCTTTTTTGAAGGGCCTCAGTACATCTTGTCTTTAGATCTACCTTTACTCAAAGGAATGCTAAGTATCTTTTCAGCTTCTTCTTTATGGAAAATGCTTTTGATCTGTTGTTCATCCCATTCCCCTTTATGTTTGTCAATTAAAACAGCAACCTTAGAATCAGCATGCATCACTATAACTGGTGATTGAATAGCATACGAGGAAGGGCTAGGAATCCACTTTGATCCCTAGATTTTTATGTCTTCTCCATCCCCTACTCTCCACCTAATCCCTTCTTTTAGCAAACTTCTAGCTGACCAAATGCTTTCCATACCAGAGAAGGTTGTGCACCCAGTTTTGTCTCTAAAAAGTTTGTTTTCCTGAAATATTTCTCCTTGAATATGGTAGCTGCCAAAGAGTTAGGGGACTTTAAGAACCTCCATCCTTGCTTTGCCAAGAGAGCTATATTGAAACTTTCCAAATCTCGAAAGCCCAAACCCCCCCTCCCTTTCTGCACCCCCATTTTCTCCCATTTTTTCCACACAATACCCTTCCCTTCCTTCTGTTTTCCCCACCAGAATTTTGCAAACATGCCATTAATGTCCTTACACAACTTCTTAGATAGTTTGAAAACCCCCATAGTGAAAGTAGGAATAGCCTGTAAAACTGCCTTGATCATAACTTCTTTCCCAACTTGTGAGATGAAACTGTTCTTCCAGCTTGTCACTTTCTTCCAAATACTTTCTTTAAGGTTCCTGAAGGTGCTGAGTTTTGATCTTCCTACCATTGCAGGTAGGCCCAGGTACTTCTCATAGGTTCCACATACTATAGAATTGCCAGCTTCCTTTATAGCCTTCTTCTCATCTGCCTTTGTGTTTCTGCTGAAGAAAACCGAAGTCTTGTCTTTGTTAAGGAATTGACCTGATGCTGTTTCATAGATTTTTAGCACCTCTTGAATCCTTCTCCACTCCTCAATTCTTGCTTTATCAAATAAAATGCAATCATCTGTAAAAAGCAGATGATTTACTCTAGTACCTCATCGAGCCACCTGCACTCCTCTTGTGAACTGCCTCTGCTCATAATGGTTTAGTAATGAACTTAAACCCTCAGCACATAAAAGGAATAGATAAGGTGACAATGGGTCACATTGTCTTAATCCTCTTGAAGGCTGAAAATTAAAGCCAGGAATCCCATTGATCAATACAGAAAAAGAAACAGTCCTAACACATTTCATTACTAGACTCACCCACTTCTCATAGAACCCCAACTTTATCAAAACAGTTTCTAAAAACTCACACTCTACCCTATCATAGGCTTTTGACATGTCTAACTTCAAGGCCATACTTCCCTCCTTTCCTTTTTTCTGGTTTTCATGGAATGTAACAGTTCATAGGCAATTATTACATTATCATTAATTAACCTTCCTGGAAGAAATGCACTCTGGGTTGGGGATATAATGTCAGCTAACACATGTTTAAATCTGTTTGTGATAGTTTTTTACACTATTTTATACATGACATTACACAGACTTATGGGTCTGGACTCACTCACTTTTTTTGGGCTTTTTGTCTTAGGGATCAAAGCTATGTAAGTTTAGTTGAGAGAAGGTTCTAGAGGGTTACCATTCAGTACAGAAATTGCTGCTTTACATACCTCACTTGACACTAAACTCCAATGGTTCTGATAGAAACATGGGCCAAACCCATCTGGTCCAGGAGCTTTTAATGGTGCCATCTGCTTCACAGCTTCTTCTACTTCTACTTCAAAGAATCTTCTTATTAGCTTTTCATTCATTTCATTTGTAACTTTTCTATCCAACCCCACAAGGCAAGCTTCAATCTCCTCTTTACTAGGCTTCGTAGTTTGAAACAGCTTCTCAAAATATTGCCTGAAAGTTTCTTCTATTTCCTTATATCCCACAGCCCTTCTGTTTCTCTCATCCTCCACTTCTTTAATATATTTCTTCTTTTCCTTTGATTGGCACAGGCATGGAAATATTTAGTGTTCCTATCTCCATGCTTGTACCAATTATTTTTTACTCTTTGTTTCCATCTGAGGTCCTCCTTATCCAATAACCTGTTCAGATTTGCAGTTGTCCTTTTAATAACTTCCACATTGCTCTTACATGCCTCTGCCTGTAACTTTTTTAACAACCTCGTTTTATCTTCTATTTCCTTCTCCACTCCCTTTCTCCTATACTTCTTCCATTTCTGAAAAGTTGTTCTACTTTTCTGCAATAAACCAATCACACTAGGATTCATATTATGTGATCCTTCTAACCCCTTTCTCTTCCAAACTTCTTTTATGACTTCTTCACAATCTTCTTCTAGAGCCCAACAAGCCTCATATTTGAATGATCTATGCTTCCACCTCTGACTCAAGTCTGCAGCTGCCCTTCTTTTAATTAGGTGAACTAATAGAGGTTTATGATCCGATGTTCTAGCTACTAAGACTTCCACCCAAGCCTCCTTAAAAATATCCCTCCACTCATGATTTGCTAGTGCCCTGTCCAGCCTTTCCTTTGTAAAAGTTTCATCATAGTGAGAATTACTCCACGTGTACTTATCCCCCTTCCATCCCAGGTCATATAAATTCCCCTCATGCAACACTTCCCTAAACAACTTCATCTGCCCTTCAGGCCTTGCCTTCTCTCCCCACTTCTCATCATTAGTTAAAATCTCATTGAAATCCCCTACTATGCACCAGCCTTCACTAACTTTTGGTTTCATGGATTTAAGCATTACCCATGTATCCTTCCTCTTTATTGTTTCTGGTTGTCCATAGAAGCATGTGAGCATCCACTTGTCCTCACCTTCCTCTTCCACCCATGTATTTATGTGTCTTTGGGAATAGTTTATAATTTCTAATGTCACTCCTGAGTTCCATAATAAGACTAAACCTCCCCCTCTTCCCATTGCCTCCACCACAAAACATCTTTCCCAATCCAACCTCTTTTTAACATTGGAACAGCTTTTATTTCTGACCTTAGTTTCCATTAAGAAAACCAAGTTGGGTTTATTTTTCTCTGCCATGGAGCAGAGATCACGAACTGTCCGAGAATTCCTCAATCCTCGGCAGTTCCAACTCAGTATTTTCATAATAAAAGGCGGGGCTGACATTCAGCCTCCGCCAATACATTAATGTTCATCTCTGAAACAATTCCACCTTCCATCTTTCGTCTCTTACTCCTCTTCTCATTTATCTTTTCATCTTCCTCAGCCTCACCCCTTTTCTGTTTTTGTAATTTTTATGTTTTAATATGCCCCTTCAGGTTATGTTTTTGGCTAGCCCTCCTCTTCCAAACCCCCTTCTTCACAAACTTTTCCTTCCCATCCACCCTCTATTCTTCAAATGTAACCACAATGTCCTGTAAACCTTCCTCCCCCCTAATAGCCATAGTTGTTTCTTGTGACTATAAAGATATGCATACTAACTCCCCATTACCTTCTTCCAACTCTTCTCTTCTTCCATCATTCTTTTCTCTCTCCTTCTTTTCGATAGTTGTGCTTACTTCTCTACTAACCCCTTGTTTTATCCCCTCCACTTCCTCATCTCTTGTTTCTTGCACTATATTCACACTTTTTCCCCCTCACTCCCCTCACCCTTCCTTCTTTCCTCTCCCTCGTTTTCGCCTCCACTTATCCCATTAAGGTTCCTGTCTCCACCCTCTTTCCTCCACCAGCTTTCATCCTTATACCTACTAGTTCCAGTACTGAAGTAATTGTTTTTTTGAAATTGTTTGGCCCTCATCCATAGCCCATATTGATGATCTTTGGTTTCTGAGACCACCTCTCCATTACTACAGCCATTAATACCATGTACAATACACCCACATGAGAAGCATATCTTTGGCATTTTTTCATAGCTAAATGGTATCCAAATATTTTTCCCCTTCACCTTTGTCATTCTGCCCCTTGCCAGTGGCTAAGTCAGATTCAAAAGGATTTGGACTCTTAGGAAATTTCCCCATCCAGATCCATCATCTTTCACATCCACCTCCTCCACTTTTCCAACCGTATTCCCGATTTGCTCACCTTTGCTTTTTGTCATACACTAAAGAGGCAGATTATGTAACCTTACCTAGAAACTTTCAGTATCAAAGCTAATGTTCTGTATAGGAGTGAAACCATCGAACTCCTTTATTACCAGAACCTGGTTGTCAAACAACCACGACCTCCCTGACCAGACTTTCTCCTTATCGGCTAAAGTATTGAATTCAATAACAAAGGTGTTTTTACTCACCTCCGTAAACTGTGCAGCCTTGCTAATCCTCCAGATTTTTCCCATTGTTGTCCCCACTACTTCTCTGCTTATGGTCCTTGTTGAGCAAATTTTCCCCATGATCGACCGTTGTTCCTTCAATCCCAGCTCGCTCTGCCATTCCTCCTCCAGCTTTATCACAACTTCTTCTTCTTCCCTCAATCTAAGTCCCTTCCATTTTTCCTCTAAAACCTCCATCGTATTTGGCCTGATAATCCCCTTCGTCTCTCGAATTTTCTCTCCCCCGTCGTGTGCTCTGCCACTTGACGGCAGGAATTCACTAAGACTTGCCAGAAAAAGCCCTAGACCACTCACTAAAACTGCCTTTCTGTTATAACTAACCCCACTCACACTCACATGCCTCCCACGCACTAACTCACTGCTCCACCTCTTTCCTTTTTGCTTTCTATTATCTAATAAGGTCAAGTTTAGCCCCTATAGCTTCTCATTGGCTTGACCAAAATTGAAAGATAGCTAAAATGTGATTAATATGTGCTAAAAAAACCTTACATTAGATTGGGCATTAATAAAAGAATTTGAATGTTAGCTACAGTCATTCACTAAATATGAAAAACTACAGTAAATTCACCAAACATTAAAATAATATTTTCTCACTTCAACAAATATAATTATTATTAACATTTAATTGGTAGAACTACAAAATGTGATAAAAATAAATTAAATTATTAAATTAATAATATATTATTATTACATAGAGAATAAATTGATAATCTAATGTGAGGATTTAATTTAGAAGGAATATGCAAATATAAATTCATGCAACATTAGCTAAAATTTGAATATGCATTTGGTCAATCTAATAAGAGTAGGCTCAAGTGGAAAGGACCTTCACTGTAGTGGTACGTTATCTTTAAGGTTTAAGGTTCAAAAATTTTATATGCAGTTATTTTTACGTATTCATTGCATACTTTAGTGTGATTGGCTGCATTACTTTTTTAAAATATAAAATAAATTATATAGCTAATTATATCACCAAAAGTGTACAAAGATTATATAAAAGTGATTGTATATAACTGAATTCTTAAAGTTTTGGTTTATTACATGAGTTCAACTTTTAACTGGATAAAAAAAATATGTTGACTTTACACAACTGCTAGGATTCCTTATCATAAAAATTTAAGGTATTAGTTCAAGTGTTTTTCCTTCTAGGGTGATAGATTTGACATCGATGTTGCTTTTAAATTACTGAACGATTTCCCAACCACAAATTCGCTATGCTTATACACGTATACATACATATACAGAAATTTGCTATAAATTGACTGAAAAATATATGACATACTTATGGTCATCTCATCATATTTTCTCCCAAAGACCCAAACAGAACCTTAACACGTGGTGGGAACAGCAGAAAGAAAAACAGGACTTAAGAGTCTAGACAGATACATATGGCAACACGCGGCATTGCCGGCCTCTTCTCTAGATACATCCAAAAGTCAACCCTAACATGCTTAATTTGGTTGTGACATTTTCAAATAAAAAACTTATTTTCTGAGTTTTTTTTTTTCAATGCTAATCTATAGAGATTTAAAGTATTAGTAGTAGATTCAACAATGTTAAAATTTGATCACTATTTAACTAGGAAGCATAAAAAGAAACTGCAATATACTCAACAAAGTTAAAGTAATTTTAACTTTCATCAATATTATTAGACAAATCTGTTGAGCTCTAACTTTTGGTCAAATATTATTTTGACATAAAAAATTCTCTCTCTCTTGATTTTCGATTTTTACTTGCTACATTTCCTAGTTTCTGTTTCTTATACGTATTTAATTATTTGCATACCTTTTTACTTTAATTTGCATTTATACTATACTTGGAAAAATAAGACCGTTGAAAAATTATATCAATTGAAAAAATATGATTGCGATTATAAAAAAAAAAAACCGTTGAAAAATTTTAACCATTGGAATAATATAAATGTTAAAAAATTAATGTGTAATTTTTTTGATAACCAATAAATATTTAAATTATAATTAAAATTAAAATAAATGAAAATGTCAAAATTAATATTTTAATAGAATAGTGATAGATTTGTTGAGTCTGTTATTTAGTGTTGTTGAAAAGTGATTAACTAAATTTATAAAAGTGAATTTCTTATTCAAATTTTAGCCCAACTTTATTAAATTTACTACTAGTGCTCTTAGTCATCTAAAAAACAACGCTTAAAAGGAATATCTAAAGGAATATCATGAGACATGGGGGGAAGGTGACAATGAACGAGGTTGCTGCCAAACCACCCGCACTGCTGATAATGTCGATCTTTAATTCAACGCCGGACCAGCTCATTGGAAATCTTGGGTGGATTCAATTTCTCAAAATCTCAGTGATTCTGATCATATGACAGACCAGACCAGACCAGACCATTGCCACCCCCACATGCAATCGATCTCTTGAGTGATACATTTGTTGATCCATCTGTATATTTCTTGATTCAACGTATTAATCCTTAATTCGTGAGTATTTAATTGAAATGATACGATACGGAAATCACGAAATCATTATCATTATATAATTTTTAATTATTGTCGAGTGTTTGTACACTAACGGCTGTAACAATTAATTTTTCAATTTTATAAGCCCTTATTGACAAACATTACAATCCTCTATTATTCCTTTCACATAAATATAACTAGAATATTTAATGCATACATTGGTTGGTTGTTAGAAAATACTTTATGACTATCATTTTTCTTTTAAGTCGGCATCCGATTGAACGTCTAAATTTCAATTAAATTGTTTTTTTTTTTTTTTAATGTTCATTAAGTTCAATGAGTGAAATACAAGGAACTGGTCCCCTAAAAGTCAACGTGATAAATTAGTTGCCGACCCACCACAAATGTTGGCAGCTTAAAAACGCTGTAAAGTAGACAATAATACAAGCCTACATGGAAGATTATAATATAATAATGATTAATTAAATGGTGTGGGTTATTCGCTCGGAATCCGCCTAATAAGCCAAAAATAGATTATATATATTTGAAGCTTTCAAAAATCACAACTATTTACTCATTTTATTCGATAATTAATTGACATCTGTCGGGAATTCCGATAATAGGTTCAAAACATTTCTTTCTATACTTTTGTTTTACTTAGTTATTAAATAAGTATTTTTTTTAACACACGAAAAAGAAAGCAAAAAAAAAAAAAAAAAGTTTACACTTGACGAGACCCGAGTCGGTGGCTATAGAGCCACTCTTTATCAATTAATGCGCTTTGTGACACTGTTAACCCTATCATTTAAATATTATTTTGATATTTTATCAATTTCAAATCAAATCTTATTGAAGAATCGGCATACATGTTGTGGTTAGAGGTAAAATGTGACTTGAATCTAGAGCTAGCCAATTCTTTTGAAAATATATCAAGGCATTAATTGCTATGTACTGTTTTGGCGTGTGCCACGAGGGCATAAACCAATGTCACCGGAATCCAAAATTAGCATTCTTTCAAAAATATATTGAGGCATAATTAATTGGTATGTACTGTTTCGGTGTAGGCCACGAGAGCATAACAGAGATCAAAGTAAGGCCATGCGATGATAGAAGATGAATCATTTTCGAAGAAAAGACACGAATCAAACACAAATTATGAGCCATGCCTTTAACGTGAAAGTCATTCATATACTTATAAGTTTTGCTTTGTTATTAAGCAAGTACGCACTAAAATATTTTACAACAAATTAAGGCACAATTAGATAAACATAAAGTTCAATTGAATTGTAGAGGCCGTATATGCTTTATTTTCCTTGAATAAAGAAAGCATCCTCTAATGGCTTAAAAGTCGGTTGACATGGTGAGCAGGGCCGACCAATGCATAACTTTGTGCTTTCATAGACTTTTTACGTTGTAAATGCTGAAGTTTAAGATTGAAAGTTAAAAGAAGAATAAATAATAAGAGAAAGTTACACACTTTCCTCTCCCAAATTTTAACCATTTCTGCATAGAATTACTTGAAAACACATGAGTTTTAATTTCCTATATATAAATCGGTGTATTAACGCACCATTCATAATCGGTGTTTTAATTTCCTATGCTTGTCACGTGTTTAATTGACACTTATTATATTTATAGATGTGTTGGAAGAAGTTTCCTTCGACTTAAATAGTAAATTGAAAGAAAACTCTGTATTTTTTTCTCTTTATCAGTTTTGTTTATTTATTTATTTTCTTGCATTATTTGATCATTCTGGTACGATAGCTGGAGCTCATCATTATTCATTCCTTCCTTTTAGTCCTTGTTATTGTTAAATTTATCACTCATTTTTCTTCACAAAAATAATGACAGCCTTAATAGTTCGGCCAGACGAAAAGAAATTGTCGGCCGACTGAAAAACCATTGGGCTAAGTTGGGATGAATGCCCAATGTCAGAGCGGAAGGTGGAGTTGTCTGGGAATAGTTAAAAATCATTAGAATTAACTGCTATAATATTATTTTTAAATATTATTATTATTTTAAAATTTAAAAAAATTAAATTAGAATTAAAAAAATTTAACTATTTATTATATTTTATATAAAAATTTTAAAAAAATATTGTAATAATAAGAGAAGATGATTTTTGAATCCAAATGATCACTTAATATATTATATAAAAAGTAAAATTAGATAAATTATTTGGGTTTATGGTTATTTAATTTGAAATCGTGTCAAATTATCAACTATTCTAAAGATTTACTATAAAAATTCAATCACTTCACAATTATTTTAACACATAGCAAACATGCAAAAGTCATAGCATAGACTTTGTATAAAAAAATTAATAATAATAAATAATAAAAAAATCTTTTATTTTTAGTTAAAAAAAAATTGTATAATTCTTTATAGAACTCAAATATTATATGCCAAATAATAATAATAATAATAATAATAATAGTGACTTTATATAATGGCCACAAGTCACAGCCAGAGTTTTGTACGTTGTGACTGTGGGAGAGACAATCACTTTCTATTTAAAGATTATGGACCACATAAATGGTCTTTGTCTTTTGAATGAAATTAAAGAGGCAATGAGAATGTACTTTGCTTATCTGGATTAGACTGACTCGCGGCCCCGTGGGTTTCAGGGAGGATTGTCGTCGTTTACACTCAAATAATCTTTTGAATATGTATATTTTAGAGTGTATAAATCTCTTGCATTAATTAAAAAAAAAAATATTAGATCTCTGTTTTGAATGAAATAAAGAGACAATGAGAATATACTTTGCTTAACTCGATTAGACTGACTTGTGGGCATTTTTATCGTTTACACTCAAATAATCTTTCGAATGTAAAGTTTTAAAATATGTAAATTTTGCATATTTGTTTTTTTTTAAATAACATATATATTGTTAAAAAATAATTTTTTTATGTGATTTTTTTTTTCAAAAAAAATTTGCGAGATTTATATATTTTAAAATTACAAAAGTCATTTCTTATATTTGAAATCACTTCTTGTTTCAACTACTCAAATATTGAATTTCAAGTTGAATAAATTCTCAAGCCAATTGAAAGTGAATTTTTCTAGTGAATTTATATCTGAACTTGGGTGTGAATGAAATGATAAATCCCTGATAAAGCAAGATTTTTCTAGAATATCATCTACATGGATAATTTCTTTTTTATTAAATATACATGCATAAATTTAATCGTAATACGAGTGCATAAAATATTCTTTGTTTCGCCACTGCATTACTTTGGCAAAGGGAAAATTATTACTGCATTAATTTTCTTAAGTATATTCTTTGCTTAATCTCGAATTGTTAATTGGCTTTAATGTAATAATAGTTTAAGCTAATCATAATCATCTCATCTCATCTCGTCTCATATAATTATTATAATTTTTTTACATTCTCATATAAAATATAATAAATAATTTAAATTTTTTAAATTTTAAAACAAGATATTTATAAAAATAATAATTTACTAATAATTACTTTCTTAAGTATTAAATAAAAAAAATACAATATCGATTAAAATGAGGGCCCTATTTGGATCATCCTATCATTTCCCTTATTTTTTTATATCTTCACGTTAAACAAATTTATAGAAAATGTTAGTATGCCACCTGAGTTTGCCCTTCATTTTAACCGTTCATGTATTTAAATTTTTTTACTTAATAATTAAGGAAGTGGCTTTTAGTATATTTGTTTTTTTTATAAAAATATTTAAATATGTTAAATAAAACATGAATAGAAAAAAATAAAAAGTTAAATTTGTACTAGACTTCACGCCCAGCTATCATTGCTCGGCGGTAGCCTAGCATCATTCCAAATTTATTGAAGCAAAAGTGCTCGAAATGTCATGTTGGAATCTAGTGTCCTAAAAATGGTAAGTGCATATGTTTTAAATAGGAGAAATTTTATTTGCATGTGTAAATCCTTTATTAAATAAGAAAAAATATTATTTTAGGAGAGATATTTTTGTTATTTTAAAAATTTTTAAGGATAAAATTTCTTAAACCTACATTGCAGTCCCCAAATGAGAACAGTACGTAGCATTGTTCAATAAATAGTAATGTTAGATATAATTTTTTTGCGGGTATATCTCATAAACTTTTTTAAAAAAACAAGATCTATCATTAAAAAAATAATTTTTTTATATAATTTTTAAATTTATTCATTTTTTCAAAAGAAGTGTCTGAAACTTGTACATTCTAATACTGTAGATATCATTTCTTATTAAAAAGCGATATTAACTAAAATATCGAATTAATTATTTAGGGATATTTTTTTTATTTGTGTATATATATATATATATATATATATATATATGCTCTGGTTCTGATTATTTCGAATTAATTGTAATTATTTTTTCTAAACAAAATGTTAGAAACTATGCCACAATCTACTTTATTAATGTGACAGTGTCTAATAAACGTTAGATTTTCATAATTTTTTTTAGTAAGGATTGATGTGAGATTTAATTATCATTATCATGTAAATAAAATAGGAAAAATATGGAACAATGATTTCTAGAACTTTCCTTTCTCTATTATTCTTTTATGAGCAAAATAGAATCCATCAAAACTAGAAATAAGATAAGCAGGAGAGAGAGAGAGAGAGAGAGAGAGAGAGAGAGAGAGAGAGAGAGAGAGAGAGAGAGAGCCCAACAAAAACAAATACAGTAATGCAAGTGATCATAGGAAAGCGACTATAGCTTAAAATGTGACATATCAGTGTGATATGGGACATAAAATCTAACAATATTTTTTTATCTCTAAGATAAGGAGAAACATACTTTTAATATAAATATAAATATATATATATATATATATTTTAAATGAGAAAGGTATAATTTTATTATTCCCAACTACACAGGCTGATATGATATCTTTTATTTAATTTTATTTGCATACTATTTTAATATATAATTACTTAAAAAAATACAATAACTGTAACATTTAAAATTAACAAAAACACTTATGTCGAGACTAAAATATATATTTAAGTGTGATTTGAATAATGAGATGAGATGTTAGATGAAAGTTAAATAAAATATTATTATAATATTATTTTTTAATATTATTATTATTTTAAAATTTAAAAAAGTTAAATCATTTATTATATTTTGTGTGAAAATTTTAAAAAATTTATAATAATAAAATGAGATGAAATAAAATAATTTTACTATCCAAACGAGACTTAAGTATTAGCCTTTATCTTTTCATTTTTTTTTAGTTTGATCGTAAAATTACTCAAATGAGTTTTCACTTTTTTATAAGTAAAAGACTTTTGCAATATTGATGATATATATGAACCTAAAAATGATTGTAATCATATGAAATTATCGATATTTATATGGGAGGATATTTATATTAGAGAATTGTCACTTGACGTAAATAAATCACGTGTCAATTTTTTATTGGATGATAAGGTAGATTATGTCACGTATCAGTTAATTAAAATTAGATTTTTAACAAAAAATTAAAGAAAATTTTAATTATGATTTTTTAAAGTTAAATGGTGTGGACTTTGATTTGTAAAAAGTTAAATAATCTCGAGGTATTGATTTTGCAAGAAACTCTAATTTTTAATTTTGGCACTAGGAAAAAGAAAAAGAGTAAAACACGTGTCGAGAGATCCAGCGATCACAACAGCTCAACTCCCTCACTCAATTAATTCCTTTTTAGAGAAAAAGGAAAGTATGAAAAAAGAGAAAGGAAACAGAAAAGGGGGGGAGAGAGAGAGAGAAGTGGGTTTGAGGGTCAGAGTCCAGACAAAAGGCATCGAGAGTCGGCGCCTTTGTCCCCGCCGACCAATCATCATTTCCTTTGCCTTTTCCTTTTCCTTTACCTCCACCACCATTACCATTTCTTCTAAATCTTCCACATTATTATATAAATCCCTCGTCCTCTCTTTTCCACTGTTTCGTTTCTCCTCCTTTTCTTCTTCTTCTTCTTCTACCTCCTCCTCCTCTCTGCTTCTTTAAACTTTCTTTCTCCTTAATCGGGTTCTTCCGGTATATTTTTTACCGATCGGAAGAAGCCCAAATTTTATCTCTGATTTTTCTGATCCAACTAGGGTTTCTATTTTTTTTTTATCTGTTTCTTTTCTTTATTTGTTGGATTTTTTTTGGGGGTGGGGTGGGGTTCATTTTTGGTGTGGTTTTAAAAGGCTTATTATTATTTTTCGTTAAAATATGAGGGGCGTCGTTCAGCAATCTGTGGTTGAACCGTCTACTGTGAATTGCGATGGTGACAAGGAGAAGAAGAAGAAGCGCCGATCTAATCGGCGATCCAAGCAAACCCCTCCCACTTCTGGTAATTTTCTTTTCTTTTTTGTTGCGTATTATTTTCCTTGGAGACTTTGGTGAATTTATGACCGGGTTTTTGGGGTTCTTCACGGGGGAACAGATTAGCTTCGCTTCGTATTTTTTTTGGCGAATTTCAGTTCTGGATTTTTGCAATAATCGCGTTATGTGAACTTAGTAAGATTTAAACAAAATCTAAAATTTCGTGGTGATGGAATAAGTTTACCAGGAAATGTTCCGGGGAAGTTATAATTGCTGATGAGTGGGATTATCTAGCATGTGCTTGTTAGGATTTGGAAATGAGTGAATTATGGTTAGGATTTGGTAAGAACATTTCAGGTGCCTGTAAAGATGCTATACCGTTACAATCTCTCAAGAATTGAGATTAATATACCTAATGAAAATCTGAATTGAGATTCATATAAGTTTCGAATAAGTTGCATATCATTTATATTTTTACTGTTATATTCTTTTTGTATGTTGACTGGGGGAAGTCCAAGTCCTATTTCTCCCTTGTGCCACCTTAGCCGATGCTCAGAGTGGCGCAAACACCATTACTTTTTCTTTTTCCTTTTCTCTTGCTTCTAATTACTTCTGTGACATTTATTCTCTCTCCCTCTTACTCTCACACTTAATGATATAATGCCCCTTCTAAAATAAGATTCTGGCTATGCCCCTATATAGGACCGTGTGCAAAATTCAAACTTTGATACTGAATTTCCCTTTGAATCCTCCCTTCTTCCTTTTTGGTAGCTTATTCTAGTGCAGCGAATGGCATACATGGTGAAGCATCAGAGTGCACTGGTGGAGACGGTAAAACATGTCCTCATGTAACTGCAATCTCAAATAGTTCTTCATCAAAGCAGCATGGGTTGGACATACATCATCCAAACGTGGATGGGTTAACTGGAGCATCTAATGTTGCTTTCTATTCTATGCCATCGATGCATATCAGTGAACAGACAGACTCCATGGAGGTGCAAAGCATACCAAATCACTATGTAGTTGATTATGGTAGGAAAGTCTTTTCGCATTCTTGTCTTGAACCAATTGTTTCTGGAGGGTCACCTGGGACATTTGCAAACAAGGATTTGTTTCCTTTCCCTCATGTTGAGGGTTATCAAAAAAAATATTTTGATCCATACTGGTCCATGGAGGCTGTTGATGAGGCATTAAAGGTTAGTCTGAAAAGCGATCATGATGTGGATTATAGGTTGGAATATTCTACTTATGTCGCTAGAGAATGGAAAATTGTTGACTCATTTGTTATTTTTTGTTTCAGAAAGGTGATGCTTTTAAAGCTGTGTTTCGTGTCAATGCTTACAATAGACTTGAGGTTTGTTAAATTGTAGTTCAATATAAATTATGGTTTAAGGTTTCTCTGTGCTCATCAAAGATAAATACCTGGATAAATAATGTGACTACTCGTTTGTTTAACTGGTAGGCTTATTGCAAAATTGATGGGCTTCCAACAGATGCTCTAGTTAGCGGAATTGCTGGTCAGAATAGAGCTGTAAGTATGCATTGGGTTTCTTTTACCCATTCTTCAATTGACTTATCTCTTGCATTATTTATTTTACACATGCAAAGCCTCTGCCCCCACCCCCATCTCTGGCCAAAAGAGCCCATTCTCCATTTAATGAAGCAGTTGGGTTTTGATTTTAAATCATTCCATTCCTATATTTGTGCTATATGAACTTGTTTATTGTTTTTTTTTTTTTTTTTTTGGGGGGGGGGGGGGGGGGGGGTTTGCCCATGACAAAGAAGCAGCGAACTTTGCATGCTTACCGGCAAGGAAGTATACTCTTGGAGTCATTTTGTACCTGTATGTATGTGTTCAGTTGTGCTTTTGTTTTTGTGGTTATGCATTGTATTCCCTGATTGGTTTTGTTGGTAGTTGGTGATGGGTTTGACCTGCCTTTGTTTTTGATATGGTACATCATTTTATATTGAAAACAAGCACACACCGACCAGTTTAGTGTCATTTTCTCTATGGCAATCTTACTGCACGTATGTGCTATTATAATTTATATAATCCTTCATTAAATGTTGGTATTGAGATTTTTTCTCTTGTATTTCACTATTTCTGCCTGTGGATGAGGCTTATGATTGCTCTGACATTGATTTTGATGCAGGTGGAAGGAGATATTGTTGTGATCAAGATTGATCCTTTGTCATTATGGACCAGGATGAAAGGGTCAACTGGGATATCTAACAATTATCCACCAGTGGAAGATTGTAACTTACTCTTGGAAGATAGTGAGATTTCTAGTGACAGCTGCAAAGGTAAAGGTAAGGTAGATGCCGAATGTAAGCATGCCCATCACAGAAGTTGTCCCTTTCCTGAGAAGGGGTTTTGTTCTGGGGACAGCACTTTCACTGGAGAAACTGTTCACTTAGACCCAATTGGGCCGGCTAGTTGTAATCTTGTTGATCCATATCTCGCTGCTGCGTCAGATTTGTCACATGCAGATTTTTGTAGTGGGCAGAATGAACTAAACACTGCACTGGGAAGGATGTGTGCTTTAATTAGTTCATTCCCTTCAAAACGACCAACTGGCAGAATTGTTGCCATAAGTGAGATGTCTCCTCGTCGAGATGCTGTTGTGGGTTATCTTAATGTTAAGCAGTGGCTTTCTTATCGTGAATTATGTGGAAAGGATGCAAAGAACAACAAAACTTCATTGCCATTATCAAACCGTGAGTACATTCACCTGACACCAACTGACCCTAAATTTCCAAAAATGATGGTCCTCGTGAGTGGCATGCCAGACTGCATCAGAAAAAGATTAGAGAAGGGTGATTCGACAGTTGAAATGGAGCTGGTAGCTGCACAAATTGCTGAGTGGGATGAAGAAAGTCCTGTTCCACAAGCCCACATCTTGCGTAGTTTTGGACGTGGAAGTGAATTAAAGCCACAGATCAATGCAATATTATTTGAAAATGCAATTCCCTCACCTGAATTTTCTCCTGAATTACTATTGAGCCTTCCACGTGTTCCATGGGAGGTGCCACAAGAGGAATTTGAAAGTAGAATAGATCTTAGGAATTTGTGCATCTTTACTATTGACCCATCCACTGCCACTGATCTGGATGATGCCCTCTCTATTGAAAAATTGTCCAATGGCAATTTCAGAGTAGGAATCCATATTGCTGATGTATCATATTTTGTTTTACCCGATACAACCTTAGATACAGAGGCTCAGATCCGATCAACCAGTGTCTACCTGTCACGAGGTAAAATACCAATGTTGCCCCCACCTCTTTCAGAGAACCTAGGTTCGCTTAACCCTGGAGTAGATAGGCTGGCATTTTCTATGTTCTTGGACATCAACCATGGTGGGGATGTTGTAGACCGCTGGATTGGCCGTACTGTGATAAAATCTTGTTGCAAACTTTCATATGAACATGCTCAGGACATTATTGATGGAATAATTAATGGGGAGATCTATAATGCCCTTGAAAATGGACATCCCCAGTTGCATGGCCATTTTGAGTGGCCTTATGTAATTAGATGTGTTAAAAGCCTTCATGAGATTTCCAAAATTTTGAAGGAGAAGAGGTTTAACGATGGGGCTTTACGACTGGAAAGCTCCAAATTTGTTTTTCTATTTGATGAAAATGGTATTCCATATGATACTATGCCGTGTGAACAGAAGGAGTCAAATGAATTGGTCGAGGAGTTTATGCTTTTGGCAAATAGGACAGCTGCTGAAATCATATCAAGAGCTTTTCCAAGTTGTGCATTACTGCGGAGGCATCCTGAACCTAATATGCGTAAGCTTAGAGAGTTTGAAGCATTTTGTTGCAAACATGGTTTGGAGTTGGACACTTCTTCTTCTGGCCAGTTTCATCAGTCGTTGGAGCGAATCAAGGAAAAGCTTGAGGATGATGCTGTGTTGTTTGATATACTTATATCATATGCTTCAAGGCCAATGCAGTTGGCTACTTACTTTTGTACTGGAGATTCAAAAGATACTGAAGGTGATTGGGGTCATTATGCACTGGCTGTTCCTCTCTACACTCATTTTACTTCTCCACTGCGTCGGTATCCAGATATTGTTGTACACCGGATGCTGGCTGCAGCCATTGAGGCTGAGGAGTTGTATTTGAAGCATCAAAGAATGTTGCTAAAACATATTAGGGGAGAGAGTGTGGCAAGAAGATGCTTCACTGGTATTCATTTTGATAGAGATGCTGCTGAATCCCTCGAAGGTAGGGAAGCTTTGTTTGCTGCAGCACTAAAGCATAGAATTCCTTGCACTGAATTACTTACAAATGTAGCTACTAATTGCAATGAGAGAAAGTTGGCAAGCAGGCATGTCAAGGATTCCTGTAACAAACTCTGCATGTGGGCCCTGCTACGGAGGAAACAGGTATATGTTATCCTCCCTTTAGCCCCTTGTAATTTGCAGCCCTTTTTTTTATAGGTTTTTTTACCCACAAGTGGATTGTGATCACTGCCATTACTGTAGTGCATCTATATGGCGCAGGATTTGCTTTATGATTTGTTCTGTGTCTACTTTTGTCTTGTACCTTTGATGGTATTTTGTCCATGGAAGTTGCCACCATATTCTCTGTAATATCGTATTATGCACTCATATTGTGATATCTGTTATTTTGTTATCAGTAAATAAGAATTTTATTGATAATAATAGGCATAGCTCAAGTATACGGGACATATACAGGTGATATTTGTTATTTTAAACTTTAATATCGGTAATATAGAACTTTATATGCTTCTGATGTAGCAGGAATGCTACAACGGGACATTCTTACCATGTGAATATTCTCATTTTGTTCATGACCTGGTGTCTTATAGACTTGATAGTTTGATAATTCAATGTGATGTAATGAATTTAATATTCAATCTTGAAGTGTCATCAATTAGAAGTTTGAAGTCTAACTGGTAAAATTCAATCTGTCTGATAGCCTTAGGGCTAAATACTTTCAAAATGGGTTAGTTCTGCGGTGGTTAGGCCATTTGAGTATTGTTCTTTGTTGTCTTTGTTACCTGATTATTTGAGTACTTGCTTAGCGATTCATGTTTGGCCTCTTCTGTTTTGCAGATGTTATTCTCAGAAGCAAGGGTATTGGGTCTTGGGCCAAGATTCATGTCCATTTATATCCAAAAGCTTGCTGTAAGCTGCTTCTGACTTTTTATGCATTGCTTAAATTAAACCTGTCTTTCTTTGTATTCGGAGCTGCCTGTGTACTGAAGCTAAATTTTGCAATTAACTATCGGAAAAAAAATTGCAGTTTCATTTTCTTCCCCTTAATGCAGATTGAGCGGCGGATATATTATGATGAAGTTGAAGGCTTGACAGTAGAATGGCTTGAGGCTACTTCCACATTGGTGCTTAATTTATGTCCTTCTAACAAACGCTCATCTAGGAGAGTTGCCACTGGTAAATGGAAGGCACTTGAAGATGTTGCATTTGTTGTAAGTCCATATGATCTGGAAGGTGAACTGGGGGTGTTGGGAGGGAATTCCAATGAAGTAGGAGACACTCTTGTTGCTGCCAAGGATCTGGAGGCCATTAGCCAATTTGACACTTCAAACTCTGAAGTTGTTCCTGGATTTTTCCCTTTCACATTGCATCTGCTTTCGACAATTCCTGTTTCACTTCATCCAGTTGGTGGGGATGATGGTCCCATTGATATTGGGGTGAGGCTCTATATGAGTTCTTACTTAAGGTAATTTGGGTGATTGGAAGTGTCAGGCCAAGTGTTGGGAAGGATACTTTGAGAAGATGGAGATAACAGAGCTTTGATTGGAATTGGCAAGCACTGTAGATACAAAAGTAGTGTATAGTTCCAATAGTATTAGAAGAGAAAATTATGGTCTAAATCTGCTGATACTCTGAATGTGTGACGGTAAAACATCTGGTGGCGAGTGTAGATACTGGGGGAAGTTTTGTCGTGACTTTGGCTTTTAGTAGCTTTTTTAAAGCAGAAGCTGCTTGCTGGAATAGGCCCTTGTTTTTGTTGGCCAGTTCCATCCAATATTACTTGGTTAACATCTGCTGTCGTCTGCAGATTTGACCTTTCAAAAAAAGCCGAATTCATGCTGTATTTTTCCTTTTTGCTCATTTTCGACTGCGGCCCAATAGATTTTTGATTTTGGGCGGCTAGAACTTGCGGTAGTTCGAATCCGGTATGATGCTGCATTTTATATTGGTATGTTTGTACTGTGAAAACTGGGAGGGTGGGTGGGTGGCTGTAAATCCCAGTTTGAATAACACGTTCTCTTGGGGGGTGAAAATGGTGTCATGGAAGTGTAACTCTCTTTTGTTGGGAGTGCTGCTTTGCTTTTATTTGTACTCGAGCAATTGCAATACCAAAACAAGGTTGCCCCTTGAGTTCTACATGATGGATAGATGTTGCTCAATCTTTTGGTTTCAATTTAACAATTTCCCCCTAAGAAGGAAGAAGAGCCTGGATGGATTTTGATTTGAGCGTCTTCATGATCCGTCTTAACTTGGCTACCCCCATCAAGGAAAAGGGAAAATTGCAAGCTCTCATTAATTAGTGATTTTGTGGTATAGCTATTAGAGTAAACGAAAAAAAAGTAAATTAATTATTAACGAAAGAAAGGGAGCTGTTTATTTCAAATACTCGTGTATAATTAAAAAAGAACGAAAATAAAAAATACAGAAATTTATGTTACGAAGATGTTTTTATTAGTAAGATGCGAGCGCGTGCATTGTTGGTACCCACTTCATAAGTAGAGTAAGAAAATTATAACTCCATTTTTCATGCAAAATATTCTAATTACAAAGAGATTACACAAAAATAATCTGACAAATTGATATGATTTAATATGATTCGTCATATTATAAAGTTACTTTTATTATAAAAATAGATAAGATAAAGTTATATCAGCTTGTAAGATTGTTTTTGTATGATTCTTTAATAGACGTAGCAATACTCATTTTTCATATAGGAGGACAGCCAAATTTCTTGATCATCCATCATTTAGATTTTTTGACCTTTTATTTTGCGTGAGATACCCAATCTAGCCCTTTTTTTAAATGCAATTATAAATGAGAGGTACAAAGTATACTCCACCCAACAACCTCTTGCTTCCAATTTTATCTAAATCTAATATATAACATACATGTCAAGGTGTAGGATTCACATAAAAGATTTGCTCTTCATGCTCCATATCTCACTTTGACGGGCTAATGGACTCATATCACGCTTTTTTCGATGATGCAAGAATTCACTTTGGAATAGCTCCAATCGCCGAATCAACTCTCCACAAATCGCCTCACTTTCTGATGACTGGGATGCAATTTCAGCAAAAAACCGGGTTAGCCTATCATATCTCTGTGCTGCAGGGCTGTCACTCAAATCGTCATAACTACTCTTGACTAATGTATATCTCCGTTTCAAGTCTTTTCTCCACCGATCAAGAATATATTTTGGCGGCAACAATTGTTTTTCTAGATTAGTGAGCACACGAAGCGCATGTCTGCACAAGATACCTCTAAACTCAAACAGGCAACAACTGCATTTCACCACAAAATCAGCATCATTAAATGAAACACAAAAGTTCGTCCTTTTTATGAAACCCTCAAAACCCTTCACCTCATCACGAACTTGGTAAGTATACATCGCACCCTCACGTGTAACCAACGCTGCACAACAATACAACAATCCCTTGAACTCATCTTGGACTTCTCTAAATTTGGCATTGCTGTAAAGTTCCTGAAATTGTTTCTCAATAGGATAATGAGTAATACATGGGATTGCAGTACCCAAGGAACTAAAATCAACTGCGTTTTCATTCTCTACTTTTCTCCTCAAGGCATTACTATACTGCTCAACAAATTGCTTGGGCATGGACTTTGAGTTCACACAATCTTCAAAGAAATAATTCATGCTTTCACTTTGCTGTGTAGTAGACAATCCAGCCCAAAATGTATTTTTTACATAGACGGGTACCCAAAGATGCCGCTCACCATAGATCCAATCCAGCCATGCGTTATCACGGAGGTTGTAACTATCAAGCAAGCATTTCCAATTTTGTTCAAACTCCTCACAGCTCAAGGAGTCATAGACAAAACCTTGTATAGTACGCTTGATAGCTTCATATTGAGAGTGTGATCCAAGTTTTTCTGAAAGTTTCTTCATGACATGCCACAAACAAAATCTGTGTCGGGATCTTGGGAATACCCTTGCAATTGCATTTTGCATCTCTTTATCTTGGTCTGTGATTATTGCACTTGGAGCTTGTCCATTCATACATTTCAGCCATGCGTCAAACAACCACACAAAAGTTTCCGTGTCCTCATTGGAAATTAATCCACACCCAAAAAGGATTAACTGGCCATGATGATTAACTCCCATGAAAGGAGCAAATGACATCCTATATGCGTTGTTTAGATAGGTGGTGTCGAATGTTATCACATCACCAAAAGAATCATATGCAGCTCTACTTCGAGCATCTGCCCAAAAAACATTTCTTAGTTGGCTTTCGTTGTCCACATCTATCACGTAGTAGAACTGATCATTTTTCTCTTGCATTTTAATGAAATAATTTCGTAGAGCTTCGACACCTTCTACAGAAAGCTGAAGTCTTCTCGCCTTCCCCATGTCATTGCAGCAATCTTTTTTGCCAGAAGAAAGATTCTCGTACCCCCCAGCTTCATGTACAAATGACTTGTAGTTCTTACGCACTTTGATTCCAGCCGCATCATTTACTTCACGTTTTCTTTTGATACTATCACCTAGCTTCTTATGGCATCTAAAAAATATGGCCTTCCCGGGACTTAAAGCATGTGTGTGTTCAAGAACGACACTAGACAATGTATATTTTCCATCAGCTGTCAACGTGACATTTATCTTGGCCTTGCATCCCATTTTCTCCACTGATCTTGGCCTAAGAACATTAGATGCCTTGCTCCTTGATGTGCCTTGCCGAACACATGCAAGAGTGAAATATTTTAATCTCCCATCATCTCCGACATTGGAGCTTCTTTTCGAAACACCAAAACCCATACGCTTCGCGTAGTTGGTATAATATAATCTCACTTCTTCCTCTGATGAAAATATCATTCCAACCTTTGGTTCTTCAACAACATCGTCTCCTTCATCTCCTTCCTTCCCATCTGGTTCACAAAAAGTATCTTCTTTATCCTCAATGTGCGATACGTTCGAGTCCATCACTCCAGAGTTGAGTTTTTCCTACATTACTAGAATATTAGAATAAATTCCCATTCTTTAATTTTCCCAAATTTAAGAAAGAAAATATAAAGCGTGTTCTTTATTTGGTAACGTAATGATGAAGCAACTAGATCGATAACAGTTTAGTTTAGGCTAAAGAAAAAAATAATAATAATGAAAGGATGCTATATACGTAAGCTTGAATTTAAACATTGGAAAGCATGGCCACGTAATTTTCTGGTTTTTTTGGACAGCTCAGGGAGATTTTGTTGAAGTAAAGGTAGCATTCAGATAATCCAGAGTGTTCAAATAAGTTGGTTCTTATGGCATTGTCAGAAAGTAGGCACATGCAAAATCTGAACCAAATTAGATATACAAAACATTCCCATTAACGAGGACAATACCCCTTAACAAAGGGAATTGAGACTGACTCCTAATCAGTTGCAAATGTACAAAATATTGGTGTTTGTAATAGATTCCACCTACTTTATGGGGGCCTATGGCCCTAACCTGCAGGATATCAAATTTAGTCAAACATTTTTAATGTAGAGGATTCACTGATTTTCATTCCCATGGTCGAATACTTTAAGTTTGTTTGTGGCCTCTCAAAATGAACGTTTTATCTCAGCCTTCTTAACCCATAAGACATCAAATTTCACCACTTGTTATAGCAAAGTCAAAAGTCCCACATGCATAGAGTGCTTCCACTCCTTTTGGGAACCATAATTCATGACTGGTAGTTATAAAGGAGGTGTTGTGACAAAGGGGAATTGGAATATTAATTTCTCCCAGTATACTAGACCAGCCCTAATGTCACATTTATCCAATCAGAATCTTAATTATTTCTCCCAGTATCACCTTTGCTTTGTCAATAACCAGTGAAGTTCAATGAGGAATGCAATTGAGAGCCTAATCAAGAGCAAAAATAAATACATAGAGGCATTTGTAGTCATACCTTGTGATTTGCCCACCTAAATCAGTGACAAAGTGGCTGTTGTGATGGATGTAGAGGAGCCGATGGAAATCACAACTCAGATGGAGAAGACAGCATAAAATCTGTGCGATCCAGCTCTGGACGACGGCAGCAAATGGCAGAGAGGATGACCCAGCTACAGAAATGGCGGAGAGATAAGTGAGGTCTGAGAGCATTGGCATCAGATGCTCTATGATACATAGCTATGTAAATTTTAATCACCAGTAGGGCTAGTTTGAGCGAGTTGTGCCCGGTCAAACTCAGCTCAATTTTAACGAATTTGGCTCGAGCTCGAGCTCTTTTCACTGCTCGACTATAGTAAGACATCTTATGTCCAGACCCTACTTGAAACTTGATAAGAAACTGAGCCAAGTTCTTAAATAAGTAGTATAATCAATTGAAAGGCCTTGTCTTGTTGATACCAAAAACTTCAACTCTGAAAAGAATAAACTTGCATACACACTAAAATATGTTAGTATAAATTTCAACTATGGTGCATTATGGCATGGCCCTTCAAGATTTTCTTGCCTCTAATGTGCCAACCTAGTTAGGGCATCAGAGTTGTAATTCAAGCTTTGCTATTCTTTGATCAATAAAATTGTTTATTTATAAAAAAAAAAACTATGGTGCATGATTCTCAAGTTCTCTTAACTTCAAAAAAAAAAAAAAAAAAAAAAAAAAAAAAAAAAAAAAAAAAAAAAAAAAAAAAAAAAAAAAAAAAAAAAACACCAAGCAGCTGCCAAATTAACCCTTTCAAATTGTAGAAGTAATGGCTGAACACATTTAAGAATTCAATCAAAGAGCCATCAAACAGAAAGGAACTTCTCAAAACATGTCAAACACCAAACAGCCACCGCATAACCATTTGACAGTGCAGAACTGTGGCGGTTAGCAATTTAAAATTCAAGCAAAGAGCCACCAAAGTGATCAAATAACAAGGAGCTTTTAAAAACAGAATGTATAAAACAAAAACACCAAACAGCCACGGAATTTAACATTTCAGCGTGTAAAACTAAAAAATAGGAAAGAGCCACCATTTTAAGCTTTTTGGAATTCAAGCAAAGAGCCTCCAAATAGCAAGAAGCATTTTCCCCTCATGTTAAGTACAATGATTTTTAAACACACAACTTTAGCAAGAACTCCTCCATTCTTTATATGCGATTTTCATTCCCAACAGTCGACTTTCTAACATTTTAGAAATTCTATAATCCAGTCTAACAGATAAGTAAATAGACATGTTCATAGGCTGAAAAGAATAAGGCCATCATCATGAGGGGTTCCGTAGCGGTGATAGCTAGTCAAATGCGTATGGACATGTACAGATTTATGCCTTTTCCAACCCGAATATAGGGAAAACTAGAAGTGAAAGTCAAATATTGCAGACAGATAGGCTTATCTAAGCAGTAAACAATTGAAGCCAACCAGTAATAATTTTAAAACAATCAAATGCAAATAAATAAGCATAAAAAAACCCCAGCTCAGTTGGCACAGTCCCCCCATCTAAATATTCAATTCCAAAGCATACAACCATTATAACCAACCGTTTACCAAAAAGATTGAGAACCCATAAAAAACACCACATCAGTAAGAATAAGAAAATAATTGGAAAACAAAAATTGTGAATCAACCTTAGACAACAAAAATAGGAAAAGGTCGAGAGAAATCGAATGGAATGATATGCGGTGTCACGGTGTGTAAGAAATTGGAGCTTTTCTCTGCAGAGGTGAAAATAAAAAGTACATATAATATGCAGGAGGGAAGTGCCGAATCAAAGAATCAACAAATAGACATAAAGAGTCGAGAACAATAAGCGAAAAGTGCCGTATGCACCTTGACCCGTAGTTGAAAGAATATGATCAGATCAAATAGCCATCTTGCTGGCTGAAGAGAAGATCTACCGCTTCGTGCATGTGGCGGGAGAGGATATCGAAGTTGCTGCTACTGGAGTTGAGAAGTAGACGGCATGACTAGATGAGTGCTTGCGGGCCGCGGACGTTGTGTTTGGTTATATAAAACCTCTACTGGAGTTAGATGAATGCTTGCAGGCTGCTACTGGAGTGAATTGTTGTACATGGTGTGATATACAAGTACCTCTCACACATCATAAATGTCAGGTATCCTAAACAAAACCACCAGAAACTGAGGGCTTCAAACCTCACACAGCCAGCAACAAATCCACTAATTCATACGAGTTGAGCACATTACGAGCGAGAGAGAAACCTGCACCTATGATGACGAAGCCGAAACTGAATGGTGGCTTCAGCATTTAATTCATCGTGGGAATTTGAAAAGGACGAAGCCGAAACTTAAATCTTGGATTGTGGGCGGTGATCAAGCCGTCCGAAGCTCTAAGATCTGAAGCTAGGGTAGGGAGCTCGGTGAAATGGGAGACAGAGAGGGCCCAAGACTCTGAATTCAGAACAACTTCGTCCCTTTCTTTTTTATTTTTGTTTTTTTAAAGCCACGTAGGCGCCACTTTAAAAGGGTGGTGGTGCGTGAAACCAAGGGCTTGAGTCTATAGGAGAACTCCACTCCAACTCTTATCTGCTCGGTACTCCCTCTACTCTCTTTCTCTACGCAAATTCGTTTTTGCAACAGACGGACTTTCATTCTCTCGCTTTCTGTGGCATCATCAGGTTTGATCGAACTCGTTCTTACGATTCGTATTGGATTTATCATCCACTGCTGTTTGGCTGCTGAGAAAACTGATGGAAATTTTAGCTGACCTAACTTTAAATAAAGTTTTTCCTTTGTATTCTCCGAATTATGCGTCTTTCTTAAAGACCAAACAGGAAAATTAACATGCACAAATAAATAAATATCTTCTCTTTTATTTTTTGGGCTGCTATGGATTCCAACTCATCTCATACGCTGGTTATGTGGGAAGTCGAATGAGATATAGAAAGCTCTCGTTTTTTTCCTTTTTTTATTTTTTTTATTTTTTGTTGTTTTAGCTTTCACATGTGTTTTACTACTTGACTGTCTCACTGTTTATATATGAGATTGATGATTTTTTTTCCTTTTCAGTTGTAAGTTGGATTTTGCTGTGATTTGGGTAGCCTGGATTTTGGATCTTATTTAAGAATGGATTTATCTACTCATTCTATAGTTTCTATGGACTTAGTTATAATAATAAAACATAAATCGCCCAATCCACCGATTTTCCTTGCAGTTTGCATGGTTAGTGAGCTGTTAAAATTTTCCCCATTCTCAAAACAGTGAGTGTAATTAGTTGGTATGGCTAACTCTCTGCACCTATAACCTGCATTTCTGAGAATTATTGTTCGGAAATATATATTGGAACTTGTATGTAAAGTTGTGTGGTTGTATGCATCTAGAAAATGAGACAATTATTTAGAATGAATATAACTTGAATAAGATCATGCTAGCGAAAACTTGTTTTTCTTATTAAATGGTAAAAGTTAATGATTTATTCTAATCTGTAGAATGGTTCACAAGCTATTGGCTGTAAATGATATTGGGCAGTGATCTGTATTCATGAGTACTATTGTGGTCTAGTTCCTAGGAAGAATCCTAAATCTTTGTTTCAGTGGCTGCAGTATGTTATCTTGCCACAAATTGTTAATGTAGCTTAGAGTTGTAGCAGTTGGATGGTCTATTGATTTTGGTTGGCAGCTGAGATTCTGCAATTATGCCAATCCAATATTTCATTTATATGCGGTGTTGAAGCATTTATGTCATGTTCTGATTGTTATTCTGAATGAGGATAACTGCCTATTTTCTTGTATGGAGTATTATTATCGTTATTCTGTGGTGGTTGATCTTAAACACATAAATTTTTTAAGTGCTTATAAATGGACACAAAAGTCCATTTCAATAGCTTTGCGCCACTGGGGAATCATGGATTCGAACTGCATTGCAATAGCTTTGTGCCACTGTGGGAGAGTTCAAGCTCTCAATCATGGCAGAAGACTTCATTCTGATTTGATTAAAACTGGTGTTTTGAATAACATGTTTCTTGCCAACAATCTGATAGCCATGTATGTAGATTCTTGTCATCTGAATGTTAACGTAGATATTAGATATTATATTATTCCGTGTTACCGTATATACTCAATAGTTATTCTTACCACTTATAGATGCTAATAGTTAGGAGTTATACGTCAGCTGTTACCATATATAGTTCTTACCTTGTAAAGAATGGGGATTGCCCTACTCAATGAGAATGATGCTGCGCACATAGCAGACAAGTTTTTCCAAAGCTCTCTAGTATTTTCATGAGTTCATAGTATTTTGACACTGAAATATGCACACAAGGTGTTCGATGAGATGCTTGAAAGAAATGTCGTTTCGTGGACCCCCATGGTCTCTGCGTATACTAGTAGCGGAAGACCTCAGGAATCTCTTGGAATATATAACCAGATGTTAGAGTTTGGTACAGAGGAACCCAACCTGGTGCTCTTAAAGCATGTGGTCTGGCAGGTGATTTGGAATTGGGAAAATTAATTCATAATAGAGTTTCTGGAGGTGAATTCCAGTTTGACATTGTTTTGATGAATACCCTTTTGGACATGTATGTCAGATGTGGAAGTTTGAGTGATGCTAGGAGTGTTTTTGATGAGATTTTTTGTAAGAATGCAATTACTTAAAGCACAATCATTTCAGGGTAATGTAAAGAAGGTTTGATGTAAGAGGCGGTGGATTTGTTTCATCAAATCCCAGAACTGAATGTTGTATCCTGGAACAGCATCATTGCTGGTTTTGCAGATAATGGAAGCCGTCTTGCATTAGATTTTGTGCACATGCTGCACCAAAAAGGCCTTAAGCTTGATGGATTCACATTGCCTTGTGTTCTTAAATCCTGCTGTAGCCATGGTTTCATAGCTTCTGGAGAACAGATTCACTCATAGTTTGTTAAGTCAAGTTATGGGTCTGATTGTTTTACTGTATCAGCTCTTGTTGACACGTACTCAAATTGTAATATATTAAATGAAGCAATAAAGCTATTTGATCTATACTCTGGGTGTAATTCTTCTGCTTGTGATAGCTTGGCACTTCGGAATGAAACCTAGGCCTTGTGATGAAACCTCTGAGCATCTCTTTTGGGTGAAGCCCAACACCTAGGCCTTTGGACGAAACCAATTCCCAGAAACGAAAGAGCCTAATACAAGATGAGAGGTATAGGAGGTCCGCTTCTATGCATTGGCGATCTGCTCGGCAATCTCGAAGACTCTGACGGTGCTGCCCCTCGGCACCATCCCCAAACCTCTCTCTCGTCATCTCCCTCTTCAGTTTCCAGCCCCAATGACACCCCTCAATCCCAAGCTTGGGACCTCACCAAGCTCTTCCAGGTTTACTTCGCCATTCATCTTCTTTGAGTCTATATATTATTAAATTGCCGCTCTTTTTTTTTTTTTGTCTCTTTTTATTGAAATTGATTTCATTCCCTCTGAATTATCATACTTAGAGCCTTTATGGGTTTCATGGTTTTGATTAAGATTACTTTCTAGTGAGTTGTTGGACAAAAAAAGGTATGTTGGTGGCAGTTGATGAAGAAAGGACCAGTTTTTTGGTCCTAAATGGTACAGCTTGGAAAGATGGCTTCAAATTAGAGCAATATTTCCTGAAATCTAAGCAATTTGTTTCTGATATTTTGCAACTTCAAGACCGAGATCCTGGTTTGTCTTCCAATTGAGTGAAATGCTCATTTAGTTCTGGAATCTTTGAACATTAGTAATGTTAGGGGAAGTCGCATGTACCATTGTCAAGGAGCTATGAGAAATCTTACTCGGGTGCGTTTTCGCTTATTAGTGAATTCCTATATTATTCTGCTTCTTTAGAAGGACTGACATATCCATCAAGTATCAGACTCAGATGTGGTTCAGACATGGGAGGATTCGTCTGATACCCATCCATGTTTTAGGAGTTGGATTTCCAAGTTACCACCTTGGTGGTATTTTGAGTTATGGAATGAGATACTGATACTTGCAGCTTCTTTCTTCTTTGATATCACCCACACTTACGCAGAAGGTAAGTGTGGGTGATATCTGTAAAGGCAAAAGTTGGCTAGGATTAGATGACTAAATGATAAGGTTTATCTTATCATTATATTTATAATTTTTGAATGAATGTAAAATAATTATCGATTTTATCTCTAAACAACATTGAGTTTATTTAGAAGTCTTAGAGGTTGTTTAGATAAGTTATTGAGATAAAAATCGAGTTTATGAGGATCTGCATTTATCTAGAACAGAAGCTGAACATGAATTAGTTACTGCAGAAAAGAGTTATCGCGAAATGTCAGTAATTCGTCAGGAGACATCCTCGTGATAAATTCTATCCGTCAGCAGAATCCTACTTTAACTGGAACTCTTTCCAGATTGTTTATTTAAGAGATCCTATTGGTTAGGATCTGTAGAGATTCAGATCTACATATTTTCTAGAGCACTTTCTAGTGCATATTTTGGTGAGAAAATTCCTTAGTGAATTTTCATATTTGTGATCTCTCATTGTGTGTGATCGTGCTTCAAGTGTGAAGGATCATTGATTGGATTTCAATAACTGGAGTTCCAGAAAGGAAGTCAATGGTTTAAAGATCGCCAGAGGTTCTGGTTGCTACTGCAGTTGAAGACAAATAGTTCATTTGTCTGGACAAGTACGAGAGTCAAGTTACAAAGGTTTTGTAATTGAGAATTAGTTTTAATTGATTTTTAAACAATAAGATTGACTTTCCTAGATTTAGTTACCCCTTAGGGTTTTACCTTTAAAGAGTTCTTTAAAGGGTTTTCATTTGTAACCAATCATTGTGTCTTGCAAATTTGATTATTTTCTTTAAGTATTTGATTTGTTTAATAATCATAATATTGAGATCTAACCAATTTGTTCAAGAAAATTGGTAGACAATTTCGTGGTTTTACAGGGGTACTTAGGGAATTTCAATTGGCATCAGAGCATGGTTCACTCATTCGAGTGTGATCCGTGCCCTTGAAGATCATGTTGACGTCATTATATGTTCCACCACACTTTGATGGGAAAAACTATGCTTATTGGAAAGTTTGTATGAGGGCTTTCCTCAAGTCTTTGGATGAACGTGTATGGCATTCGATTGAACGAGGATGGACTAAACCAAAGACATCTATAGATGTTTGGAAGAAAGATGAAATCAGCAATTGCAATTAGAATAGCAAAGGACTTAACGCTATTTTCATGGCGGTATCCCCTAAAAAATTTAAAAGAATCTCTATGTGTGAGATTGCTAAAGAAGTTTGGGATATTTGGAGGTTACACATGAAGGCACAAAATTAATGAAAAATTCAAAATCACAACTGCTAACTTCAAAATTTGAAGAGATTAAAATGCTGGAAAATGAGAGTTTTAATGATTTTTATACTAAACTGAATGATCTTGTGAATTAAAGGTTTAATCTCGGCGAAAAAGTGGAGGATTCAAGGGTCGTATAGATGATTTTGAGGTCTTTACTTGAAATATTTCGACTCAAAGTTATTGCCATTGAGGAAAGTAAGGATTTTGATACAATAAAGGTTGAAGAGCTGGTTGGTTCCTTACAAACCTATGAATCCTCACTTCCTCAAACAAGAAAAGCTAAGTCCATTGCTCTCAAAACAGTAAAAGAGGATTAATATGATTTTTCTAATTAAGAAAATTTTAACAATGAGGATATAGATCTCATAGCAAGAAAGTTCAAAAAATTCATGCTTAATAAAAAGTCTAGTGGAAAGAAAAAAAGAGAAAGAATTTTTTGCGAAGAAACATTATTTTGAAAAATGGAATAAAGTAAAATCTGACAATAATGATAAAGTAGAGTGTCATGAATGTTTTGGTTATGGTCATATAAGAATTGAATGTTTAAATTTCAAGAAAAGTAAAGGAAAAACATTAAATGTCACACTTAGTGATAGTTCAGAATCTAAAACTTCAAGTTCATTATCTAATGGTGACAATTCTTTTGTAACTTTTTCTACTGTTAATGATTTTTCTGATATTGGGCTAACAAAATCTGAAAGTAATGAGGATGACAGTGATTCGGAGGTTGCTCTAGTTGTGACTAATCAAGAGTTTAGTTTACAAGAATCCTATAATGTCACAATATTTCCTAGCGAGTGTTTCGGAAACAGAAGAATGAGGTCCGCAATGGCTGAATTCTCGGAATGCATTTCCGAGCTAAACCTAGTAGACTTACCTCTAGTGGGTGGTAGTTGTACGTGGGCTAACAATCAAATATGGTCTCGACTCGATAGATTCTTAATTTTCCCAGAGTGGGAAATTCATTATCCCTAGGTATGAAAAAAAAGATTGCCACGCTTATGCTCGGACCATTGGCCTATAAAGTTGGATAGCGGGGGGATTCAAAGAAGGCTTCGGCATTTTAAGTTCGAAAACATGTGGCTGAAATCAGAAGATTTCGTGGATAGGGTCGGACGATAGTAGTCATCTTATCAGATATGGGTACCCCTAGCTTTATCTGTGCTGGAAAACTGAAGGCCCTGAAGCAAGACTTAAAATTGTGGAATAGGCAATCCTTTGGTAACATCGGGGAACTCAATAAAACCAAGCAAATAGAGATTCACGAACTAGAAAGGGTACAGGAATCTAGGCCTTTAAACCAGTAGGAAGTGGCTCAAAAGTTAGTTTTGGTTTTAGATCTCGAGAGGATCATCCTTATGGAAGAGATCTCATGGAGATAGAAGTTGAGAGTGTTATGGTTGAAAGAAGGTGATCGTAGCACTAAGTTTTTTCATAGGGTTGCTAATTCCCACAGGAGATCTAATAATATTGAGATGCTGAAGATTGACGAAGTAGAAAGCAAGGATGAGCAAGTGATTAACAATCACGTGGTTGGTTTTTTTGAACAGCTTCTTTCCGAGCAGGAGGTTTGGAGGCCTAAGTTAAAGGGGCTGACTTTGAACACCATTGGGTTGTTGGCTGCAAATCGTTTGGAGAGGCCGTTCGAGGAGGGGGAGGTGTTAGAAGTGGTTAGGAAAATGGCTACAGACAAGGCACCGGGCCCTGATGGGTTCTCTATGGGGTTCTTTCAAACATGTTGGGAGGTGCTAAAGGAGGATCTAATGAAAGTGTTCCAGGAGTCCTACTTGTTTGGAAAGTTTGAGAAATGCTTAAATGCCACTTTTCTCGCTTTGGTACCAAAAAGAGTGGGAGCGTAGGAGGTTAAGGATTTTCGACCCATAAGCTTAATTAATGGGGTTTATAAGATTCTATCTAAGGTACTTGCGAATCGTCTTAGCAAGACAGTGGGAAAGATAATCTCAAAATGCCTTTGTAAAGGATAGACAGATTTTAGATGCAGTTCTCATTGCAAACGAATGTTTGGACAGTAGATTGAAAGCGGGCTTTCCAGGGATTATTTGCAAGTTAGACATGAAAAAAGGCATATAACCATGTTAACTGGGACTTTCTCATAGATATTTTGGGAAAGTGTGGTTTTGGGGAGAGATGGCGCTCCTGGATCCGTTGGTGTATCTCAACGGCGAAATTTTCAGTTCAAATAAACGGAAGCCCAACGGGATTCTTCAATAGCACAAGAGGCCTGAAACAAGGAGACTTGCTGTCCCCATTACTCTTCATCATTGTGATGGAGGCCTTGAGTAGATTGATCTCAGTCCTGGTTGCAAATGGAAGAATGAATGGATACTCGATTGGTCCTTCAGGAGAGGGTAATATTAACATTTCTAATTTATTGTTTGTAGATGACACTCTTATTTTCTGCGAGGTGGTCCAAAGCCAGGTTCGAGTTTTGAAGGCACTACTACTCTGCTTTGAGGTGGTCTCAGGGTTGAAAGTGAATCTGGACAAATCAGAGATCGTGCCTATTGGAAGCGTTCTGTAGTTAAGACACTTGGCCAATATTCTGGGATGCAAGATCGCCTCACTTCCTATGAATTATTTGGGCCTTCCATTGGGGGCTCCTTCGAGAGCGGTTGCTCTATATGATACAGTGATTGAGAGAATAGAGCGTCGATTGGCAAGGTGGAAGCGAATGTATTTATCTAAAGGGGGTAGAACTACTCTAATCAAGAGTACTTTATCTAATCTTCCAACCTACTTCTTGTCCTTATTTCCTATTCCAGCAGAGGTGGCACTTCGTATTGAAAAGCTTCAAAGGGATTTTTTGTGGGGAGGAATGGGCGAGGAGTTCAAGTTTCATCTTGTTAGGTGGGAACAGGTATGTAGGCCTCTAGCGAACGGTGGACTGAGCATTAGAAACTTGAGAACTTTTAATCGAGCATTACTTGGCAAGTGGCTATGGTGCTACCATCGAGAACCAGAAGCACTTTGGAAGTTGGTGATTGAGAGTAAGTACGGTCGTTTATGGGGCAGATGGTGTACTAAGGAAGTCAGAGGGGCGTATGGTGTGGGGTTTTGGAAACATATCAAGCAAGGTTGGGGGTCTTCTCTCGGCACATCAGTTTCTGTTTAGGAGAGGGGAACATAATCAAGTTCTGGCACGACACATGGTACGGTAATTGTGCGCTTAAGGAACTCTTCCTGGCATTGTTCAGGGTTGCAAGCACCAAAGTGGCTTCAGTGGCAGAGATCATGGTGGTAGTAGGGGATCAAATCTAATGGAACATCAACTTCAGTAGGGCGGCACAAGATTGGGAATTTGACAGTTTTGAAACCTTCCTAAGTTTGTTGTACTCAATCAGACCAAGCAACCAGCCCTTAGACTTATTGTGGTGGATACCTTCAGGCAAAGGTATGTTTACGGTACGCGCGTTCTACAAATCCTAACACAAACGCATCACTCTCAGTTTCCATGGAAAAGATTGTGGAAACACAAGGCACCCCTCAAAGCTGCCTTCTTTGTGTGGTCAGCTGCCCTGGGGAAGATCCTCACAACGGACAATCTGAGAAAACAAAGGGTGATCATTGTAGATTGGTGTTGCATGTGCAGAAACGGGGGAGACTCTAGGGATCATCCTCTACTACATTGCGAGGTAGCTAGAGGGTAGTGGAACGAGGTTTTTAGCATACTAGACTTGGGTTGGGTTATGCCGGAGACTGTAGTGGCAACACTAGCTAGCTAGACTGACCTAAGGGGTAACAACCAGATTAAGGCTTTATGGAAGATGATTCTGATTTGTATCATGTGGTGCGTATGGCAGGAGTGCAATGCATGGACGTTCGAGGACAGAGAGATTGATGGAGGAGCTGAAAGCTTTCTTTTTTAGAACTCTTTGTACTTGGGCCATCGCCGTTAATTTTAATGGCCAAGATTTACATGATTTCCTTATTTCTCTAGTTCCTACGTAGTTAGGACATTCTTGTACTGAACGAGGCTTTTGCCTATTCTTTTATTAATATACTTTTTACTTTTCTATAAAAAAAAAAAAAAAAGAATCCTATAATGATCTATGTGAGGAAGTGATCAAATTAAAGCGACACAAAGCTGTACAATAGATTTACTACTGTGGAGAATGAGAAAAATAATCTTTTTGAGGCATTAAAAATTTCTGGTGTTGAAATGTCAATATTAAAAGATCAAAAGGCTGCACTAGAAAAAGAATTGAAAAAGTTTCAGGAGTACAAACAAAAAACAACAACATAGAAATTAGAAGAGATGTTGAGTTTTCAAAAATCTAGTTATGATCGCACGGGTTTGGGGTATATGACTTCCCAAGGTATGGAACTTAAAGGCTCATCATCCGTTGCCACTTCATCAAAATATATCATTTTTGTTAAAGGAAGTCAAGATGAGAAAGCTCTAAAGAAAGCCGTGTCTAAAGCTCATGTTCCAAGAGCCTCACATGATAGATTAATGACAAAGAAGCCCAACCAAGGTAAGTCTAAAGGTAAGTTTATTCCTATTTGTCATTTTTGTGGTATTGTTGGTTATATAAGGTCAAATTGTTTTAACTTGAATAAAGTGAAGAAAAATAGAAGTGAAAGAAATCTAAAATTGAAAAGAAAGAGCCTAGAGAATCAAGTTTATGATATGGGTCAACAAATCAACTTTTTAAGTCTCAAAGTTGGTGAACTAACAGATTTTTGCATTCAAAATAAAGAAAAGATTATACAAAGTGGTATTGATGAAATGAATAAACCAAAATTTAAAGCAAAATTGGTGGTCAAAGAAAATTCCATGTCACATTAATTGATAGGACCTTTTGTATGTTCTTGCATTCATTGCATATCATTAGTCTAGGACATGCATTTTATTTTTCTGCTTTGCTATTATGTTTTTGTTTTTCAGTTTTAAATAAGAAAAATATAATATAAAATTTTCTGGTTTGGTTCAAAGTTTTTCTTTAAAGAAAGTGCATGCTTGATATGTCAAAATTTGAGCAATTGTGTTCTCACTTAATAAATTTCTGAATTTATGCATCTCTCTACTTTGTGCAATTCACTTTGTGCATGCTAACCCTATGGATTATCTTGGTAAAGTTCATTTACAAAGCACTATGAGGAACTTATATGTATGCATATAATAATTAAAGTTTATATTGTTTAATGAGATGCTCATCATAGAGGGAGTTCATGCCTTGAATTGACTAATACTAGTTGAACCTAGTATATTTATAAAGAGCTCTCTCCTTGCCAAATACAAAGAGTTGATCCATATAGAAAAAGTCGATGTTAAATCATTGCGAAAAAAGACTAACGCCCTACACGGATCTACCTTCTTAGGTCCTTATAGAAAAAATCGTTGCTCAAATCATTGTGGAAAAAGATGAGTAACAAAAATGGACATAAAAAAGGGAGGTTGTGCAAACTAGTGTTTCGAGGAGATGCTCATGTATCTAGGCCCTAGCATAAAGTTTGACTTTTGAGTTGAGTGACAATCTCTTGAGAGCATCTATAAGAGGAAAAATACTCATGGATAATTTTATAAAAATATATTGAAGAAAAATAAAATAAAATAAAGAGTTGCTACCTTATATAAGTTTCCTCACTCACACACTCACATGAACTTTGACATAGATTATCTTATGAGGAGTGAACATTCATAGAGATTGTTGCACAAATAAGAGGGTGTACCCCATTGCATTTGTTTTGTGAGTTACACTATGTTTGAACTAAGATGCATCTAAGCATATTACTTGCCGTATTGCTTATTTATATAAATAAAAAAAATCAAATCTTTTGTTATTTTTATTTTTTCTAATATCTATTTATTTTGGTTTATATAAAATAAATATGAAAATAGAAAATATAGTTTGATTTGGGTCAGTCTTGAATAAGGATTGTATTTGTTGCATAAGTCTGGAGTAGTATAATAGGTATCTGTTTTGCGCCTAAGTCCCAGGGGGACTCTATTGAGTAACCCGTGCATGGCAATAGTGACTTAAGTGTTTTAGCCCCACACGAGTACACACCCAGCCCCCAAGTTTATTTCTCTAAGTCCCCCAATACATGGCTCACGATACTCCCCATACACGAGCCCTAGCCTCCTTTATCTCATCCACATCTCATTTTATTTTTTTTTAGAGAAATACTTTGTTTCAAGTTTCTTGACTAAAGGCTCTCCATCATGGTAAAATTTTGAATTTATTCCAATCACTCTCTCTTCTAGTTCTAGATCTTGGCTCATATATATGGAGATTGAGATTTTGATTGTTGTTTGGATGTTGGGGTTGGAATATCTTAAAATCTGAAATATATGCTCATATGGTTTGATTTTATGCATGTATTAAGGATGATTTTTGGTGGGTTATGTGATTATACATTTCAATTTTATCCCAGTGCATACCAAGTGTTTGATTTTTTGTCTCAACCAAGTTGTCTCAACCATTTGCTCATTGTTTGACATACATTCATGCTCATACATGGGAGTTGTTCATCATGTTTTTCTTAGTGTCTTCATCTTGGCACACATAAGTGATATTTATTATTTTTTGTGTTTTGTCAGATTAGTGACAAAAAGGTAGACTATTGGAAGAGCAATTTAAAATATCTTGGTATTGTGAAATTTAGGGAGAGTTTCAGTAAGTGTGTTATTGAGGAGGAGTTTAATGAATTTGCTGAATGAATTTGTTGAGGGGGAGTTAGATGATATATATATATATTTTTTACTGAACATAAGTTTTTATTCTTCATTATTTGCTTGTAATTTCTACTCGGTTTCTTGGTTTGTTGTTTGTGCTTTTGACAGGTTTTATATTACATTCATCATGTTGGTTTTGTCACTAATCCGCTAAAGGGGGAGATTGTAAATGCAAAAGTTGGCTATGATTAGATGATTAAATGATAAAGTTTATCTTATCATTATATTTATAATTTTTGAATGAATGTAACATAATTATCAATTTTATCACTAAACAACATTGAGTTTATTAAGAAGTCTTAGAAGTTGTTTAGATAAGTCATTGAGGTAAAAATTAAGTTTATAAGGATCTGCATTTATTCAGAATAGAAGCTGAACAGAAATTTGTCACTACAGAAAAGAGTTATCGCGAAATGTCAGTAATTCGTCAGAAAGCATCCTCGCGACAGATTCTATCCGTCAGCAGAATCCTATTTCAACTGGAACTCTTTCCATATTGTTTATTTAAGAGATCCTATTGGTTAGGATCTGTAGAGATTCAGATTTACATATTTTCTAGAGCACTTTCTAGTGCATATTTTGGTGAGAAAATTCTTTAGTGAATTTTCATATTTGTGATCTCTCATTGTGTGTGATCGTGTTTCAAGTGGGAAGGATCATCGATTGGATTTCAGCCACTGGGGTTCCAGGAGGGAAGTCAATAGTTTGAAAATCGCCAGAGGTTCTGGCTGCTACTACGGTAGAAGATAAATGAGTCATTTGTCTGGACAAGTAAGAGAGTCAAGTTACAAAAGTTTTGTAATTGAGAATTAGTTTTAATTGATTTTCAAACAATAAGATTGACTTTCTTGGGTTTGGTTGCAAGGTTTTACCTTTAAAGAGTTTTTTAAAGAGTTTTCCTTCGTAACCAATCGTTGTATTTTGCAAATTTGATTATTTTCTTTAAGTATTTGATTCTTTTAATAATCATAATATTGAGATCTAACCAATTTATTCAAGAAAATTGATAGACAATTTCGTAGTTTTACAGAGGTATTTAGGGAATTTCACTATCCAAGGAGGGGTAGCAGAGAATGATGCATGAATGATGATGCTTATTTTTCAACCAATATACACCTTCCAAAAAATCTAATTGAAATCCTAGCTATAGGCTTGCCAACTTTTTTAAAAAAGATAGTTATTTCCACTTATTTTGCTCACTGTCACACCAAAGTATGGTAGCACTAATAGTTTTTCTATCTTTTGTAAACTCATAGCACACCTTGGTTTTTGTGAGAGTTATTGGTTTGGGCTCTTTAGACTGTGGGCTAAGTTCCCTTGTCAAACAAAAAGGAAAAAAGAAGAGAGAGAGTAAAATTTCAAAGTTGGATATTGAAGTGATATTGCTAGTTCGTGGCTCGGTCAAATTTTAAGATGCTTTAGGACCAGTATTCAAAAACTTTTGAATATTTAAATGACCAAGTAAGAAACTGATTGCTATTGTTTTAAGAATATCTATAAGTGGTGTTGCGATACCCCATATGATGTGTAAGAGTAAGTGATGTATGGGATCACACATTACTTCAGAAGGGAAAATTCTTGCTCTTTATAATGGTTCCAATGAGACTCCAATTGTATCATTGACTTGCTCCCTTTTGGAGTATAGGTCATGTGGCTTAGACCTTCCATTAAGACGTTCTAAATGGTATTAGAGTTTATCCCAATCAGAAATGTAGGACTTAAGTTGTGCCACCTACAACATACTAGCTTGATGAGTACGATGGAAATTTAAAGGGGGGATTGTGATACCCCATATGATGTGTAAGGATAGGTTGTGTATGGGATCACACATTGTTTGAGAATGAGAAGTTCTTACTCTTTATAATGGATCCAATGTAGTTCCAATTGTATCATTGACTAGTCTTTTTGTATTATAGATCATGTAGTTTGGGCCTTCCATTGGAGCGTTATGGGTGTATTTTTGGGATATTCGTGAAAGCTAAATATGGTTATATTTACCTTACCTTATGCTCTATGTTTATGGTACCTTAGTCCTTACTATCTAAAATTCCTTGAATATTAGCATTAACTAAGATGGTCCTTGCTATTTATTTCAAAACTAAAAATTAATGTATTGTTATAAATCGATTTGTATGACTACTTTTAGCCATCAATTGTTATAAACCGTATTGTATGACCACTTTTAGCCATAAATTATGACCATCTTTAGCTATCAATTATGACCGTTTAGCCATCAATTATAACTTAAACTATACATAAACCGTTTTTGTACTCCTATATATATGGGTATCGTTTACTTGTATATGATGATGTTTTCAGTATTGAATAACAACGCTTTGTCTTACAATATCATTTCTCTTTTAATTTTATAACACGTTATCGGCACGAATGTTTTGTAGAATTTGAAGCTAGTAGTCTTTTACTTTAAGTAAGTTTTTCAATATATTATTTATAGTACCCAAAATGAATATGAAAGGTTACATTACTTATTATTACTTGATAAAACTCTGTGTTTATTCTTATGATTTTGTGAATGTATTTCTTATTTACAATATAAACATACTTATTTTCTTGATTTATATATGTAGAAAATGTCAAATCTTACAAAATTAGAATTCGTTGCTCTTGACATTTCTGGAAAAAATTATTTATCTTGGATCCTTGATGTTGAGATCCATCTGGATGCAATGAATCTGAGAGATACAATTAAAGAAGGAAATCATGGGTCCCGGCAGGACTGCGCTAGGGCAATGATTTTCTTTCAGCACCATCTTCATGAAGAATTAAAAACTGAGTATCTCATGGTGAAAGATCCTCTTATTTTGTAGAATGATTTAAAGGAGAGATATGAGTACCAGAAAACTGTAATCCTCCCAAAAGCTAGTCATGATTGGTTGTACCTGAGGTTGCAAGACTTCAAGAGTGTTAGTGAGTATAACTCTGCACTCTTTAAAATCAACTCAATATTGAAATTATGTTGTGAAAGTCACTAATGATGACTTATTAGAGAAGACATATACTATTTTTCATGCATCGAATGTGCTCCTACAACAGCAGTATCGAGAGCGAAAGTTCAAAAAATATTCTGAACTTATATCTTGTCTTCTAGAGGCTGAGCAAAATAATGAGTTTTAGTTGAGAAATCATCAGTCACGTCGTACTGGTTCTATATCATTCCACGAAGTGAATGGTACTGGATTTACACTATTACCACAAGCGAATGGTACATCTTTTCAAAGATATCAAAGGCGTGGACGTAGTAGGAAAAACTATAGAAGTAGAGGTTCTAGAAGCGACTACATTAAAAGGGATAATAATAGATATACATCGTACCATCAGAAGTGGTTCAACGTAGTGAAAGACAAAGGTCCTCAGAAGAAATTTTCAAAGAAAGACGAAGATGAATGCTATAGATGTGGTATGGCTGGATATTGGTCTCGTACTTGTCGTACAACTCAGTACTTGGTTGACTTATACCAATCTTCTATAAAAGGGAGAATAAAAAAGTTTGAAACAAATTTTGCTGAACCATCAGATGCTTTAGTTTCTATAGGTGGAGAAGATATTACCAACCTTGATGTTTCTGATTTCTTTAAGGATTCTAGTGGTAGAGTTAATCATTTGATTGGTAATGGAAGTGTTTTTTTTTAATTAATGTATTTTCTTTATCTTAATTGAAGGTTCTGTAAGAGCTTATATTGTATTGTCTAATGGCACCAAATTGTGTATTGATGATACTCTATTTTCTTCACGATCCAGAATAAATTTATTGAGTTTTAAGAATATACGTCGTAATGGTTGTGAAACCACCAACGAAGGCAGTAAATAGCATCTATACATTACTAAAATAATTTTGAGCCAGAAGCTCGTATTAGAAAAACTGCATGCTCTCTCATTTGGATTGCATTATACAGAAATGAGAATAATTGAATCACATATGGTAATGCACAAGAAGTGCATTGACCCCAAGGTATTTATGACTTGGCATGATCGCCTTGGACATCCGGGATCAATAATGATGAAACGAATAATTGATAATTAGTATGGGCATCTCCTAACGAATCAGAAGATTATCTTACCCAATGAATATCCGTACTCTGCAAGTTCTCAAAATGACAATCCTCCCAAAGTATTTATGACTTGGCATGATCGCCTTGGACATCCGGGATTAATAATGATGAAACGAATAATTGATAATTCGTATGGGCATCTCCTAAAGAATTAGAAGATTATCTTACCCAATGAATATTCGTACTCTGCAAGTTCTCAAAATGACAATCCTCAAAACGTGCCTTAAACATATCCCCTGTAAGAGGTTCAAGGTATCTACTAATATACCTTTGAGAGAATCAATTTACCTTGAGAACATGCAGAGCAAGGATATTCATTGGGTAAGATAATCTTCTGATTCTTTAAGGGATGACCATACGAATTATCAATTATTCGTCTCATCATTATTGATCCCGGATATCCAAGGCGATCATGCCAAGTCATAAATACTTTGGGGTCAATGCACTTCTGGTGCATTATCACATGTGATTCGATTGTTCTCATTTCTGTATAATACAATCCAAATGAGAGAGTAGATAGTTTTTCTAATATGAGCTTCTGGCTCGACATTATTTTAGTAATGAGAAAATGCTCTTTACTGCATTCGTTGGTGGTTTCAATATGACAACCATTACAACGTATATCCTTAAAACTCAATAAATTTCTTCTAGATCGTGAAGAAAATAGAGTATTATCAATACACAATTTGGTGTCATTAGGCAACACAATATAAACTCTTCTGGAGCTTTCAATTAGATTCGATGAACCAGATATGGTATGGACGTAGCCTTTACTCAATGTTAGATTTTGAAAATATTTTTTATCTTTAAGAATTGTGAGTTGTAGCACTGTCAGCCTGACATACATATCTATTAATCATCTCAGAGATAAAAAGTTTATCAGTAAAATTCAATGATTCATGATTCTACAAAATATATAAAACTTTCATTACAACAAAACATTGCAAAATATTAAAAAGTTTTACTATAAGATAAAGAAAATACATTAATTAAAAAGGAACACTTCCATCACCAATCAAATGATCAACTCTACCACTAGAATCCTCAAAGAAATCAGAAACATCAAGGTTGGTAATATCTTCTCCACCTATAAAAACTAAAGCGTCTGATGGTTCAGCAAAATTTGTTTCAAACTTTTTGTTTTCTCTTTTATAGAAGCTTGGTATAAGTCAACCAAGTGCTTAGCTGTATGATAGGTACGAGACCAATGTCCAGTCATACCACATCTATGGCATCCATCTTCGTCTTTTTTTGAAAATTTGTTCTGAGGACCTTTACCCTTCTCAGAGTTAAACCACTTCTGGTGGTACGGTGTATATCTATTATTATTCCTTTTAGTGTGGTCGCTTCTAGGACCTTCAATTTTATAGTTTTTCCTACCACGTCCACGCCCTCGGTTTTTTTGAAAAGATGGACCATTCGCTTATGGTAATGGTGTAAATTCAGTACCATTCACTTCATGGAATGATATAGAACCAGTAGGACGTGACTGATGATTTCTTAACAAAAGCTCATTATTTTGCTCAACCTCTAGAAGACAAGATATAAGTTCAGAATATTTTTTGAACTTTCGCTCTCGATATTACTGCTGCAGGAGCACATTCGATGTATGAAAAGTAGTATTTGTCTTATCTAACAAGTCATCATCAGTGATTTTTTCACCACATAATTTCAATATTGAGTTGATTTTAAAGAGTGCAGAGTTATACTCACTAACACTCTTGAAGTCTTGCAACCTCAGGTGCAACCAATCATGACGGATTACAGTATTCTGGTACTCATATCTCTCCCTTAAATCATTCCACAAAATAAATGGATCTTTCATCGTGAGATACTCAGTTTTTAATTCTTCATGAAGATGGTGCCGAAGGAAAATCATTGCCTTAGCGCGGTCCTGCTGGGACCCGTGATTTCCTTCTTTAATTGTATCTCTTAGGTTCATCACATCCAGATAGATCTCAGCATCAAGGATCCAAGATAAATAATTTTTTCCAGAAATGTCAAGAGCAACGAATTCCAATTTTGTAAGATTTGACATTTTCTACATGTATAAATCAGGAAAATAAGTATGTTTATATTGTAAATAAGAAATACATTCACAAAATCATGAGAATAAACACAGAGTTTTATCAAATAATAATAAGTAATGTAACCTTTCATATTCATTTTGGGTACTACAAATAATATATTGAAAAACTTACTTGAAGTAGAAGACTACTAGTTTCAAACTCGACAGAACATTCGTGCTGATAACGTGTTATAAAACTAAAAGAGAAATGATATTACAAGAGAAAACGTTGTTATTCAATACTGAAAACATCATCATATACAAGTGAACGATACTCATATATATAGGAGTATAAATGCGGTTTATGTATAACTTAAGTTATAATTGATGGCTAAAAATGGTTATAATTTATGGCTAAAGGTGATCATACAAGATGGTTTGTAACAGTAATATCATTTCTCTTTTATTTTTATAAAGTATTGTATTATTTATATAAAAAAGTATATTTGTTGATTTTTGTTTTTTTAAAACCATGTAGGCTTATTTATTTATTTTTGTGGATGTTAACTTTCCCGTGTAGTTTGGAGAATACTAAGATAAGCTTCATTTAAAACTAGTTCAGCTAAAATTTCAATGAGTTTTCTCAGTAGCCAAATAGAAGTGAGTGATAAATCCAATACGAATTGTAAGAACGAGTTCAATCAAACCTGCTGATGCCACATAAAGCGAGAGAATGAAAGGCCGTTTGCTGTGAAAACGAATTTACGTAGAGAAAGAGAGTAGAGGGAGTTCAGAGCAGAGAAGAGTCGGAGTGGAGTTCTTCTAAGTACTCAGGCCTTTAATTTTCACACACCGCCACATATTTTTTCTCTTTTATTTTTGGGCAGATTGGATTCCAATTCATCTCATACGCTGGTTATGTGGGGAGTCGATGGCCGAATGAGATCTAGAAAGCTCTTCTATTTTTCCCTTTTTCTTTTCTCTTCTTTGGTTTGCCTAAGGAATTTCTTGTAGTTTATTCTTCTACTCGTTTTCCTCTGTATGAAACGAGTTTGTCTGAGGTATATAAGTTTTTGTTTAACAATCTGTCTCTGTTTTTTTTGTTTTAGTTTTCACATGTATTTTACTATATTACTTTCTCACTGTTTATATATGAGATTGATGTTTTTTGTTCTTTTCAGTTTTGGGTTGAATTTTACTGTGATTTCGGTAGCTCATTTAAAAATGGATTTATCTATTTATTCTGTAGTTTCTATGGACTTAGTTATTATTATAAAGCATAAATGGTCCAATACACCGATTTTCCTTGCAGTTTGCTGCTTGCATGGTTAGTGAGCTGTTAAAATTTTCTCCAAGTCTCAAAACAGTGAATGTAATTGGTTGGTATGGCTAACTCTCTGCACCTATAACCTGCATTTCTTAGAATTATTAGTGTCAGGAAATATGTATTGGAACTTTGTATGTAAGTTGTGTAGTTGTATGCATCTAGAAAATGAGACAATTATTTAGAATGAATATAACTTGACTAAGATCATGCTAGCGAAAACTTGTTTTTCTTATTAAAATAGTAAAAGTTAATGTCTTATTGGTTGTACATGATATTGGACAGTGATCTGTATTCACGAGTACTATTTTGGTCAAGTTCCTAGGAAGAATCCTTATTTCAGTGGCTGCATTATGTTCTCTTGCCTCAAAATGTTAATGAAGCTTAGAGTTTTAGCAGTTGGATGGTCGATTGGTTTTGGTTGGCAGCTGAGATTCTGCAATAATGCTAATCCAATATTTCATTTATATGCAGTGTTGAAGTATTTATGTCATGTTCTGATTGTTATTCTGAATGGGGATAACTGCTTATTTCCTCGTATGAAGGAGTATTGTTGTTATTCTATGGTGGTTGCTCTTAAACACATGGATTTTTTAAGTGCTTATAAATGGACATGAAAGTCCATATCAACAGCTGTTCGCCACTGTGGGGAATTATGGATTTGAACCACATTGCAATAGTTTTGCGCCACTGTGGGAGAGTTCAAGCTCTCAATCATGGCAGAAGACTTCATTCTGATTTGATCAAAACCGGGGTTTTGAATAACGTGTTCCTTGCCAACAATCTGATATCCATGTATGTGGAGTTTTGTCATCTGAAATATGCACACAAGGTGTTCGATGAGATGCTTGAAAGAAATGTGGTTTCATGGACCACCATGGTCTCTGCGTATACTAGTAGTGGAAAAGCTCAGGAAGCCATTGGAATATATAATCAGATGTTAGAGTTCGGTTCAGAGGAACCCAACGGGTTTATGTACTCTGCAGCTCTTAAAGCATGTGGTCTCGCGGGTGATTTGGAATTGGGAAAATTAATTCATAAGAGAGTTTCTGGAGGTGAATTCCAGTTTGACATTGTTTTGATGAATACCCTTTTGGACATGTATGTCAGATGTGGAAGTTTGAGTGATGCCAGGAGTGTTTTTGATGAGATTTTGTGCAAGAATGCAATTACTTGGAACACAATCATTTCAGGGTACTGTAAAGAAGGTTTGATGGAAGAGGCGGTGGATTTGTTTCATCAAATTCCAGAACCAAATGTTGTATCCTGGAACAGCATCATTGCTGGTTTTGCAGATAATGGAAGCCATCTTGCATTAGATTTTGTGTACATGATGCACCAAGATGGTCTTAAGCTTGATGTATTCACATTGCCTTGTGCTCTAAAATCCTGCTGTAGCCATGGTTTCATAGCTTCTGGGAAACAGATTCACTCTTATGTTGTTAGGTCAGGTTATGAGTCTGATTATTTTACTGTATCAGCTCTTGTTGACATGTACTCAAATTTTAATTTATTAAATGATGCAAGAAAGCTATTTGATCTATACTCTGGGTGTAATGCTTCTGCTTGTGATAGCTTGGCACTTTGGAATTCTATGCTTTCTGGATATGTTGTCAATGAGCAATTTGGAGCTGCTCTCAACCTGGTTTCACAAATCCATCAGTTGGCTGTATATTTTGATTCCTACACTTTTGGTAGTACTTTAAAAGTCTGCATCCACTTGTGTAATTTAAGACTAGGTCGTCAAGTGCATGGTTTGATTGTCACAAATGGGTATGGGTTAGATAATGTTGTTGGAAGCATTCTTATTGATCTTTATGCAAAGCACGGAAATATTAGGGACGCATTAGGATTATTTCATAGGCTTCAGAAGAAAGATATTGTAGTCTGGTCTGGTTTAGTTGCAGGGTGTGCTAGAATGGGTTTAGGCTCACTAGCCTTTTCCCTTTTCAAAGATATGGTCAATTTGGGTCTTGAGGTAGATCAGTTTGTTGTTTCAAATGTTCTGAAGGTTTGTTCAAGTTTAGCATCTATTCGAAGTGGAAAACAGACTCATGCTTTCTGTATTAAGAGCGGATATGACACAGAGGAGGTTACAGTAACAGCTCTGATTGACATGTACTCAAAATGTGGTGATATTGAAGATGGGTTAGCTTTGTTTGATTCTATGCCAAAAAAGGACGTGGTGTGTTGGACGGGGATAATTGTGGGATGTGGGCATAATGGAAGATCAATGGAAGCAATTAAAATTTTTTGTAAGATGGTAGAGTTGGGTCTGAAGCCAAATGAAATTACCTTTACAGGTGTTCTTTCTGCCTGTAGACATGCTGGCTTGGTTGAAGAGGCGCGGACCATATTTCAGTCCATGAAAACAGAATATGGAGTGGAACCGCAATTGGAGCACTATCATTGCATTATTGATCTTCTTGGCCAAGCTGGATACTTCAAAGAGGCAGAAAAACTGATTGCTGACATGCCTTTTGAGCCCAACAAAGCCATATGGTGCTCGTTGCTTATGGCCTGTGGAATCCACAGGAATATGGAACTGGTTACTATAACTACTCAACACCTTCTTGCATCCTCACCAGAAGACCCTTCAGTATATGTGACACTTAGCAATGTTTATGCAACATATGGATTGTGGGATAGTTTAAGCAAGGCGAGGGAAGCTGTCAAGGAAGTGGGCACAAGAGAAGCTGGAAAAAGCTGGATTGAGATACCTGGCTAAGCAATCCAGCTTTACTGCATTGCATGGTGCGACTGGGTTGTCTAACAGAACCAAGTCCTAGCATGTGTGTGGAACAGTGATCATCCGTGTTTAAAGTTAAAGCCTCTTTATATGGCAAACAACCCTATCGCAAGATTTGGAAATATCACAATGTATATGACTTTTGGAGTATCTGGAAAAGGAGATGATGCTTGGTAGCTCAATTGACAGAGATGCTGCATTGCAGTTATGGGGTATGTTGATCACTTCCTTTTCTTATTTTAAACCCTCAGCTTCATTGATGAACTTCGAAATTATTAAAAGAAATTCTTATTTCTAAATTAATGCCCATATTGTTATTAGTGTTAATTTTTTTTTTTTTTTATAAGAACAATCAACTTCATTGAATAGACATAATTACAGACAATGATCAAACCATAAGGTTTGAGAAAGAAAGTCTGGAGTACTATCCCACCACATCTCAATTTCTTCCACTCGCCAAGCATTTCTAGCAAGTTTATGAGCAGCCATATTACCTTCTCTATACCCATGAAGAAAAGAAATATGTTGAAAATAAGAAGATACTCTCAACACTTCTGCAAATAGATTACCAAGCATAGAGTTAAGCATGTTTTTTTGTTGTAAAGCTTGGACCACCAACAGGCAATCACTCTCAACCTGTAGATGTGAAATTCCCATAGGCAAACACAGCTGCATTCCTCTTAAAATAGCCAGCAATTCAATAGCTTCAGGTTCAGACACCTCTAATTCAAGCTTAGATGCAGCCATAACAAGTTTCCCATCCGAATCCCTTAATATAACTCCAACACCGGCCTTGTGAAGATCTGAAAATAGAGCACCATCTGTGTTTAATTTTAGAAAACCAGAAGGAGGAGTCTTCCAACAAAAATGCTGTCTGATCTGGGACTGAGGTTGAATAGAAACAGATTTGTACTCATGCAACAAGCCCAACGCATGAGATATAACATGATAGGGACTTAAACAAACATTATCAAATTCCCTTTTGTTTCTACGATACCAAAAACCCCATGCAAGACAGAAAAAAACAGCCAGCTGAGAAGGATTTGTAGAGGCAAGAAACTTCATGACCAGATCTGCAAAACTAGTTGGAGATAAAGGAACCAGAGATGGAGAATACTGTCCCCATGAAGACCGAATCTGATCACAGTCAAATAACGCATGCAAAGTATCTTCAGTAGAAGTTAAACATAAGCTACATGTGGCCTCTGAAATCACTTTCTTTTGCATCAATTTAATCTTAGAAGGAAGACCATCTTTACAAGCCCTCCATGCAAATACTTTTATTTTATTGGGAATTGGAAGTTTCCACAAAATTTTCCATAATCTCGTATACTGTCCCATAGAAGAGCATTCCGCTGAATTAAAACCAGAATTAGCCATGATAAACTTATAACAACTTTTCACAGAAAAGAGACCATTTCTTTCATGACGCCAAATCAATCTGTCGGCAGTACCCTGAGGAAAAATCATAATCTTCATAATATCAGCCATTAACATTGGATTGAAGAGAGATCTAAGCTTCACTAAGTCCCACCCACTATTATCTTCAAGCATAAGAGAGGCCACAACATCATCACTCCGCTGTAAAAATGAATTCTGTTCAACACCCAACTGCCTATGCCCTGGAATCCAAGAGTCATGCCATATATGAACATTTTGCCCATCCCCAATCCGCCAAGAACACCCCTCCCTCACCCACCTTTTAGCCTCCCAAATACTACGCCATGTATAGGATGGACAATGACCTAAAGAAGAATCCATGAAATTAGAATGAGAAAAATATCTAGCTTGAAGCAGTTTGAAGAGAAGAGAATCCTCATTCTGCATAAGCCGCCAACCTTGCTTTGCAAGAAGAGCAAGATTGAAATTTCTCAGATTCTTAAAACTCATTCCTCCTTTAGATTTTCCTTCACACATATTGTCCCAACTTATCCAATGAATTCTACGTTCCTCCCTCTTTTGACCCCACCAAAATCTAGCCATTATAGCCTCTAAATCTGAACAAAAACTGACAGGTAAAAGAAAACAACTCATAGAATAAGTTGGAATTGATAGAGCAACTGCTTTTAACAATATCTCCTTACCCCCTTGAGACAACAAATTTTCCTTCCAACTTTTTAGTTTTTGCCAAACTCGCTGCTTAATAGATTGAAAGGCCCTAGATTTTGATCTACCAACAATAGGGGGTAATCCGAGGTATTTTTCATACTGTAAAATCTCTCCATTTCCCCATAATACCCGAATTTCATCTTGAACTTCCACCCCCACATTACCACTAAACACCATAGAAGTTTTTTCTTTATTAATTTTCTGTCCTGAAAGACTTTCATAGACAGTTAATACATCCTGCACCCTTCTATTTTCAGCCACCGTAGCCTTACAAAAAATAACACTGTCATCCGCAAAAAACAAATGATTAATTGTATGGGCATTCCTACAAATTTTAAGACCTGAAATATCCTGTCTTAAACCAGCTTGATGCAGTAGACAAGAGAGCCCTTCAATACAAAACAGAAAGAGAAAAGGGGATAAAGGATCCCCTTGTCGCAACCCACGAGATGGAAAAATTGGTCCTTTCGGTTCTCCATTAACCAATACAGAAAATGATACTGTTTTAACACAGAACATGATCAAAGAAATAAAGCCCGGATTGAAACCCATAATCTCCAGCACAGTTTGAATAAAGTTCCATTAGACCCTATCATATGCCTTACTCATATCCAGCTTTAAAGACATATACCCTTGTTTCCCACTTTTCTTATGCTTTAAGAAATGAACCAATTCATAAGCAATTAAAACGTTATCCGTAATTAAACGACCCGGAACAAAGGCACTTTGATTCTCCCCAATAATACTAGGTAGAATAGACTTCAAACGGTTGGCAATAACTTTAGAGATGAGTTTATAGACCACATTACACAAACTAATAGGCCTATAGTCAGCAACAACCACAGGACTCTTCTTTTTAGGAATAAGAGTGATATGAGTATGATTAAGGGCAGGTGGAAAAGAACCTGAATTTAATGCCTGAAGCACTGCCTCCATGGTAGAAGAGCCCACCACATGCCAATATTTTTGATAAAAGGCAGGAGACATCCCATCCGGACCAGGGGCTGTTGACGGATTCATTTCAGACAAGGCACCAACAACTTCAGCTTCAGTAAAACGCTGACTTAGACCCTCATTCATAGCTGAAGTAACTCTACCAGTTAGGGTTGTAAGAAGATCCGTAGAACTCCGCGGATTTGAACTTTGAAAAAGGTTCTGAAAATAATCAATCAAAACCTTATCCCTTGAAGAACCCGAATGCCAAATACCCTCACCATCCTGTAATCTATCCAGTTTGTTTTTCCTCCGACGCTGAGAAGCCTTCATATGAAAGTATTTTGAATTTTTGTCCCCATGTTTAAGCCATAAAGCTTTTGAACGTTGCCTCCACATAACCTCATCTCTTTCTAACCATTTTTGAACTTCCTCTCTAGCTTGATTATGATCTGTAATAGACTCCGCAACCGGATCAGCGTTTGATAAAATTCCATATGTTGCGGGCCCTAGATAAATTTTCTGAACATGACCAAAACAATTTTTATTCCACCTGGCTAATTGGTTGCCACAATCCCTAATTGGGACATAACCACATCCATGCTATTATTCTTGCACCATTCCTCCAAATATTCTTAATAATATCCTCACAGGCCTCTCCCCAATCCACATTTCTTCAAATCGAAAAGGCCTTTTAACCCGAGAAGATCCCCCCAACCCATCTGTGTTAACCCAAATGGGAACATGATCTGAATAGGCCACCAAACCATGTATAACAATAGCATTTGGAAAATAAGACAGCCATATTTGGTTAGCCAGAACTCGTCTAGACGCTCGAAATACATTGAGATCCAGCCCTACGGTTAGACCATGTAAAACAGTTGCCAATAAAACCCAAATCCCTTAAACAACAATCATTAATAACCTCCCTAAATTGTCGAATCTGCCAATCCAGTCGAGGCCTACCTCCTCATTTCTCATTATGATGCAAAACTTCATTAAAATCCCCTAACACAATCCAGGCCTCACCCCTATCTCGCCCTAAACGTCGCATCATGTCCCATGTTCTGTACCGTTCACTAACTTCCGGGAAACCATAAATACCAGTAAAAAACCATGAGGTCATGATAGATGAATTCTCAACTAAAGCATCAATATGACACTGCGAATAGCTAAGAATTGATAGAGATAAATCCCGAGTCCATAACAGAGCAAGACCCCCTTTCCGACCTCGACAATCAACAACCAAACAATTTGCATATCCAAGCTTAAATTTACATACCTCTAGTTCATGTGCTTTAAGTCGTGTTTCCTGCAAAAACAGGAGATCAGGAGCTTCCCTCTTCACCAGATCGAAGAGGGTTCGAATGCCCCGTGGGTCCCAAGCCCACGGGCATTCCAACTTAAAAGCTTCATTGGGTTCGGCGGGGCTGTTCCACAGCCACCACCGCTTCAGCTTGAGCACGAAGAGATTCAACACCAAAAGAGACCCCAGCAATCGTGCTACGCTTACTGGGTCTTTCATTTCGGGCACCATCAAAACGCATCGCTTTGCGTTTGGTTGGAAGAGAGTGCATCGGGACTTCCATCGAAGCAGAACTAGAGGATCCTGTAAGAAGAGAAAGCCGAGACCATTTCTTACTTGCAAACCCATCTGGACCAGCATCTTTCTTGGAAAGTGAAAGCTTCAACTTTGTCTCCCTTTTATGACTCTCTGATCGCTCTTCCTTACCAGAACCCAAATTCGGCAAATGTGATTCTAAATGCAGACCTTCATCCCGAGACACTTCAGCAACCACGTGAATGGGAGCCCTGACTCCACTAGAAGTACCTTGGGCTTCACTCGGCCCACACGGCCCCTAAATTGACCCATCCTCAATGTGACTGGGCTTCGGCCCGATATCATCAAAAAGCCGTGGAGGTTTCAAAGCAGTAGGAGAACTAGCTGCCATAGACGAAACCGTTTCAGCAACGGTTCCTAAGGACACACCCTGATCAACAACTGCTGTAATCGGCAACGCCAAGTCCTCGGAAACCGTCATAGCCACCTTACCGGACACCCCAGCACCCTCTGAACCGTATCCTTCCCAGGGAGAATGCCGATTGAAACGGTTATTTCCCTTATTCTCCCATGAACGGCTGTCACGAAAAGGATCACCATAGGTAGAAGCCCGCAGCCACGCCCCATACGGCAAAGCCAATTCCGTTTCCTTCTGGACAGCAACCTTCCACAAAGCACATTCCTTATCTCCATGACCCAGACAACCACAGAAATAACAGAAATTGGGTAAACGCTCATAAGAGAACCGAACCCAACAAGAAACATCTGATCCCAGTGCAAGTTTAGTGCCCCGTAAAAGAGGCTTCGATACATCCAACTTGATACGCACACGAAGCAAATCACCCCAAGCCAATTCTCCATCATCCAGATCAACTTCCTCAACCTGTCCTATTTTCGCACCAACGCAATACCCAACACGTTTATTACGAGCTCTCAAAGGAAGATCATGAAACCTTACCCAAAAGGATGCTTCCCGGAATTGGATCTGATGAACCTGTTTACTGCCATCGACCTCTTGCACCACCACTAAATGCTTATCAAATGACCATGGACCCTCATGCACCACTCTTTCCTTATCCCATATATCAGCGAATTCGGCCAAGAAAAGATTAACATTAAGGTCACGAAAGCGAACTCCACATACCGCTCGCCATGCTCTTTTCATAGTCGATTTAAAAGCCTCCCTATTATAGTGTTTATCTGTCAAAACAGAAAAAACCAAGCCTTTACCATGAACTAAAGACACATCTTCCAAATCGCCCGATTCCACAAAGACAGCTTCCTCTTCCTGTTCAGTAAGAGATAATCTCTGATATAACCCATCCAAATCATCCGCCATTCAAACGTAATTACTGGCATAAAGAGAACAAAGAAAACCCGAAACTGCACTAAGGCAGAGAGAGCACCCCTACTCAGACAGAGCGTCTCAGAGAGGATCAACAATATGACTCTTGCCTTCACTAAATTATTAATTAGGCGATTTCTGAGTTAACGTGGTTATTAGTGTTATTATTATTATTATTATTAAATATTTTTTTTTCCTGAAAGAAACATCTAATAGACATACCTTTACATTTCTTTACAAAGGACTCTCTGAGTCCGTCATCCATTTATTTAACATAACAACTTTAAATAAAAAGGAACTCAGTTCCTACTAACTTTAAACAGGATAAGTTTCCATAACCTCACCATAAAGCACACATTATAAAAAAACAAACTATCCAGGGACTACTAAACATCAGCCTCTCCCTCCTCAGCACTAGCCAACTCCTCAGCAGATTCATCTGTACCTGGACGTTTAAAAACATAAACACAAAATGAGTCTAATACTCAGTAAGCAGTACATCATGCTGTTAACTTATAAAAAAACATATAGTTTTTTCTGTTGAAAACATGCATCCATAAACCAATACTAACTTTAACAATATTTCCATGCATATACTTTCTTTATAACATCATGCATACACTTACTTCTTACTATCATGTATATACTCACTTCATACTTTTATGCCAAATCTTTATTTCTTATTTTCATACATACTTATATCTATCATATCTTCATGCATACACTAAATTTAATCTTTCACTTTCTTTTGGCCAATACACTATTACGCCCCGTGTGTTTGGGGTTAGCGGTCCTATTGGACCTGGATTCCACCCGTGGCCACAGGTTAGGAACCCCTTTCTGTCAGGGAGCAGCACTGGGTGCACTACCAATACTATTTACCCGGCATTGCAATCTGCCCATTTCTTTGGTACCCTTTCCTTCATATGGTCATTACATATTTTCATACATTAACCTTCATTCCATTCTTTTCTTTCTTTGAAATCAATCATTTTTATTATCTTTCTTAGTTAAATGCATATGCATTTACTTTGGAAATTAGCATTTTATGTCATGCTTACATATAAATAGAACCTTAATTATTTCAAGGAGCATGTATGAAAGTTCCATGACTTAGAATCTACGTGCATGCATTACTATATACACATACAAACAATTATAATTAATAGGGTGTTTAACAGGGGCTACCAAGAAAGGCTTGTACATAATAGAAATTCATTTATTCTTTAATTAGAGGAACATTTGGAAAGAGATAGAGAAATATTCTTCCACAAGAGGACTTGGCGTGGGCGCATGGTCATAGCTACTTACGTCGACCTGTTGAAATCTCTTCAACTTCAGTGAATCCTAATCCAATAAATAACAAGTGTGTTAATACTCATCCAACATCCTTTAAGCCTCCACTTAATAATAAACTAAATATTATAAACTAACGTCGTTTTCTACCCTCAACGCTACTTTAAATGACTACCCTCTCGACAAATTCTTACAAAAGTAACATAAGAAGATACAAGCTCTTGGCCTTTAGCTTACGGAAAGCACTAGGAAAAATGTTGTCAAAGTTTATCTTGGTTAGGTGGATGTTGGACGACTTAGATTAAATTTGGGAAGATAATGCTCATACCTACCACCATCCAATGGTGTAGGTTTAGTGGCCAAATCCATAATTAATTCAATGAAGCTTATCCTATCAAAGCAACCAACGGGAAGGAGAAGGAATTACTAGACTAGTCAAAACTTATCCAAAAAGCATGGTTTGGATGGCTAGGATTAAGTTTAAAAAGATTATTCCCTCCAACTACTATATCCAATGGTGTAAAATCATTGAGCCAAATTCATAAATAATTTAAAGTTAAGGACTTAAGAGAAAATATATTCAAGGTATTAAAATCATGATCTCAACTTATTTTAATAATTCACATAAAATAAAAACACACCCATCTTAGAATAAAATAAATTGAATTAATAAAATAATAAAAATATTTACATGAACATATTTAACTTAAGGAATAAAATAAAATGACGTAAAGACCCATGTAGTAAGACTCGGGTATTACAACTCTCCCCGCCTTAAAATAATCTCGTCCTCGAGATTGAACGTACCTTAAAGAAAAAGAGTGGGATATTTAATTCTCACGTCATCCTCATGTTCCCAGGTTGCCTCTTGCTCAGAGTGATGTTTCCAAAGCACTTTAACCATCGGAATGATTTTATTGCGAAGTACTCGAACCTCCCGATCTAAAATCCGGACTGGTGCTTCCTTGTATAAAAAATCTTTATGCACTTGGAGAGGTGTATAATCCAACACGTGTGTAGGGTCATGCACATATTTTCGAAGCATGGAAACATGGAAAACATCATGCATGACTGAAAACTCTGGGGGTAAAGCAAGTCGATAAGCCACTGCTCCTATCTTTTCAAGAATCTCAAATGGGCCAATGTATCTTGGGGTTAATTTGCCTTTCTTGCCGAATCTCATAACTCTTTTTATTGAAGCTACCCGTAAGAATACTTTGTCTCCTACTTCAAAGTACAGCTCCTTTCTTCTACGATCGGCATATTTCAGTGTTAGTGGTAGGTATGAGCATTATCTTCCCAAATTTAATCTAAGTCGTCCAACATCCACCTAACCAAGATAAGCTTTGACAACATTTTTTCCTAGTGCTTTCCGTAAGCTAAAGGCCAAGAGCTTGTATCTTCTTATCATTTCCTCAAGCTAGAGTCGACCATCACTCCCTCTCCTTCTTCTTTCATCTACCAACTTAAGAGAAAAAGGCAAGGTTCCTTCTATCATACAAACCATGTGAATTCCTAAAAAAAAAAAAAAAAGGAAGAAAATTATTTCTTTTTCAAGTATTCTACATCTTTTCTCTACCACTTTGAAGTTTCTTATAGTTGGAATTTCAAGTTGTTTCATCCATCAAGAAGTGAAGGAAATAGGGGTAAGAGGTTCCTAACTTATTTCTTAGTATAGCTGATAAATGGAAATTTTGAAATACAAGGCTGTTTTTGCTTGTTTTGTTTCAGATTTTATAAAAATACAAACTTGTTTATGTATTCTGTTTTGTATATATATTTTCATGTTCTGTTTTGAGTTATCAAACATATATGGGACTGTTTTATGTTCTGTTTTATGTATATATACCTACATGTTCTGTTTTGAGTTGCTAAATAGATATGGGACTGTTTTACAGATTCTGTTTTGTATACATATATTTTCATGTTCTGTTTTGAGTTATTACATAGATATGGAGCTGTTTTACATATCCTGTTTTGTGTATATACATATGTATGTTCTGTTTTAAGTAATTTAATGTATATGGGCTGTTTTAGTAATTATGTTTTTTATGTAAATATATATATTTTGTTTAAGTGATTTAAAGGTATAGATGAAGTTGTTTTAATGTTGTGTTTCTTCCTTAGAAAGCTAGAGGTGTTAAGATTAATTTGGTTATATGTAATTTTATAAGTTTGTTTTAAAATGGGGTTGTTAAATGATCTAACTATAAACTTTGAGGTTAAGGGTTTGAATTACTTAATGGATTATCTTAATTATTTTCCTATTTTATGCCTTATTAAATAATATGTGTTAACTAAATTAACTATCTTCTTATGTTACTTTTGTAAGGATTTGCCGAGAGGGTAGTCATTTAAAGTAGCGTTGAGGGTAGAAAACGACATTTGGTTTATAATATTTTAGTTTATCGTTAAATGGAGGTTTAAAGGATGTTGGATGAGTATTAACACACTTGTTATTTATTGGATTAGGATTCACTGAAGTTGAAGAGATTTCAACGGGTCGAGGTAAGTAGCTATGACCATGCACCCACGCGAAGTCCTCTTGTGGAAGAATATTTCTCTATCTCTTTCCAAACATTCCTCTAATTAAAGAATAAAGGAATTTATATTATGTACAAGCCTTTCTTGGTAGACCCTTTTAAGCACCCTATTAATTATAATTGTTTGTATGTGTATATAGTAATGCATGCACGTAGATTCTAAGTCATGGAATTTTTATACATGCTCTTTGAAATAACTAAGGTTCTATTTATATGTAAGCATGACATGAAATGCTAATTTTCAAAATAAATGCATATGCATTGAACTAAAAAAGATAATGAAAATGATTGATTTCAAAGAAAGAAAAGAACAGAATGAAGGTTAATGTATGAAAATATGTAATGGCCATATGAAGGAAAGGGTACAAAAGAAATGGGCAGATTGCAATGCCGGGTAAGTAGTACTGGTAGTGCACCCAGTGCTGCTCCCTGACAGAAAGGGGTTCCTAACCTGTGGCCACGGGTGGAATCCAGGTCCAATAGGACCGCTAACCCCAACACACAGGGCGTAATAGTGTGTTGGCCAAAAGAAAGTGAAAGATTAAATTTAGTGTATGCATGAAGATATGATATATAAGTATGTATGAAAATAAGAAATAAAGATTTGGCATAAAAGTATGAAGTGAGTATATATATGATAGTAAGAAGTAAGTGTATGCATGATGTTATAAAGAAAGTATATGCATGGAAGTATTGTCAGAGTTAGTATTGGTTTATGGATGCATGTTTTCAACAGAAAGAACTATATGCTTATTAAGTTAACAGCATGATGTACTGCTTACTGAGTATTAGACTCATTTTGTGTTTATGTTTTTAAACGTTCAGGTACAGATGAATCTGCTGAGGAGTTGGGTAATGCTGAGGAGGGAGAGGCTGATGTTTAGTAGTCTCTGGATAGTTTGGTTCTTTATAATGTGTGTTTTATGGTGAGGTTATGGAAACTTATCTTGTTTAAAGTTAGTAGGAACTGAGTTCCTTTTTATTTAAAGTTGTTATGTTAAATAAATGGATGACGGACTCAGAGAGTCCTTTGTAAAGAAATGTAAAGGTATGTCTATTAGATGTTTCTTTCAAAAAAAAAATAAAATTAAAAAAAAATATATTTAATAAAATAATAATAATAATAACACTAATAACAATATGGGCATTAATTTAGAAATAAATTTACTGATATAATAGGAAAAGGAACAGGTACGGGATCGCAGTCTCGCTCTTGATAGGGGCTTAAATATTTTTTTTTTCCTGAAAGAAACATCTAATAGACATACCTTTACATTTCTTCACAAAGGACTCTCTGAGTCTGTCATCCATTTATTTAACATAACAACTTTAAATAAAAAGGAACTCAGTTCCTACTAACTTTAAACAGGATAAGTTTCCATAACCTCACCATAAAGCACACATTATAAAAAAACAAACTATCCAGGGACTACTAAACATCAGCCTCTCCCTCCTCAACACTACCCAACTCATCAGCAGATTCATCTGTACCTGGACGTTTAAAAACATAAACACAAAATGAGTCTAATACTCAGTAAGCAGTACATCATGCTGTTAACTTAAAAAAAACATATAGTTCTTTCTGTTGAAAACATGCATCCATAAACCAATACTAACTCTAACAATACTTCCATGCATATATTTTCTTTATAACATCATGCATACACTTACTTCTTACTATCATGTATATACTCACTTCATACTTTTATGCCAAATCTTTATTTCTTATTTTCATACATACTTATATCTATCATATCTTCATGCATACACTAAATTTAATCTTTCACTTTCTTTTGGCCAACACACTATTACGCCCTGTTTGGGGTTAGCGGTCCTATTGGACCTGGATTCCACCCGTGGCCACAGGTTAGGAACCCCTTTCTGTCAGGGAGCAGTACTGGGTGCACTACCAATACTACTTACCCGGCATTGCAATCTGCCCATTTCTTTGGTACCCTTTCCTTCATATGGCCATTACATATTTTCATACATTAACCTTCATTCCATTCTTTTCTTTCTTTGAAATCAATCATTTTTATTATCTTTCTTAGTTAAATGCATATGCATTTACTTTGGAAATTAGCATTTCATGTCATGCTTACATATAAATAGAACCTTAATTATTTCAAGGAGCATGTATGAAAGTTCCATGACTTAGAATCTACGTGCATGCATTACTATATACACATACAAACAATTATAATTAATAGGGTGCTTAACAGGGGCTACCAAGAAAGGCTTGTGCATAATATAAATTTCTTTATTCTTTAATTAGAGGAACGTTTGGAAAGAGATAGAGAAATATTCTTCCACAAGAGGACTTGGTGTGGGCGCATGGTCATAGCTACTTACCTCGACCCGTTGAAATCTCTTCAACTTTAGTGAATCCTAATCCAATAAATAACAAGTGTGTTAATACTCATCCAACATCCTTTAAACCTCCACTTAACGATAAACTAAAATATTATAAACCTAATGTCGTTTTCTACCCTCAACGCTACTTTAAATGACTACCCTCTCGACAAATCCTTACAAAAGTAACATAAGAAGATAGTTAATTTAGTTAACACATATTATTTAATAAGGCATAACATAAGAAAATAATTAAGATAATCTATTAAGTAATTCAAACCCTTAACCTCAAAGTTTATAGTTAGATCATTTAACAACCCATTTTTAAAACAAACTTATAAAATTACATATAACCAAATTAATCTTAACACCTCTAGCTTTCTAAGGAAGAAACTCAACATTAAAACAACTTCATCTATACCTTTAAATCACTTAAACAAAGTATATATATTTACATAAAAAACATAATTACTAAAACAACCCATATACATTAAATTACTTAAAACAGAACATACATATGTATATACACAAAACATGATATGTAAAAGAGCCCCATATCTATGTAATAACTCAAAACAGAACATGAAAATATATGTATACAAAACAGAATCTGTAAAACAGTCCCATATCTATTTAGCAACTCAAAACAGAACATTTAGGTATATATACATAAAACAGAACATAAAACAGTCCCATATATGTTTGATAACTCAAAACAGAACGTGAAAATATATATACAAAACAGAATACATAAACAGCTTTGTATTTTTATAAAATCTGAAACAAAACAAGCAAAAACAGCCTTGTATTTCAAAATTTTCATTTATCACCTATACTAAGAAATAAGTTAGGAACTCTTACCCCAAGTTTCTTCACTTCTTAAAAGATGAAAGCACTTGAAAATTCCCAACTATAAGAAACTTCAAAGTGGTAGGGAAAAGATGTAGAATACTTGAATTTTTTTTTTTATTTATTTATTTAGGAATTCACATGGTTTGTATGATAGAAGGAACCTTGCCTTTTTCTCTTAAGTTGGTAGATGAAAGAAGAAGGAGAGGGAGTGATGGTCGACTCTAGCTTAAGGAAATGATAAGAAGATACAATCTCTTGGCCTTTAGCTTACGGAAAGCACTAGGAAAAATGTTGTCAAAGCTTATCTTGGTTAGGTGGATGTTGGACGACTTAGATTAAATTTGGGAAGATAATGCTCATACCTACCACCATCCAATGGTGTAGGTTTAGTGGCCAAATCCATAATTAATTCAATGAAGCTTATACTATCAAAGCAACCAACGGGAAGGAGAAGGAATTACTAGACTAGTCAAAACTTATCCAAAAAGCATGGTTTGGATGGCTAGGATTAAGTTTAAAAAGATTATTCCCTCCAACTACTATATCCAATGGTGTAAAATCATTGAGCCAAATTCATAAATAATTTAAAGTTAAGGACTTAAGAGAAAATATATTCAAGGTATTAAAATCATGATCTCAACTTATTTTAATAATTCACATAAAATAAAAACACACCCATCTTAGAATAAAATAAATTGAAATACAAAAAAAATAATAAAATCTTTTCATGAAAATATTCAACTTAGGGATTAAAATAAAATGACGTACGTACTCTCATTTGTTTCAATGTTAGTGATGATAAACCTCATAATTTTCTTGAGTGGAAAGAGAGCAAGAGCTGTTTATTTAATGTTCCAAAATAACTCTTGTCATCCAGATTCCAGAGTCATAATGGATAGGCTCTTTAACTTATTTTAGAACTCAATATGAATCCATTGGTATGTGAAATGAAATTGCATAAGTAGAGAAAACAACAAAAGACACGAGTTGGGAAAAATTGAGCCCCCTTATGGTAACGAAATAATTCTTGGCTTCATAAAACTTCATCCGTTGCCCTTCCCTTCTATTTTGACACATTCTTTTTTTTTTTTTTTTTTCCTCGTGGTCAATGGTACTAATTGGTCGATGGACCCGACTACCTACGTTTTGCCTTATAGATTCTAATGCTAGTAGTCTTTCATTCTTTTGCCTGCTCGTGCATGACTGGAAAGGACTTGCATTAAACTGATATTTCCCACTGAATTTCAGAGTCTTCTGGCCCTAGTGGTTACATGATTGTTGAGGCTAATGGTGGTCTTAATCAACAACACTCTGCGGTATTTTATTATTCTCTCGTAATTCTATTTCTGATTTTCTTGTTTCTGTAGAGACTAAGTAGGATTTACCAAAAAATACAGAAACTAGAAAGGGTATCCACCAATGATAATGATAGGCTTACTACCTTCTACCACTATTTACTACTCACTTTATTTATTTATTTATTATTATTATTATTATTATTATTTACTTAATGGTTAAGGAAGTGACTATTAGTGAAGTTGTATATTTTTTAAAATTTTTCTTAATGATTAAGGATGTTAAAAAAATATTTAAAAGAAAATAATAAAAAAAATAAAAGTTTTAAATACACTATAAAATAGTAAATGAGTGGTAGTAGGTAGTAAGCATATCGTTATCTATCTTTTATCTCCCTTGATGTGCATATGAAGTTTGGTCGTAATGTTTAATCTTCTTTTGATAGATATGCAATGCAGTGGCGGTAGCTGGAATTTCGAATGCAATGTTCGTTCTTAATGCTTAATCAACCCAAAGCTGCTGCTGCTGGGTTTCTAGGTTCCTGTTCATCGGATGCAGATAAGTCTCAAATGCAAGGAAAAACACTGTTTCAATAAAAAGGACCAATTTCTATTTGATCTAGCTAATTTTTCTGAAAATTTTGCAAGGAAAAAACGGTCCTTCGAAATTTCGAATTTACTGAAAAATTCTTGAATCTTTTGGATCTGTAGGAGGTTGGATTGCCTCGAAACAATCCGTTGTTTATTTTCGTTGAATACAATTTCTCAGTCTTATTCCACTTCATTGAATATACTATCATTCTTACTTTTTATCACTACACAATCTATCGGATCCATTACATTTGGTAATCAGAGCCACCTATTCTATGGCAGAAGGAACCATGTCTAAGCACAAGCAGCAAGCTCTTCAGCCACAAAGCAAGAAGGCATTTTTTTTTTTCCAATTCCTGGAATAATCATATCTTTTTATCTTATATTTAGAACTTATACATATATATATAGATTACACAAAGTAAATTTATAAACTGATTTGGTTTCATAGAATCTGTTAGATCTATTTTATAATAAAAGTAACTTTATAATCTGACGTATCATATTAAATCACATCAATTTGTGAGTTTATTTTTATATAATTTTTTTATAATTAAAGTATTTTTTTTGTCATGATTAGTAGTGCCAACTCATGCGACATATTTTAAGTGATTTTATTAATCAATCATTTACACAAAAAATCACTTAAAATAATTGGAGATGATAAAAATCAAGAGGAAGAATATAATGAGACCAGGTAAAATTCTCTTTGGGCCAAGCCCAACACCTTGAAAGTTCTGAGCTTCTCTTTAGGGCCAAGCCCAACATGTAGGATAAGATACCTGGACAACCTGTAAATTTGCAATAAACACGTAAAAATGGAACCCAATTCCCAGAAACGAAAGTAATACAAAGATGAGAGGCATAGGAGGTCCGCTTCTATGCATTGGCGATCTGCTCTGCGATCTCGGAGACTCTGACGGTGCTGCCCCTTCGCGTCATCCCCAAACCCCTCTCTCGTCATCTCCCTCTTCAGCTTCCAGCCCCAATGACACCCCTCAATCCCAAGCCGTGGCCCTCACCAAGCTCTTCCAGGTTCACTTCCCCATTCATGTTCTTTGATTCTATATATTATCAAATCGCCGCTCGTTTTCGTAGTTTTGATACCCTCTGAATTATCATACTTAGAGCCTTTACGGGTTTCGTAGTTTTGATTAAGATTACTTTCTAGTGAGTTGTTGGACAAAAAAAGGTAAGTTGGTGGCAGTCGAAGAAGAAAGGACCAGGTATTTTGTCCTAAATGATACAGCTTTGAAATGGCTTCAAATTGGAGCAATATTTCTTAAAATATGAGCAATTTTTTCTGATATTTATGTAACTTCAACACCCAGATCCGGATTTGTCTTCCAATTGAGTGAAACGCTCGTTTAGTTCTGGAATCCTTTCATTCGTAATGTTAGGGGAAGTCGCATGTACCATTGTCAAGGAGCTATAAGAAGTCTAACTTGGGTGCGTTTTCGCTTATTAGTGAATTCCTATGTTAATCTGTGCTTTTCAGAACGGTGTTTTCTATGTTAATCTGCTTCTTTAGAAGGGCTAACGTATCCATGTCCCGCAAGTATCAGACTCAGATGTGGCTCAGACATGGTAGGATTCGTCTGATACCCATAAGTATCAGATCCATCAAAAAACTTTGGTGATTGGGGGAAGCGAATCCATAAGTAAAATTTGGCTACTAATGTGGGAGAATGAATCGTTGAGACCCATCAAAAAAAGCATTACGTAGTCTTCTTGTTGGTATTCCGCCAATTTTCGGAGAGCACCACAAGAGCATTCAGGTAAGGGACGGTAATTTAGCAGTTCGTCCCAATAGCCTTTTAGCTTGGTGAAATAAGTACTCACAGATGTTTGATTCTGGTTAAGTGAGGAAATTGCTTTCTGGAGTTGGAAGATACAAGGAGCGTTGCTTTGTGAGAAGCGTTCCTTGAGGTCGAGCCATATGTCAAGAGCATTATCAATATAAATAGCACTGGCAGCAAAATCTCTAGAAAGAGTAAAATCCAAGAGAGGACCATATGATTGCAATGAATCCTTGGTGCATAGAGCGGATCAGTGTTGCTAAAAGGTTTGGAGATTGTACCATCAATAAACCCTGTCTTATTTTTGGCGCTTAAAGCCATAAACATAGACCTACTCCATGTGGAGTAGTCATCACCAACAAGTGGTTGAGAAACCAATAGAACTCCAGGACTGTCACCATGATGAAGAAAGTAAGGGCTGGAATGATCATTGGCTGATGAGTATTTGGAAGAGGAAGAAGAAGAGTGATTAGATTGAGAAGTCATGATTTCTACTACCGAATCTGGATGCTGCAAGGCAGCTGGGTATTCTCTGATACCGTGATGAATATTGAATTGATTATTGAAATGAAATCATTTCTTACAATATGTTCTGTACATTGGTGTAAATATATACGGAAAAACATGAAAAATAAATCGCAATAAGCTAGGAGAAAATCATGCTATCATGAGCTGTGGTTGAGGTGTTGTTGCCGTTAATGCTTAATATGGTATGTGGCGTGATCTCAGGCTTGAGTGGTAGATTGTGTATCTGTAATACTTCTTTGATATCACCCACACTTACGGGGAATCTAAGTGTGGGTGATATCAAAAGAAGGGCCGCAGAGAATGATGCTTCTTTTTCAACCAATATACACCTTCCAAAAAAACTTTTTTGAAATCCTAGCGATGGATAGACTTGGCTTGCCAACTTTTTCAACAAAGATAGTTACTTCTACTTATTTTGCTCAGTGTCACACCAAAGTATAGTAGCACTTATAGTTTTTCTATCTTTTTGTAAACGCACTCATAGCACACCTTAGGTTTTTGCAAGAGTTTTTGGTTTGGGCTCGTTAGGCTGGGCTAAGTTCTCTTCTAAAAACAAAATAAATAAATAAATAAGGAAGAGAGTTAAATTTCAAAGTTGGATATATAGGTGATACAGCTGGTCCATGGCTCGGTCAAATTTTAAGATGCTTTAGGACCAAGTATTCAAAAAGCAGTAAAGAAACCTTTCTTTTGAATATTTGAATGACCAAGTAAGAAACTGATTGCTATTGTTTTAGGGATATCTATAAGTGGTGCTGTGATACCCCATATGATGTGTAAGGGTAGGTGGTGTATCACACATTGTTTGGAAATGAGAAGTTCTTGTTTTTTATAATGGTTTCAATGGGACTTTAATTGTACCATTGACTAATTTGGAGTATAGGTTGTGGCTTGGACCTTCCATTGGGGTATCACAAATGGTATCAGAGTCTATCCCAATCAGAAATGTGGGATTTGAGTTGTGCTACCTACGAGCCTATCCCAACAAAAAATGTGGGACTTGAGCTATGCCACCTACGACGGTCTTATCCTAGCATCTCATTAACAAGTTATGGGAGTCACACCAATAACCTTGAAAAGGAGGGAAAATTATTAGGTATTCACGAAGAAAAGAATGACATGGTACTCCCATCCTGTTACAATATGCCATAAAATTATAATTGCTTCAATTTTTATTGGCATCGCATTCTATGATAGGATGAGAGTATCACGTGCCCGTACTCCGGGAGTACCTAATAATTACTCAGGAAGATGAGCGTCGCACACCCTTGTCCCAGGATGTTGTGGAGCCTCATCACGACTAAACCAAAGGAATCTCACCTCAAAGGGGGGACTGAATTCGAACTTTTAATAACAATTGAGCAATTCAATGTCTGCTTTCAATCCATATAGCCTTAAAAAGGCTTATTTGATAAACGCTAAAGACTCCTAAAATAGCAAAACACCTGACAGCACACCCAACGGATTGTGCCTTATTTGATAATGACAACAATAATCTATGCAACAAAACAAAAGCAATCAATTAACAAAATGAACTTGTCACGTGCAATATTGGAAGCTTCTCAATCCACATCATTGCCCACATCATTGCCCTTACTTAGTGGTGAAGCTCTTCAATTTGTATCTAACGTGATCCTCAACAGCTCATTGAAGTAAGGTTAATCTTATAATTGCCATGGATAGAGTTTCAAATCTACCAGAGGCAATCTTTTTAAGAGTTTCAAATCTACAAGTAATTATTTTTCTTGCCATTTTGATTTAATGATTTAATCTGCATTTCAGTTTTCATGTATACACTACAGCAGGAAGCATCTAATTCTATTAATCTTGATTCAGGACGAGTACAACCACTTGAATGAGGCTCTCTCTGGTACAGACCACTCATGGACATCTCTAACTCTAAAGGTGATAATTCAGCTGTTTTGACAGATAAGTTATAGTTATGACATATCTATCTCTATGATTAGCTTTTTGGACACTCCCAAACACGATACACATCCACCGTTACTGGTCTTTCAAGTGTGCAGAGGGTGTTCATGGTGCCATTTTTTCATTGGATCCAGCATAAATGAATCACTTTCTTAATTTCTCAGTGTTATCGTACTCATTAATAGGACACTTGCTATGTTGGCTTTAGTTTTTTTTTCTTACATAAAATACTTCTATTTCACTACCACACCTTTCACACAATTCAAGCAAACATATGTTGGTTCGCTTTAAACTTGCGGCACAGTCTTGTCCTAAATCCCCAGTCTGTTTTGGAAGGCTGATTCTTTAGAGAAAAAACACATTTTTCTTTATTCTGATAATTTTGCTACCCTTGCCCATTTTTTCCTGGTAGTTATGCTCTGCTCTGGAAACTGCAAACAAACTGGTCCAGGCGACCAACTCAAATGTGAGTTTGCTATCAGAGAAGGTTGGAGAGCTCGAGAAAATTGTCAAGAAAGGAGACTCTGCCATAGCATCGGCCAAGGCCATCCATGTATCTTTGAACCAAAAGCAAGGATCATTTACTGGCAGTCAAAATATCCGATAGTCATGGTTTTAATAGGTTAAAGGTTCCTGAAAGTCCATATTGAAAAGATGTTCTTAAGTTACTTGTCAGGATTGTACAAATAACATCATCTGTATTAGAGGATCTGAAAAACCAAATATTCGAGAGGGATGCGCTTTTAATTATGTGCCAAAACATAAATTTGATCAACCTGTCTAAATCCGGATGGAGCAGACTTCTGGGTCCAACTGCGAATCCAACTCTCACCATGATCTCTCTCCCTATGTGGTTCTCAGAGATTTTTGGAAGAGAGTGAAACCAGGTTTTGCCTCAATAAGCTGATCAATAAATGACATCAATAATCTCAGGTTGATGGATTATTGATGTCATTGAGCTACACCTTCTTAGTTACTTTTAAATTTTAATTATATTGAAGATGCCAATGAATGCTTAACCTCTATACATATTATATATATATATATATATATATATAGCATTTCCAAAATACTATTGCAGTCATGATCATGACTATTCAAAAAACTTCCAAGAACTAAACCTGCCATCACAAGAGGGAGAAAACAATAAAATCAAAAACCTTCCACACTATGGTGTTTAATTAATGAGTACGCTACAAACAAAGAAATTATATAAAGTAAACTTACAAATTGATGTGGTTTCATAGGATCGGTTAAATCTATTCTACAATAAAAGTAATTTTACAATCTGATGTACTACATTAATAAGCCACATTAGTTTGTGGGTTTATTTTTGTGTAATCATTTTGTATCTAAAGTATTTTCCTTAATTTTATATATATATATATATATATATATATATATATATATATATATATAACTATTTGCACTTAATTTCTTTATTAATTAGCTAGCTAGCAGTGTCATTCTCTTACTGCCATAAAAAAAATCCCCCAAATAAATAATGCTTCCAAAAACCAGAAATAGCTCTTTATTAATCAAACATGTAAGACAATTAAGTAGCCATCAAATCATCAAACCCTCAACATGATTTTCTCTCGTTCAAATGGATTCATACTCAGAATTATTGGGTGACGGATGATATTGATCTAAAGAAGAAATGTTAATTAATAATCGAGGTTGATTTTGATTAAATTTTAACTAATTAAGCGTAATCAATCTGATGATCATCGACATCTGACATAAACTTAATAATTAGTTAAAGCTGCTTGCAGGTAGTCAAAGGCAAATAGAAATTTTATATTTTGGAAGTGCTAGCTGCTCCATGTGGAAGGCAAATAGAAAGTTTGGTGGTTTAACCCTAGCTAGCTAGCTAGCAAGTTTATATATGAACTTAATGGCGGTACTAGAGTTATATTTAGAAATATCTAGCTAGGACTCTAGCTATATATATGCATGCAACTTGTTTTTATATATACTATATGTTATGACAACAACCTTCTATATATATATATATATATATCTATATTTATACGGTAAATGCTTTAGCCATAAAGAAATTACACAAAAATAAATTCATAAATTGATGTGACTTGATGTGGTACGTCAGATTATAAAGTTACTTTTATTATAAAATAAATTTAATAGATTCTATAAAATCACATCAGTTTGTAGATTTATTTTGTTTAATCTCTTTGTATTTGTAATAGTTATATATATATATATATTCAGCATTGACATGATAAGAGAACATATTAATAATATCTCACATCATCCTTGACTTTATAAAAGCATCATGGAATTAAGAACATTTCCAATATCAACAAGTGCTCGATGAATGCAAACCATTTATCAAAAAGTTATATATAGTTTCAGGATGTGCAAATCTTGCACATTTCATTTGAAAAAAGTGGAGCCCGTAATATATATAAATAAAATAAAATATAAAAATTGTTTGATTACACGAGTCTTATATTTTTTCTAATTTTTTAAAGATTCTGTGCGAATCTTGCACATTTTAAATTTGTATAAATAATTTTCTTATATATATGTGTGTGTGTGTAACATAAATACACCTACGTGATCATGGCTTATAAAAAGGTTTGTTAAGGTTTATCCTTTTAAATTACATCTAATTACTTTGTCTCACGTAGAATCTAATCATATAAGATGCAGTAGTACTACTACTCCCACGCTGGTTTTTAGTGGAAGTTTCAACGGCTGGCCTCCCCCTTGATCAGTACTTGTCTCTGTTATGCCAGCACAAGGGAAGATGACGGCCATCCTTTGGAAACATCTGTACCAAACATCTTTTACAATTAGTAAAGACATAAATAAATATAACATTTTCTGTAATTAAGTATTATACACAGAAGACATTAATATTTAGTAACAGTGCGAGGCTCCCTGCATGCATATTCATCATGCATGCTGTATTTGTTTCTCTCCTAATTATTGTTAAAAATGTTCAAGAAAGATAATTAATATAGCGAATCTTAATCTTCCAACACGTCATTGGAATGAACTATGACCAAAGTCAAAGTATCTAGCCAGTTGAGAACTGCTATAGATATAAAGAGATTACACAAAAGTAAACCCAGAGATTAACATAGCTTCACCGAGTGATGCGTTAATAAATCTACTTTATATTAAAAATAACTTTACAATATGATGTATTACATTAACGCACGTCAGTTTATAAATTTATTTTTATGTAATCTCTTTGTGGTAAAGTATTTCTCCAGCTAATTACCGTCTCTATGACTATGGGGTACAAAGGATCATTAATGTTGCAAAACCAATTAAAGGCCTTCTGGCACGAGGGTGTTGTTAGCTTGATGACTAGTACGTGCATTTTAATTCATTCTTTTATTGAGAAATTTTTTTCTTTATTCTGGATTTTCTTATTCACGTCGTTACTTGAATCAAATGAATAAAAAGTTATTTGAAATGTGTCATATCAATAATGCAATTGGGGATCATAAAGTACTCGAAAGGATGAGTAATAGCATTAGCATGTTCTAGTACTCTTCAAACAATCGTCGAATGATAAATAATGGCCCTATTGAGGCAATGTTTTAGAACAAGATGTGTGTGCATCCAACGGGATCTGGATTACTTTATAAACGTTTGTAATTAGCTAGCTATTATATATATATATATATATATATATATATAGTGGGTCAGTTTTCTGGCTTTATGCTTGGGCGCGCAACATTCTCTTGATTAATAATATTGCTTGCTCATTAGTCACAACCTATATATGAAATTGTCAAAAAAGAATAGCAATAAGAGATTGAAAAAACAGTGAGGCGATTGTTAATTTTTCTCTTAGATAAATATTGTGTCACACTCACGAAATTGATTTATACAAAAGAGAATTTGGCAAAAATGTTCTCAGGGATACAATACTGTTTATATAGTGTGCAGATTAAAAATTCTAAACAGGAATTTTAGAACAAATAATGTAATAGTAGCAGTTGCAATATTTCATTTGAATTTAAATAAAATAGTTTTTATTAGAAGGTCTGAAATAACTATCATTAACAGTTAATAAAAACTGTCAAGAAATGAAAAAGCATATCATTTCATTTGAATTAAAATAATTTTGTCACTTGCGACCATGGGTCTAAAGCGTCTATGCATTTGAAGTGCTAAATGTGTCTAAAGCGTCTAAAGTGATATTGTAAAGTGCTAAGTGCGTCTCAAGTATCTATGCATCGCACATGACGTGCGTGCATGCGTGCGATCAATGCTTCGTATTGGGTGACACTAATATTATGTGTCTACTCTTATATTATAATTTATGTATCCCAAGGTCATCCAAATATCACTGTCTTAAAAGGTTTTTTGGTACGAAAATTTAAATTTTGTCTCAAAAAAATTTTTTTAAGACGAAATTGAACAAAATGGTTTAATAGCTTTTGAACATAAAGTTTTTTTGGGACGATTAAATTTTGTCCTAGTACACGGTCGAATGGTAAAATAATTAGGTTTGACTGTGACGTATGTTCAAATGCATTGGGGTGACTGGTCGATCGAAATTAATTTGTTTAGACGATTGATATAGAAAAATGTTTGAACGTTAAATTTAGTGGTCAAACATGCAATTATGTTCAAACGCATTACGTTGAATATTTGATCAGATTATGATATGTTCAAATGATTTATTAGGAAATGACGTTCGAACGTGGAATATAGTCTTAGAGCATAGATGTTATGTTTGATGTCGTTCAAATGCATTTGAACGCTTATTAGATTCGAACAATGTCCGATTTATGTTTGAAAATCAATTATGGATTTGTTGCCCAGATGACTAACACAAAAGGGAGGGTGAATTGAGTTGTATTTAAAAAAATAGCAATTATAAATCAAATATACAATGTAAAATATAAACAAAATATGAAACAGCAATAAATATAAATAGTAAGGGTATGAGAGAAATAAACTCAATATGTTAACGAGGTTCGATCCCACTGCCTACGTCCTCGCCTCAAGCTACCCATTGAGAATTTCTGAATTCACTATTCAACCTCCTTCAGGTGGAAATAGAAACTTATTACACCTTTGAATAACACCGTTACAAAGGATCCGTATAGAACACCCTCTACACTTGCAATCACCTTACACGTGGTGATTCAACTATTCCCTATGTAGAACACTTTCTACACACACAAGGATTATACACACCTTTTTACTGATAATAGAATTGATAGTGGGTAGGTTATTAGAAAACACTCATCAATGAATGAAATAAGAACAATACAGCGCAAAATATATCTCTCAAAATGAGCAAGGGTTAAGGTTCAATACTTAGAGAAGAGAGAATGAAAGCTTTGAATGAATGTTGTATGCTCTTAGTATTGTAAATGTGAAGCTCTCAAATGATCTATTTATAGGCATATGAGATTTCATATTCAAATTTAAAAAGATTCACATGTCAAAAACAACATCATTCACTTTTCAAAAATTTCAAACCTAATCTTTTTACTTTTTGCATATGACAAAAGGAGCACACTTTACTTTTCAAAAATTTTAAACCTAATCTTTTACTTTTTGCATATTACAAAAGGAGCACACTTTACTTTTCAAAATTTTCAAACAAAGATATCTATCTTTTGCATAAGTTAAGAAAAACATCAATCACTTTTGAAAATATTCAAATAAAACATGCACATGTGAAAGATGACAATCAATCATATTAATATTTTCAAAATTCAAACCTTTAATTATGTCATGCACATGTGAAAGATGACAATCAATCATCTTTTAAAATTTTCAAATTTAATTTTCAAAAAATTCATGCACATGTGGAAAATGTATTTTAATGTTTTATGATGAAATATTAATTTTGAGTCTCAATTCTAATTTCGATTTTTTAAGAGATTTACAACATTAATCTATGATTTTAATGTGAACTTGTTCCCTTCTTGCTCATGCTTGGTTCCTTGATGTGCTTGACTCCATTGTGTGGGCAACTTGAGTTTGAGACTCATTTATTCTTTGAATTCATTTGTTATCATCAAAATCCATGTGTAGATATATAATTACACGAACCTTGAAACCTTGGGTTCAACAATCTCCCCCTTTTTGATGATGACAAATACTTGATAGAACCTGAAACCTGTATTAATACTTAAGCACCCCCTGAGAATGTGCGTTCATTTTTCAAGCAAAAGTATAAATATAATTCCAAGTATATATAACAAGTTTAGCAATTTAAACAATGTTAATGTTCTAGTTTAAAACTTCTCTCCCTTTTGGCATCATTAAAAAAGATCCACAACAAGTAAATGGACTAAAGAAAACGGTGTGTTAGTAACACTGTAGATAATTGAAAAAAATTGGAGCCGTCCGTGACCCGACAAGTGCTGCAAAGGCTTAAGGCCTAACTCTATGAATTTAGTGCGGCCGGAGATTTAAACAATCGCCTGATGTTGTTAACAAACGGGATTGAAGGCTCTGAGTTTCTATAAAAAAATCATTTTCACCCATCAGGTACCAAAAAAAAATCACATTGCTCCTTGACTTGAGTTCTGTTTTTCCATAACGATAGAATGGTCGAGCAATTCTCTTCCACTAATGTTCCAGAATTGAATCAGGAACCCTTGACGCATCAACCATCAATCTTCTCTCCTGAGGGCGTCAATACCATGATAGGAGCAGAGATCCGTTTTTCTAATAGGGCTGATTATGAGATTTTTGCATAATAAAAAATACTCAGTAGTCAATATGCTGCCTCTGTTACGACCATGTCTCGGAGGTTAATGGTGAGGGTGAGTGAGATTGATCATCTTAACATCCAAATATCTGAATTACGACAGAAGTTTTATTTTTATTTTGCGGACAAATATTTATGTCTTTTTACCTTCATGTCCGACAAGTGCTTTGTCTTAGGTCTTTTTTCTCTTTCTGTCCTCTGCGTTTCTCATTTCTCACAAACCACTCACTCTCTCTCTCTCTCTCTCTCTCTCTCTCTCTCTCTCTCTCATTTTGCTTATTCCTCTTCACCGCCACACCGAAACGAGAGAAACGTTTGGCACCTTCACAGAAAAGCCAGCCTCGTCGCACCCTTTTTCTCCCAAGGCAGCCACCCTACCTCACGTCGAAAACACCTTGGAAACCGCCCAAACGCACACACGAAACCTCTGTTTTGATGTTCGGAAACAGGGCACTCGACCATGCCCAACCAGCGAGAGCACAGAGCCACCGTGAGCTTCCACCTTCGGATGCTGTCCTGGTTAACGCACAATCCAGCCACCGCGTCCAGCTCTTTGCCTCTCTTTCACGCTTCTTCTCCGTCCAGTGCACGCCGCGATACACTTTTTGGGAAGATGAAAACAAGACAATAAAAAGGAAATAAACCAGTGTGCATACGGGAGAGGAAGCACCATGTGATACTAAGATTGAAAACTCACCAAGTGAAAAATGGAGGTGCAATGGAAGATCTGGGTGGCTAGCCGAGAATCACGGTAGCTTCCTATGTGCGCGACGGCGAAAATCTGAGAGGGAGAAGATAAATTTTGGGTCTGTTATATCGAGAATCACGATGGAATGAAAGAAGAGGAAGATTCCGACGTGGCTTACCTGTAAGGTGGGGATCCGATGGAAATTGGCTGGCCGGCAGTTTCGTGTCTTGCGATTGGCTGAGAAGATCGAGAGGGAGAGGAAGAAGTCTAGAGGGGTTGTTGCGGGTGAGGCTCGACGGTGAAGATGGTGTTATCCACGGCGGCTAGGTTGCAAGGAAGTGTGCAGAGGGCTCATGGCAGGGGGCGGCGCGGTGAAGGAAGAAAAAGAGAAGAGATAGGGGAGATAGAATTAGGGTTTGTGTGTGGAGTTTGAAATTCTGGATCAGAAATGCTAAAACTTTCAAATTCGAGAGCTTTTTTTCTTACCGATTTCATTTATTTATTTTTATTTTTTATTTAGTGATTAAATAAATTTTTTAAAGTGATTTGGTGATTTTTTTAAAAAAAATTTAAGAATATAAAAAAAAAAGTTTGAAAAAAAAAATAAAAAATGGGGATCTCTTTTCAGTGGGTATTTTCGATAGCTCCAGTGCTCGAACCATTTGGCCTTCTTCCAGATGACCCATTCGACAATCTCTGTTTGTGCTCCACTTCCTGGTAAGTTTATTTCTATCTTATTTAAAAAAATATTATTTAATTTTTTTATATTCAAATAAGTGCACTTGTAATTAGGATAAATTGATGATATTAATTTGATTTGTTTTAATTTATGCATAACTTTTTTTATTTCCACTTTAGAGGGAGAAGAATTCCAAGGAGGCATGCATGCTGTCATCAAGCATTTCGATTGAGAATCTTAACATGTGGAATAAAAGGATGAAGATCACAAATGGGGGAAAGTTTGGATCGACTATCCTAACATTTAGTCAATTATGTTGAAAATGTGCATGTCTTTACACGCACTCTCATTCCCATTATTAGAGAAAAAGTTGTCTCTTTCTTGGATAACTGGATAAGACCGAGGGGTGAGGCTTGAATTTTTAGTTAAAAAGTTGAGTTTTTTGTCATTTGTATGGACGGTGGGAATTGAATGTGGAGATATATTTTTCTCACTTGACATTTTAATGACTAAGATTAAACACAATATTATAATGAAAATAAATTTGATATTCATAATATTATCAATGAAGTTATTAAAAATAACATTAATAAAAAGTTTATTTATTGTAAACTAACTGATCCAACCAATCCAAACCTGCTTAGTGACTCAAATGCTTTCTCTGCATTGAATCTTTCTTTTTCTTAATATTGTTCTTAATAAATAAATGAGTTTGAGCTTTATTTATTTTAACGTCCTTCTCACACTTTTCTTAATACTTTTCTTAATAAATGGATGACGAGGATTGATTTTATCATAGAGTTTTAAAAATTCTAGGACAACATGAACGCATATGTCAACTCACACGGTAGAATGATTGAGTTGGTAATTACCCTATTATACCCCCAATTAGAAAATTATTATTATTATTAAATTAATAAAATGCCAACAAAAATTCTTTATATACAAACAAATTTTTTAAGAATAAATTTATAAATTGAAGTTAATATGTAAATATTACATAATTTTTTTTAAAAATAAATATGAGATTTAGATAAAAATAAATTTATTTTTTTAAATAATTAATTTTATTTTTTTTTTAAAAAAATTATTCAATAATTAGGTATTTCATATCTGCATCTAACTTTAATAACAAGTAAATACATGCATTAATATGCCAATTTTACTTTCTATTGAAACCAAGCTCTCTCTCTCTCTTATTATTATTATTTTATGATTTTGGGGGTGTGTAGGAGTGGCAGTCTGGCACTGGCACAACAACCATTTCGACCTTTTTATGTAGCTTTGTGTGAATTGAAATGAATATGTGGAGCCCATAATCTTGTAGGATGTGAAGGAGTCGCATCAAGCACCATGGCACGTTAGTGTCGGCACAACAGTAAGTAGTTAGGTAGGAAAAATGAAGTCATAAAAATGAATGTTTGTGGCTTGTCTTCATGCGTGTGCTACCTTAAGATATTTGCCAGACCAAATCAATCGAAATTATTATTATTATTTTTTTAAAAAGGATTCATTATTGATATCTTGTAGCCAACTTCGTGTGGATTTGATCATAATTGTTGACAACTAGCTATTTTATATGTTAGCAATTTATATTTTAATCCTCAAATGGTAATTTTTGGATATAAATCATGCACATATCTCCGGTCTCTTGCTAAAGAATTTGTCTTTTTCTTTGAAAGTCATCACCAAATCTCCCACTCCTTTCTAAAATAAATAAATAGATACTGACCCTATAATAAAATTAGCATGGATGGAGAAAAATGCAGGGAGTAGATTCACATATTTCAAACCTAACTAATGATCAAATCATTGGGAAATGTATTAACATCGTAATATTAATTTTATATTTTCAATTATTTCTTTTTCCCATAACGAAAATGAGATAAGATCAAGATAAGTTTCGTTAACTGTGTTTGATCCCATCGCCTAAAAACAACTTTAGTTATTATTCAAAATAGACTTACTATTATGCAAAATAATTAATGCCAATAATTCGTTATAAAAAAAATTGCTCATTAAAAAAAGAGTTTAATAAAATAATTAATGCCAATAATTCGTTATAAAAAAAACATTACTATCACTTGTTATTGTCCATCTAACATATTAATTAATTACCAAGAGTTAATTAGTTCCAATTCATTGTTCCAACTTTTACCCAACTTTTGCCCCTAGAGTCCTTGCATGGTTAATATTAAATTATATTAAATTTATTAATATTTCTCTGATATATATAGAATGGGGCCGGCCTATTATAGAACATGTAGAAAAATATCTCATGGAGATCATGTAAATCATGAGATTTGTTTGGATTTTTTTAACCCAATTAATAATACATATTTCCCTCACCTAATTATTTTGTTTTTCTCTTCGCCAGGGCTCCATCGCTTTTCGTTTTCCCACACCCCTATTCTAACCACCCCCTCTCGTCTCTTTCTTTCTTTTCCTGTCTCTGTCTCTGTCTCTCTCTTCCTCCTTTCTTCAATGCTCTATAGTATCGGCCAGCTTGTAATCAATTATGTAATCTTTCCAGAATTGCTCTTAGTTGTAATACTGTTCGTATATTAGTAAAAAATTAGTAATTTTTAGCGATAAGATCGACGCATGACTTATCCCTAAAAATTAGTTTGAGCTTCTCTTTCTCTCTCTCTCCTTCTCACTCTACTGTCTCCCTCTCGCTCATCTCTCTCTCTCTCTCTCTCTCTCTCTCTCTCTCTCTCTCTCTCTCCATCTTCCTAGATATGCCCCTGCTAGCAACCCACCGTGACTGGTGGTCCGTGGAGTTGTGTGTGCGGCTGGCGTGGCAACGGTGCTCGGTTGAGAAACAAGTCTGAACACATCTACAAAGATATGAAGAGATCTGTTTTTGGTTGATTTTCTTGCGTTTATTTCAGATCTGTTTGTAAAAAATTTATTCAAGTTTTTTTTTTCTTTCATTTGATTTCTATTTTTCAGATCCACAAAACAATTTTTTTTCTATTTGTGTTCATATGTTTTTTTTTTTTCAAACTTTCAAACTTTCATTTTCACTTTCTCTTTCCTCTTCTCTCCGAAAGTAAACTTTTTCTCTCTCTTCTTTTCTTTTGTTCATGTTGAGGATCGAGAACAAGATCAACACGCAGGTGACCTTTGCTAAGCGGAGGAAAGCTGTACGAGTTTTGTTGCAATTCAAGGTATTCACCAGAACAACAAAACCACTTTTGCACCCTCTAAACCATCAAAACTGCTTCATTCTATTTTTATTTTTCTATTTTCTAAGTCATCTTTCTTTTATTTTCATCTCCGAGTTGATTTTTTGAAAGAGAAAAAAAAAAGTGATTTTTTTGGGTGTTGGACATGTATTTTTGTTGTGTATTCACAGATCTATATCTATTCCTTTAGATCTATTAGTTTTCACTTTAAACGTAGAAATGAATGCAACTCTCATCTTCTACCAAAAATAAAATGGAGCACACAAAATATCTACCAGAAGATAGATACACAATATGAATATTTTTGAGATATTATTTTATTATCTCGAAATAGAATTACAGAAATTTGAGGCTTTTCGCCTCATTCTTCAAACGATCTTGTTCCTCTAAAATTTGCGTGGCATCTCTGTCTAAATGAGTAGGCAATCTAAAAGAAGAATTAAGCAAGGATTTTAATTTCCTATTCTCTTGCTTTATTGCTTCTGTCTTCATGTGAGACTCCTGAAGAAGTCGCTGAAGGATAGAAATTTTCTCATTGAGTTTATCCAAATCATAAGGTTTGGATTGTAGTCGCTGAGAAAATGCATAAATAGCTGAAGAGTAATGGGTACCGAGATTTACAAGGTCGTAGATAGTTTCAACATCTGACTTATTAGCCAGATCATTATTGTATTGTACTATAGAACCTACAGCAGAAGCAGAAACAACTGGTGAAAATGGTGTAGAATACCTCACGTATTGGTTACGAGAAGATTGCTGGGCCATTGTAAAGTAAGAATACAGAGAAAGATTGCAGAGTAAGAATGCAGACTAATTACAGAAAAGTAAAGAAGATGGGATGCGAATGAAGATGAGCTGAATATTTCTTTTATAGAGAAAATTATGAAAGGAAGGATGAAGCGTCCATCGTGAAGCGTCTGTCTACAAGAGACAAGAGATGTAGTAGAATAGCCTTGCGGCGCCTGACAACTCCAGAAGAGCTATAAAAATAATGCGGTGCTTGTCCGGTGTAAAAACGTGGCTACCATTTTTGTTGAATATGGAGGTTGGCGAATTAATATTGATGACTTATCCACTAACTATGTGATTTACAGCTGCATCAAAGAATCAATCAGTGCCTTCTTTTTTTCTCTCTGTCTTTGCAGGTCTTCGTAATCTCTTTCCTCGCCCACAGTTTTGCTACAGAACCGCCTATGGAAACCGTGGTATAACCGGCTATTTTGTATTTGTTTATTTTATTTTTTGATTAAAAAAAAAGAGAGATGGACCCATCACTGCTTTCCCTCTCTTTATCTTTCTGGCATGCATACAAGGCCGTGGCAGTGAGTTAGGGGGGGTGGGAGTGAGTAATTTTTTTTCTTCGCCAGCGCCCATCGCTTTTTGTTTTCCCACACCCCTATTCTAACCATCGCCTCCAGTCTCTTTCTTTATTTGATGTCTCTGTCTCTCTCTCTTATCTTTCTGGCATGCATACAAGGCCGTGGGAGTGAGTTAGGGGGGTGGGAGTGAGTAATTTTTTTTCTTCGCCAGGGCCCATCGCTTTTTGTTTTCCCACACCTCTATTCTAACCACCGCCTCCTGTCTCTTTCTTTCTTTTCCTGTCTCTGTCTCTCTCTCTCTTGAGGATGTTGAGAGGGACAATTCCAATAGTGTATTTTCATCGGGTGTGCCGTAAACAAATTTCATTTTTTTATATGTTTTTTCATTGTTACATAAATATTTGCCTTATCTTGAAAACATTGCAAACAACCTTGAAAATAATGACTAGATAAGCAGCACACGTGCGATCAGTTGATATTTTTCTTAAGTGTAATAATTTAAAAATTTTTCAATTTAGTTATAAATAGATAGAATTTCATATATATTTTAACAATTTTCTTTATCTTCATAATAAACATAACTATAACTATACACGAGTACCCTGTACTTATATATTACAACAGTTAAAAGTTTAAAAAGAAAAGTCTGGAAACTCATTCTGCTGTTCCTAGGACGTTATTAATAGATAATATAGCAAGTTTGTTTTGACGTAACCTCCCTGATTCATTCATCTGCGCGCCCAAGACTACGNGCCTCCTCATATCACCGTTTTAGAGACCTAAAAACGTCGTCCACACTAAACCTTTCTCTGGTGACTCTTTACGATGCCGTTCCCCAAATAGTGTTAAAAAATGTCCGGATTCTGACTTGATGACCACGTCAGCATCTCCGGCGCCATTGAAGTACGGCCGTCCTCACCGACTAACTCTTGCTCCTTCATCTGTCATCACGCACTAAGTTCGCTTTCACTCACTTTTCCATTAGGTTAAGAATGTCGACTACGTACTGTACTAGGGCTTGGATTGCATCAGGGTTCCACCACCAACTATACATCACCAGAGAAAGGTTTAGTGTGGACGACGTTTTTAGGTCTCTAAAACGGTGATATGAGGAGGCCATTATTCCATCTGTAGAAGTATCTCATGAGGCCTTTTTCTCAACTGAGCTTTCCTTTCGCTTTCCTTCGATGATTTCTACCCAAAGTATATACTTCATTTTTTGCTGAGCAGCAAAAATGAAGTATATAAAAGTTTGAGGTAATCTCAGCTTATTAATCTCAATAAACTAAGGTTTAGACAGATTTAGACTAATTAATCTCAATAAATAATTCAATGAATTCTAATTATATTAATAGTTTAAGCCGAATCTGTATTCGTTGGGGTTTGATCTTAAGATCTGGCATCTGCCATACCACATGCATGAGAGTTATAACCCCATACTGATCATTAAGCTCGGCCACCGCCCTTCATTTTACACTAACTATATTATGAGAAATACTTTAGCAATAAATGGATTATTTAAAATTAATCTCACAAACTAACGTGACTTCAACATGTGGTTCGTCAGATTGTAAAGTTACTTTTATTATAAAGTAAATCCAACAAATCAAATGAAACCACGTCAGTTTATAAGATTGATTTTATGTAATTTTTTTGTGGCTATAACAATCTTTCTATATTATAGTGTCACTCTCCTCCTTCCTCAGTACTAAGAGTATTAGTATTGGTGCAGACAAATATAAGTACAAACCAAAATATAATGCTCTGAGATCTAAATTTGCACTCTGCAAATCTCCAAGCTTAGATATTTCTGATTAATTGGGATCCACCCAATAATATTGATGTAATTCCCCATTAATTATTTACCTTTTCATAACTACTAACCTAGTAACCTTTATGGTTGGTTACTTTTCGAATTTTCTTTTCTGTGAGAAGAAAAGAAAACACTGAATATATATATATATATATATATATATATATATATATATATATATATAAGGCCTAGCTTGTCAAGAAAACAGTATTATAAGTTCAAAAGGGTTGAGGATAATAGTTAGCTAGGGAACTAGGGGGAATTAGTCTATCCGAATTATCATATATACATTATAAGAAAAATGAATATTTGTGACAAATTATATGTGACGAGAATGACTATTTATAATTAAAACAGATTCATTTTAATAGAAAATAGTCGGAAAAAATGACTAGCCATAACTCAACATTTTTTTTGTAGTGATATATATATATATATATATATATATATATATATATATATATAAGTTCATGTTTGCCAATAATTAATGGAGCTTTAAACTTCACATGATATAAATGAGTTTTCAAATTATCTCTTATATAATTAAAATCTTATCTTTAGGAGGTTCGATTATATATACCGCGATGCTCTATCTTTTAATAATCTCTAGCTATAACTGATGATCATCATGTACTGACTTTTGCTTTGGAATATATAACTCATGATGTACGTACGTGTAATTGGTGAAAAATACTCAAAATGATGATTTTGAACCCTGAACCTCCAACTTGTCAATGCAGCAGCAGTGACAACTAGCTAGCTTTCATGGCTCATAAATACATCATTTTCCAAATAAAATTATTAAATCAGCAGCTTCATTTGAAGGTTGTTAGGGTGCATGCAAGTAGAGCTAGCAACTGTGTGTGGCACAGTCCCTAGTTAGTTAAAAAAAGGAGTGTAGACTAGGTGGTAGAAAACGCAAAAGGACATTGGATTCATTTTAAAAATATCTTATATTGTGAGGGCACCAAATTCATTAAAGTCTTTCTAGATATAAAATGAGATCTGATTAAGACGCAGAATAGCACTGCTGCATATATAAATACATATAAAACCCAACGCAACTTCTATCTATCTCTCTCTCTCTCATCAGCTGCTACTTGAAAATTGCCTCTATTCATTTTAATTAGAAAGAAAACATTACTAGCTACAAGAGAACCTCAAAAACCCAATCAGTTGTAACTTCGGTATCAGCAAGTTGCAAACCTTAGCTGTCTCTTGCTTCATCTCCTTCCTCTCTCTCTCTCCATCTCTCTCTCCAAACCCTTTTAAATCTGCATCTTGCACACGTCTCAGACCAACCGACACACACCTCTCTCTAGCTCGTACCGTATGAGCTTGGTCAGCTCAGCAATAGCTAGGAAGACACCCTTGAATTCGATTGTTCAGTTTATAGCAACAACACAACCACCACCACCAGCCCTACGTACTGAACATGACTATGGTTGTAACCGGCAAAACTGGCCTCCTACTGATGATTGGGAGGCTCTTGCAGGGCACGACGAATTCAAGGACCTCATCGAATCGATGATGGACGATGGAGGATTGAATTTTAACCTGTTTCCGAGCGAGGTTGACGTTGTCGAAGGAGGTTCGTCCAACTCTGAATCTGCGGACATGATGACCGTGGATGATGAAACTAACAACGACGATTGCAAGGGTCTAAGGCTAGTCCACCTCCTGATTGCGGCGGCGGAGGCTCTGACCGGCGTTAACAAAAGCCGGGATCTGGCCCGGGTGATATTGTTTCGGCTCAAGGAGTTGGTCTCTCCCACAGATGGAACCAACATGGAAAGATTAGCGGCGTATTTCACAGAGGCCCTGCAGTGCTTGCTCGAAGGCACCGGCGGTGTCCATCCCAAGAACCTGATCGGCAATGGACCACAGCGCGATGAACAGCACCACCAGGCGGACGTCCTCGCCGCGTTCCAGCTGCTGCAGGAAATGTCACCCTACGTTAAGTTCGGCCACTTCACGGCTAACCAAGCCATTCTTGAGGCGGTGTCCCACGACAGGCGGGTACACATCGTCGACTACGACATCATGGAAGGAATCCAATGGGCCTCTCTCATGCAAGCATTGGTTTCCAGGAAGGACGGGCCCCCCGCCCCACACCTCAGGATCACTGCGATTTCGAGGAGTGGATCCGGCAACGGTCGACGATCGATCGGGACCGTCCAGGAGACCGGTCGCCGTTTGATCTCCTTCGCAGCGTCGATCGGTCAACCTTTCTCGTTTCACCAGTGTAGGCTGGACTCGGACGAGACCTTCCGACCGTCCGCTCTGAAGTTAGTGAGAGGCGAGGCCCTGGTAATCAACTGCATGCTGCACCTCCCCCACTTCAACCACAGGTCACCGGACTCCGTGGCTTCGTTTTTATCAGGAGCCAAGACTCTCACCCCGAGGATAGTGACGATGGTGAAAGAGGAGGTAGGACCCATTGGGGAAGGAGGATTCGTGGGCAGGTTTTTGGACACTCTCCACCACTACTCCGCCTTGTACGACTCGCTCGAGGCCGGTTTCCCCATGCATAGTCGGACCCGAGCTTTGGTGGAGCGAGTCTTCTTGGGGCCCCGCATTTCCGGGTCATTAGCTCGGATCTACCGTGCTCGAGGGGACGATGACAATAATTCGGGTGGCTCTTCGGGGGAGTGGTTGGCCACGAGTGGACTCAGAGCTGTACCCATAAGCTTTGCCAATCACTGTCAAGCCAAGCTTCTGCTGGGACTCTTCAACGACGGCTATAGGGTGGAGGAATTAGCAAATAATAAAATCGCTTTAGGGTGGAAATCTCGGCGATTGCTGTCAGCCTCTGTCTGGACACCTTCGGACTCTGACTTGTATATTTAATTTTAGCCAGAGATGTGCTAGGTACAGTCCTTAAATACAGTCCCGTGCACACCTTGCTTTGTCGTTTTGTCCATATCAGTTTAAGCAATTGACCAAATTGTCCTCCTTCCAAATAAATCATTTCTGATTCATTTCACGAAAAGCTACGAGTTTCAAAAGTGAAAATTTTGCCGCTGTAAGTGACTACGCGGGAGCTAAAAATTTTCGTCATCTCCACCACGGCGTTGGCCTTCTCTCCTCCACCACTAGCACTGCATTCTACTCAACTCCACTATCGGTGTCGGGTTCATCTCCTCCACCACCAGGCAAGACCTCTGCGCAAATAAAAGGAAAACCATCTACATTAAGAAACGCTGTAAACCATCTACTCCACCACCACGACAGCTAGGTAGTTGTTCTGTGGTGTCAATCGTTTTTATTTTTTTATTTTTTTAATGATTATGGAAATCTAGACCATTCACACATTACCCCCGTTTACCTATTTTCAGTTTCGTGTTTACTCTTGGACTCGCACCATCTCCCTCAAAAACGTGAACGACATCGAGATCTCCTAGTAGTTGCACGTATACTTGTTTAGGTATACTTGTTTGTTTGACTGATCTGGTCTGAAATAATGTCTATATGTTTGATAATTATTTGATCAGTTATGAGGAATTGTTAGAGAGAATAAATGAGATGCATGGAATATGTTTGAATAAATACCTCAATGATAATTTCATAATGGAAAGGATTTAGAGCCTGTTTGGGGTTGCGGTGGAAAGTTTAAAAAGTGCTTTAAAATAGTCTAAAATACTTAAATGATAAAATTTATTTGTTTGGTAATTTTATATTAAAGTACTTTTAAATAAAAAAAGCTAAAAAAGTACGTTTCAACAAAAGTATCAAATTGATGCTTTTTGTCAGAAGCACTTTGCAAAAAGTAAGTCATATTTTTATGTGACATGTATATTACGAAAAAATCCTCACTATTTTACCACAACGACAACACTGCCCCTCCCCCCCCCCCCCCCCTCTTTCTCTCTCAGATTCCGAAGACCTTCACGCCTTCAACTTTCAAATTGAGCTGAAAAATTTTCAGATGGCAGTTTGTTTTCAACCTTTTTATTTATTTATTTATTTATTTTTATTTTTTTTATAACACCGAATCTCAAAGAGCTAATAAATTTGAAATTTGCAAACAATAACATGACTGTATAGATTCTCGAAAAGATAGGAAACCTCGTAAACCTTTGACAGTTTGAGCGTGATTATATTGCTCTTTCACTTATGCATAGTTGAAGTTATTTTCATTCAATTATAATTACTAAAAAATCTATTAGACTATTTTCGTTGTTATTTTATTATAATATTTTATTTCTATCAAGAATATACCCTTTTGTGTCATTTATACCTCAAAAAGTGCTTTTTAAATTTGTTTCCAAACAAATCTAATATATTTGAAAGTGCTTTAGATATACGGATTCCAAACAGTAAATAGCTTTTTAATAGTAGAGCTTATTACGTTAAGCTCTAAGTTATAAGTCTTAAATTAAAAACAATATTTTCTACCACAATCCCAAACATGCACTTATACAAGTATCAATCAAAACTCAGAAGGTTGTAGAGCTATTAATAATCTAAACTTATATATATATAAGTAATTAATAATCTAAACTTTCCATTGCTATGAGTTTGTTTTTCATTTTTTTCCATTGTACTAGTCGAGATAATAATCATTCCATGTTATATTTGCCCTGGAGGTGAATCTTTCAATCACTATACATGATTAAAGAAGTGTAGGGATTGTCAAATTAATTAGCTGAATGTTTACATAAAGGTCGGTCCATTTTGGTATACAAGTCGATGGAGAAAGCGGAAGAAAACACAAGGCCTACAAGCAGTGCTACAAGGCCTACCAACACTACTGCATTCACTCAAGTATGATTTTCCCATCCAAAAGCCATGTTATTTGTGTGATTTATAATTTGGTAATAAAATCATTATTCGATTTTATTTCAGGAAATACCAAGGCCATTTTACCCAGATTGGTCAGCATATAGCTACATGCATGGTTACCATAGGATGATGCCGCCTACATTTTTCCCACCGTTTGCTCCTCATCCAAATGCCGATCCTTATCCATGGAGAAATGAGGTGATAAACTTTAGTTTCTATGTTTAAATCCACTATGTGAAGGGCTACATTTTTTATTTTTTATTGTTAATTGCAGCAGCAAACGGAAGTACCGTTTAGACCACCAATTCCCTACCCTTATGCTCCTCCAATTTCTTATCCGGGATGTTCAAGTAGTCATAAGGATATCACAGAACCCATCATTTCGTCTACTAGGCGATCGTTGTTTTCTTCTGAAAGCAGTACTTATCAAGATAGCTCAAATGTGGGAGAAGAGTTCATTGAAGAACAACAGGTATAAAATAATTTGAACTGTGTTCATGTACATATTAAATAACAAAACTTCTCGTATTGATATGTGTTATGGTATAATCCAGGAGACTGATAATTCATTGGTTGAGGAAGTACCTTCAATGGTTGAGGAAGTACCATCGATGGTTGAAGAAGTGCCGGTTGAAGAAGTACCATCAGTCTCCAGTGGAAATGATGACGATAGTGTTATAGAGCCAAAGCCGGAGATGTCATTTAAAACTGAGCATGAGCTTATAGACTACTATAAGCAATATGGAAAATAGACTGGGTTTGACGTAATGACCCAAAGAAGTAAAAGGGAAGACGATGAGAGTGTTAGATATTTAACACTTGGTTGTGCTCATGGTGGGAAGGCAAGGAATCGTACTTCGAATGTTTCTAAACCACGTCCGACAACAAAGACGGATTGTAAGGCGAAGGTTAATGCAATTTTGCTTGATGGGGTGTTGCGTATAACTACCGTTGAGAATGCACACAACCACGGGTTAAGTCCTCGAAAGGCAAGGTTCTTTAGATGTAATCGAGCTATTGACGATTCTGTAAAGAGGCAACTAGATATCAACGACAAGGCAGGCATCAGTATGGCTAAAAGTTTCAACTCCTTGGTTGTCGAGGCAGGTGGATACGATAATCTTTCATTTGTTGAGAAGGATGCACAGAATTATATCGACAAGGCCAGACACCTTAGGCTTGGTAAAGGAGGTGCTTATGCACTTCGTGGGTATTTTGAGAGAATGCAGTATAAGAATGATGGGTTTTATTCCTTATTGGATTTAGACGATGATGGAAGATTAAAGAATGTCTTTTAGGCTAATGCACGTAGCAGAGCAGCATATGGGTATTTTGGGGATGTTGTGACATTTGATACAACATACCTAACAAATAGATATGGCATGCCATTCGGTCCTTTTGTCGGTGTTAACCATCATGGACAATCAATTCTTTTTTGAGCAGGTTTGATTTCAAGCGAAGATACTGATACATTTGTTTGGTTATTTGAGACTTGGTTGAAATGTATGGATGAGAAGGCTCCAAACGCTATTATCACTGACCAAGATAGGGCCATGAAAAATGTCATAGCAAGAGTCTTTTCGAAAACACGACACCGGTATTGTTTATGGCACATCATGCAAAAACTACCAGAGAAATTGGGTTCCCATTCTAAATATAATGATGGTTTGAAGAAAGCATTGCACAAATGTGTTTATGATTGCCAAAATTCTGATGAGTTTGAGAAGTCATGGGAGGCGATGATTGATATGTACAATTTGCACGAGAATGCATGGCTTCAAAGTCTATATAGTGAGAGAATGCATTGGGTTCCTGTATATCTAAAAGATACATTTTGGGCTGGAATGAGCACGACTTAGAGGAGTGAGAGCATAAATGCATTTTTTGATGGTTTTGTGCATTCGAGGACCACATTAAAAGAGTTCGTTGATCAATTTAACAATCCACTAAGGAAGAGAGGAGAGGCAGAGATGTCAGCAGACTTCCACTCTTTCAACTGCAAAATCCCATGTATAACCCATTTACCTGTAGAAAAGCAATTTCAAGATTTATATACTAATGCAAAATTTAAGGAGATACAGTCTGAAGTAATGGGGATTATTTATTCTCATTGTATTCTTATCAAGACGGAAGGGGCAATTTCGACATTTGAAGTTAATGACTAGTTGCAAGTTGAAGGGTCCATTAAAAGAGTTACATATATGGAATACTTTAATGAAGAGGAGTGTGAAGCAAAGTGCATGTGTGGGCTATTTCAGATGAGAGGAATTTTATGTAGGCACATTCTTGCTATTTTCTCAGTAAAGGATGTCCGATCGGTGCCTTCAAAGTATATTATGGACAGATGGAGGAAGGACATTAAGTGTAGATATGCTCTCATTCGAAGCAGTTATGATGATTTGAGTGGCAAACCATCTGCATTAAGGTATGCTAATTTGGTTAAGTTATGCCTCGAAGTCGCCACAAATGCTTGTGAGGATGATGATAATTCAGTGGATATGACACAAAAGTTGAAGGCAATGAATTCGATTTACACAAAAAGCAAAGTGCAACCTATACTTGCGAATACACATACTGAGGTTGGGAACACTGAAATGGGAAGTTCGAAAAAAGTTTTAAGTCCTCGCATTGTTAGAGGTAAAGGAAGGCCTCCATCGAAGAGAAAGGCACTTGCAATAGAGAAGGTTAAAAAAAAGCCACAAACTAAGCCTAAACAATCCGAATCCGGTGCCAAGAGAAAAAGGAAAAATGTATTTAATTTCTTTGTCCTCGCTTATACATTGTTGTTATTTAAATTTATTTAAATTAATTACGTATTGGTGAATTGTAGGCAAGTAAACTTCCAGATGAGGTCTTGAGTGGCGCTGCAACCACAGATGAGGTGATGAACATAAGTTGTACTGTAGCGGCAACAGATGAGGTCTTGAGTATGAGTGTCGTTGCGGGAACCACAGATGAGGTGATGAACATGAGTGGCGTTGCCGGAAGCACAGACGAGGTCTTGAACATGAGTGGCGTCGCGGGAACCACAAATGAGGTGATGAACATGAGTGGCGTTACCGGAAGCACAGATGAGGTCTTGAACATGAGTGGCGTCACGGGAACCACGGATGATTTCTTACTTCCTGGCACACAACAAAGTGTCCTTACAAATGTACGCAATATTTTATATATATATAAACTTTTACTTGAGTATGACAACTTTTACTTTTGATTTTTATGTCTTTTTTTTTTTGGTTACAGGCGGATCTTCAAGATCATACCTCTCTTGACAGTTGATGGTTGTTGTTGACATTTTATCCGGCATGAACATGATGGTTGCTGTTGACATTCGTTGTTTGTATTTGAAATTTTTGTGGTCCCAAATGAGTTTGGGGCCTAACATTGTGTATTTGATACTCGTTAGTATTTGGCATGGTTATTTGACACTCAATTTATTTTCAAACAAGCAATGTACTTGTTTTTATGGTTTAATGAAGAAGGACAAATGTATTTAATTTTAAAAGAACTGACTGTTGGCTGTTGCATCCTGGAAGTTAGTCTGGTTACTAGGTCGCTGGGAGTGTTAGATAATACAAATTTCAACTTACTATTACATGAACAAATTTGCTAGAAAATACGTTATATTGAAGGGATCATAAGTCTGGTACAGTTGGAAAAATAAAATGCATATTACAAATTTATGAAGACTGCATCATAATGCAGAATGTTTACAAGTCACCAGTCTGGCTAAATTGAAGCACTAACTTAACAACATACAAAAAGTCCCTAACACAAACTTAATCTTCTATTGATCTTGATCGTAGCAAAATACATGAGATTAGTATAGAAAGTCCCCAATATACGCATAGTAGCATGCGTGCATGACTAATCTCTATAACTTGACTTCGAAGCTCTTCCCGTTCATTCAGAAGATCCAACACTTTCTTTTGGATGTCCTCCTTTGCTTTATGGATCTCTTCCTTTTCTTTATGGATCTCTTCTAAAACATGTTGGACTTCATTCTCTCTCCTAGTGACTTCAACCTCTCTCTTTTGAAGTTCTTCATCTCTTTGCTGGAATTCACTTTTGTGCCAGTCAAGTGGACTTCCATTTCCTTCTACAAAATCTGCCCATATAAAGTAATTGCAGTATGGCTTTCCCTGCAGTGATCAAGATTTGTAAAAATCAACCATAGAAAATTGTAGGAATCAAAAAGTATACAAAAGTTGTAAGTGATGACCTCCTTATTGTAATTTGGACAAGTGAAAAAAGGTCTTCTTGGATTTCTTGAAATGTTGGAGACTTTGAGACGCGCAATTGATCAACATAAATATATTGGGGCATTTTTCCGATCACCCAAAGAAGATGATGAATGGGAGGATTGAGACATTACGTGAATGGAATAAAAAGGTAAATATCTCTCTAATCACTTCATTCCTTATAAACTATCACAGGGATCACCCAACTGTACTTATATATTGCAGCACTCTTTGGTCTCAACTGCAAAAAAGAAAGGCCTTGCAAATCAGAAGATTGACAGAAGCTAAAAAAAGTTAAAATTGTCCTATGTTTGTTTGCAGACCCACATATCCACTTGGTGGCCACACTAAATGAGTATGTCGTGTGTGTACTTAAGTATGAGATGAAGAACTTGTTGCATCATATCATGTGTGTGTACTTAGATATGAGATGAAGAACTTGTTACATCCTTCTCTTCAGCACTCTGATAGATGTGTCTCAAAAGGATATTTTTGGCTTCAGTAGTTATCACTGCATGATAAGTTTCAGACAAGTCAGTTCCTCATTATCATATACCGATACTTATGTTTATTTGACGTCATTAACAGAGAATACTTGACAGCACAACAGCCACAATTGTCATAATGCATGTGAAATGAAGGTAAGGGTCGAAAAAGCCCCATCATAAAATAAATAAGAGAAGCCCCAAAATGAAACAATAAGTAAAATCAGGACATACTAATTGTCTTCATTACCTTGATCAGGTGGTGGAAGGATGCGGCTGTGAGTAGGATAGAAAAGTTATTATAGATGAAAAGAGAGATCCTATTTTTCTTCATAAACATAACAAAGAATACAAGTGATAAACTTTTTCACTCTTAAAATCACAGCCAAAACACATTCACACACGCTTAAGAGCCCTACCAGAAGATCTAAATATCATTAATTTTATAAAAGGGATAGTCCAGCAAAGGATGTATATAGCAGGAATGGATATTATTATACCATGAGGTTATATATCCAAATGTAACTTGATTAGAAGAACTAGATCAAATAAAATAGCAACCTACACTCTGCAGGGAACAAGTTAGCATCTTATGACAAAAAAAAAAAATAGAGCATGCAGTGATTTCGTTTATAAACATGGGGAAATTGCTAATTTAGAAGGGGGACAGGGGGACCTACTAGAAGATATTAACTTTGTTTTTTTATTTTTTGGCTGGTAACATGCTAAAAGAATGTTCAGGTTGTGCCGTTTCTAATTGCAATGATACAGGTTGTTGAGCCTATAAGCAAACATTTAGTGGGCAAAAATAAAAACCCACAATCCTTATTCGGGATGTTTTTTCGCTCCCCCCACCCCTATTTTCCAACCAACCAACTAACAACTTAAATACAACATAAAACATAAAATATACATGACCACAATAAATATATATATGCTGAACTGTAAAATTTAGTGCAGTTGAATGTCCGATTGAAGGGCTACGAAAATACCTGAGAGAAAAATGCATTTAGGGCTACGAAAGGGGACAACGAACTCGAGTTGGGGAAGGGGACAATGGTCTCCAGCTGATGAAGGGAACGCCACTGTCTAGCTAAAGAGGAAGGAATGGGACAAATTTCCTTGGGCCGACGGTCTCATTTCTAGCTGAGGAGGAAGGCAAGACGAAGAAGGGCACGACGTTTCTTCTGTTTTGTCTTTCACGAAGGGCACGACGTTTCACCTTTGTCTTTCACAAAGGGCACGATTTGAATCTGATTCAACATAAATTAAATGAAACGAATCGTTTTAAATTACCTTTCCACGTCAGGAGTGCGCGAGGAGTCCCGTAATACGGGACTGTATAAAAACTTTCTCTTTAAGTTAATGTACTTATCCTATTTTTTGGATTTCGTTTTCAACGTGGCATCGGTTAACGTGCATATGGATAAAAATAGTTAGAAATGTTTTATCTATCGAAGAATAATATAATCTGACATAATTTCATATATAATATATTATAAGAAACTATATTAATTTATGAATTTAATTTTATAGAATCTCTTTATAATTTTAACACTTTTCAAAAAAATTTATACCAAAAAAACCAGTTGATCTTACCCAAAAAATAAACAAAAGCTAATCAAATGGATAAGAAGTACTATTGTCCTAATTTTGGGTTTGCTTCGAATTAGTTAGTTATATTAATTATATATGCACTTCTGTATATACCAAAATTAAAGAACCAGTAGTTGATCTTACGTAGGAAAAGTTATCACGGACTATAAAAAAACATCAACTAATTAGTTACCTAATTCAGATAAGATTGATAGTTTTGATGGCGTTCATACGTACGTATAAGTAATCCTAATATTTATGAATATATTAACAAAATACGACTTTTGGGTTTCCTTGTCATGATCAAAATCCTAAGATATATTATGTTTTGAATGTTTTATCAGCTCTTGTCATGACGAGCTGCATGTACTTGAGTAGGATGCAGATCAATGCATGAGTTCATGAACTTCTGTAAACTTTAAAACATAGGATTTAATTAGGTTTATTCGTAGAAAGAGAAATGATATTTGCAGTCGTGGTTGTGCAAGTGGCGTGCAGTCGCTTTGAAAAAAGTGAATTAATATGAAATCCATATGAAAAAAAAAATATTTTTATAACTTTTTTTTATTCATTCTATACAATCGTTTACATCCCACTTGCATGTGCCGACTGCATGTAGCACTTCTGTTCGTAGAAATATATATGTATATATAGTAGTTTCAAATACATGACTTGCATTATTTCTCCAACAGCACATGCATGATGTATTCATCATGTGATCATGTGCATGTGTCTATATATATTGACATATTTCTTTCTTTATCGGGACAAAAAATCATTAATCGCTTATTCAACAGTAGTACTACCACTCCAATCTTCTATAAAATTACTAAATTAGTTAAGAAAATCATTTCACCGGTACTAAAACATGCATACAGCAGTTTAATATTGTATTTTCTCAGAGAGAGAGAGAGAGAGAGAGAGAGAGTTAAGCTGCTTAGCGTCGTTGGGCGGGAATCACAGTGACAATGGGAGAGATTCCTAAGAATGCATGTGCCCTATCAGGATTTAACATGTATATTTATTTTGGACCTTTCATTAAAGTTTTTATGTATTAAATACTAGTATAGGTTGGGATGCTTTGTCCCCATATATTTAGGACTCGCAACAATATTATTATTATTAATTTTTAATTGATCTATTAAACCATTTTTAAATTATATGATTCCTTTTTTTCTATATTATATATATATATATGGTTTTCTTAATTATTTGGATTGTAGTTATTTTAGGCTGCAATAATAGGTTTGATTCTGGGTATTTTTCAATATTATTCCTAATATTTAGTGCTATTTGAAATATAGAAATCATGCATTCTTGACACTTGTATCTTGATAAATAACATTGAAATATATATATATATATATATATATATATATATATATATTAGTTTTGTTACGTATAAGCGAAATAAGTTATTCAATTAGTACAATGAAAATTAAGCATGGTGCAATGATTGACATAAATGATATTTTACATATAGAGATTTTAAGTACATGTCAATAAATGACTATTTAATAGTGATAAATATGTCACATCTTACTTAATGAAATAATAGTATGATGTATAAAATTTTCTGTCAAATGGAACAACGAGACTTATCAAATTTGATAGAGTATTGTCTTAATCACGAAACATCATCCTGGCCTTTAATTAGTAATAGCATTTACAGGTACAGATGGTAGAATTTTAATAAAATAGTTCTGAATTCATACATCGTCATTGTGCTTTGTGCTTGCATTAATATATAGTATTGTTTAATTATTGCAAAAATTAATTAATTAATTATAGTGCCATTACCATTCAAGTTTAAAAGATGTGGTCAAACTGTACGTCCACAATTTTGTGCTGGCTAATAAATTATGGACAAATTAATTGTCGAGGTTTAGCTCGCACGCGGTTGTTGACTTGCCTTTTTAAGAGTCTCGTGGTTATATACAGACCCACACTTTAAATTCTGTTCTAATGATCATTTCGGTTTAAGTATTAGAATGGAATTGTTAACTAGGCCTAGTGCCCCAAAACAATGGGAGAATTAGAAGAGTTATGTACACAACCCTCTCTGTGACTAAGGTCTCGTTTGGATTGCAAGATACTTTTATCTTATTTAATTCGATCTATTTAATTAATTTCAACATTTAAATATCATAAACACAAATATTTTTAATTAATTTTAAATGTTTAAATTTTTCATCTAATCATTATTTAATTATTACAACTTTTCAAACTTCCAAACAAAATATAAAAAACAATTCAATTTTTTTAAATTTCAAAATAAAAATAATATTAAAAATTTACATTCTAACTTAATATTTTATATCTATAATACTTTTACTCAACTTTTTATCTTTCATTTTCTAATTAAAATCCTATAAAATATCTTAATTCAAACCATTAGATCACTATTTACTATTCTCATATTATCTTATCTCATTTTACTATCTAAAGAAGGTTTAAAAAAATAGATCAAAATAGAAAAGGCATGTGAAGACCGTACTTCAAACGCTTGGCCTGAATAAATATTGCAACACTTCCTTTGCTTAATAACAAGTCTCATGGGCTTTATTTGGATCTCAAATGATTTATAAATAGTAATAATAATAATAATAAAATAGTAATGAATAGTACTAATGAAGTAATCTGTGAATTATATTTGAGAACAATTGTGATTACAAAGAGTCTTAAAAGATCAATGTCAATATTGAATGAGAATTACATATCTGAACCAACTATAAACAAGATCTGCAATACATTTGGTCGGTGGCTGATCACTGGAATTGGATGAAGCTCACACGAAACACACATGATACCCTAGATCACTGGAATTGCATTACGACTAAACTGAATTCCAATTGCACGTACGATATAAAGACTGAGATTGCATGCAGTTTTTGTGCATGGGTATTTTACACAAATTAGATGCTTGACATGGATCAAAATCTCCTTACAGAGACATGCATACATACATACATATATATAAATATATATATATATATATATATATATATATATTTATGTGAAGTGGGTCTTATAATATCTATTGAAATCGAAAATTTCTTATTGCATATTGTGGCTTCATTTGCTGGAGTGATAATGTGTTACACGACTCGTTAATCTAATACGAACACGACACGATAATAGCGGGTTAAAGTTTAGTCTTAACGAGTTCGGGTGAAAACGGGTTGACCCGTTAAGACACGATTGTTTAACAGGTTGATAAGGGGTCAACCTGTTATGTAGGGCTGTTCAATTACCCGACCCGACCCGGAAAGCTACAGTTCCGATCCGGCCCGATCTTAAAAGATTCCGTTAACCCGATTACCCGAGTAACTGATCTGCTGAATCGAGTATTCGGGTACCGACCCGATTTAAATCTTTTTAAATAGTCATCAGTTTTTCCTTTTTCTTTCAATTAATAGCCATCAATTGTTGACTACTGAATACTCTTTCTTGCATTTACAGATGGGGTTGAGTACGTGGAGTCACATACAGCACTAGAGACTCTAGTTTGCTTTAAGTCACATCGTAGATGGGGTTGAATACGTGGAGACTGTAGAGTAACACACAACACTAGACTATAATTGTAAGTTTCCTTTAAGTCACGTCGGTCAATTAATGCAATTCTTTAATCTATTTTTATTGTTGTGTTCTTTCATTGTATATTTGCTTTCTCTTTCAATGGGTTATTGCAGAATCTTCAAGGCCTTTTGAAGATGGGTTCGTAGAACAAGATCTGAAATGTTTGCTTCTCCTTTCTTCATCGTTAGTGATAATTGCTTCATTATCTTCGGATTGGCAGAGAACAAGATCTTAGACTCTGTCTTGGAAGACAATGTAATCGATGAAGCTACACCTTGATATATGCATTTTCTATTTCAAATGAAAATGCTATAGGCACAACCCCAGCCTGTTTTTGTTCTTCAAGTCCTTATCGGCATTCCTCTCATCAATAATCCCTTCAAGCTACTTTAACCTCCCATTAAATCGCTCAAAGGTAGCATTTATATGTGATTCTCAGCCCCTACCTGCTCTATTGCCTCCATACTCTCCATTATCGTCGACTTTCCAAGCTCTGTTGAACCAAGATCTATCTCTTTTTGTCTCTCTGAATGAATCTGGTTTGAGATCCCTTCCCAAATACAATACCCAAATGATAAATCCCAGAAAACAAAAGCCAAAGAAGAGAGATGGGTAAAAATGAAAATCGGTTAATACCTGATTCCGAACCCTTTTTACGGAAGATTCTGAATTCCGAACCAATCATCTTCGGGTCGATTAATTTGGATCGAGTCGAGTCGAAAATTTCGGTGGAAATCGGTTGCGGTTATTTTGTTCACCCCTACTGTTATGACACGTTAAGAAAGTTAAAATTATAATTATACTTAAAAGTAAAATTGTTATAATTTCAATTTCAATATTTTTATTGTTTGGATTGTAATTTTGGACTTTTAGTTAGTTTTATAATTTTTATAAATATTATGATTTTAAAATTTATTTTAAATTATACTAAATTTAATCAGGTCAAACTAGTTAATTCGGGCCTATTCAACCTATTTACATAAAATAGTTTGAAACGGGTCGTATATTATCGTATTAACCTATTTCATAGTATTCACTAATGGGTCAAAACGGGTTGACACGACACGACCCATTAACATAATGGGTCGTGTTAGGGTTTGAGATTTTGACATGATAAGTTTAACGGGTCGGGTTATGATTGAGCTATATAGTATAATATACATGCTTTGACATGACATGAACACGACCCGTTAACATGATTTGACACCGCTACTCATTTAGTTACACAGATGAGATAAGATAAGATGAGATGAAAAATGTGTGAATAGTAGTGAAATAATTTATGAATAGTAGTGAAATTGTTTGAATTAAGATTTTTATGGGATTTGAGGAAATGAGAAAAAAAAGTTGAATAAAAATTATAAATTAAAAGAGAGTTGGAATATAATTTTTTAATTTTCTTTTTTTAGATTTGAAAAAGTTGAATTATTTTTTGTATTTGAAAAAGTTGTAATAATTAAGTAATGATGAGATGAAAAAATTAAAAAGTTAAAAATTTTTATATTGAAAAATGTTTATGCTTGAATGATATTTAGATATTTAGAAAAAATAAGATTGCTAGAATGGTTTGTGAAGCCAAACCATACCTAAGTCTTGATAATAATAAATATTATACCATCCACGTTAGGTATCTATCTTGTGTTCACTCAAAATACTCAATTAAATCGTTTTTTCTTTTCGCAGAGAGATGAGTATGTGAAATATGGATCTTACAATATCTATTAAAATCAAAAAATTCTTATTGCATACTAAAGTCTTGAGTCCTCTAAATTATTAAATATTATGACATATTATGTTATGTATCGATATTTTGTTCACTCAAAAATCTCAATTAAAATTCAATTTAACTACTAACTCGGGGATAGGGGTGGGCAGTGGGGCCCCACACCCTACTACCTCGCCCCCGCATGGCAGAGTGGGCAACACCACCCCGCATCTAGTCTCCCTAGCGAGGAGGGACCAACCCCGCCCCGCATTTCCCCCGCCCTGCCCCTATATATATATTATATATATATAAACATAAATATTTATATATATACAAAAACATAAATATATGTTTATATATATAAATATATCTTTATATTTTACAAATTGTGTATATATAAATACATATATTACAATTTGTTAGACTTTTTTACAAAGTATTGATCGGTGCAAAACTGCAAGTGCACAGTATCGTAGTTTTATAGTAAAGTGATAAGAAGAGTATCGTTCTCAGGGATTGGTATCTTACTTTTGCCAAATACCAAAATTATATTAATCTCGATTTTATTTAGAGGATTCACTAAGATTTTTGTAGTTGCAAATTAAACTAAAATCATCTCAAAGAGAAATAAGCAATGAAAATAAAACTGACGTTCGAAGATCAAATTAATGGGAAATAAAACTTCTAGGAAATCGATTTCACCTAATTCTTCACTATGCTTTTCTCATCTAACTAATTTAAGTTAATTCTTTTTGTCTATTAGCAAATCTCTAATTCATCCAAAAGCTTCTTTCGATAGTCAATTGGAAATTATTCTTGTTCATCAATTCACACAAGAATATGCAAATTAAATAATCAAGAACACAATAAGACCAATGATTTAATTACTACATAGGTTCATACAAGTCTTTCGATCTCTATACTTACCTATGCTGAAATATTCAAGATCTACCCTATGATTCCCTCTTTCGATAGCAAATCACAAGATTAAAAATCATCTAATCAATGGCCAGTTAATTAGAAGTAATAAATTCAGAATAAATCAGATAAACAAAGAGAGAATCGCCTTAAATTAGCATAGACAATCAAGCATAGTTCGGAACTAGGTTACATCGTTTTCCTAGAATAAAGAAAATTTAGCTCATACTAGAAATTGAATTCAATATAAACGAATTCACCATAATTGTTCTGAGAAAATTAGAAGAAAATAAACGCTGAAAAATACTCATTGCAACCGCAACTCGTCTTCAAAAACTCAAGGAAATGATTCAAAGCTTTTCTCCCGTCTGTGCTCGTGTATGATTCTAACATACGTGCAATATGTGGAATTCCCTCTTCAAAACGGATGATTTGAATCCTTCTAGATGTGTTTTTCTCTCCCAAAATGTGTTCTCCAGTCAAAAAGGTACGGCCATGAAGTGAAAAATCACTTTTATATGGTGTGACGGCGGAAAACCCTAGATCTATCAAAATACGATATTCGCTCGAGTGGGGTGTCGAGCGAACATCGAGCGGCCGACTCTGCCTAACTTCGCTCGAGCGGCTTGTCGAGCGCACCTCGAGCGTTCAACTCTGCCTGATTTCGCTCGAGCGGCCAATGTCTCCGCTCAAGCGATCTTTGTATTCCCGCAACCCGCTCGAGCTCACTGTCGAGCGCACCTCGAGCGTTTGAATCTGCCTGAGTTCGCTCGAGCGGAGACTTTTGAAATTTTGCAAGTCATCAAATACCCCCAAACTTACAACTTTGTTTGTCCTCAAACAAAAAGAAAAGCAAATGATAGTTTAGGCAATATCAACTCGACCCCAAAGAGAAGTATCATCACTCACCAAGCTTTTATGAATTCAGATTTCATCACTAGTATCTTACTCTTTTAACATCAAAGATAGCAAGAAAATCAATCAAAAATTTTGCAATTGGTCAAGCAAGAGTTAGGCGTTTACTTCAACCTAAAGCTAAAACCTTGAGTGTGTGTGTGATATAGTCAATTTAATCTCAAACCACCTGCAAACTCAGATAAAAGTAGAACAACCAAAATCAGAAGAATTCTCTTAAAACTTAACCCCATAAGTCCAATTTTCAGAAATCCTCTCCACTAATGTAGTCAATACCAAAATCAGAGATCAAAAGGTCTTTAATAAGGTTGTAATGATATGCCACAGGGTAAGGGTTAAGAAAGAACTGGATATGGATAATCAGAGCAAACTGGGAAAATACTTTGTGAAAAGAACACTAAAAGAGATTTCCACATGATTCAAATCATAGCTCTTTCTTGGCAATATGCTCATACTTGTGGCATTATTGTTGCCGTAATCACTGATGCAATACCAACAATTCCCTTAACAAAATTTGAGGTGATT